>CAJVRN010000126.1:10787500-10940000 GCA_911728415.1 Lagocephalus sceleratus
CCGCTTTGATGTGCCGCGGCGTTCCCTTTCAACAACTTTCGGGAGGAGAGGGGGGGAAACTTTTTACCGCCACACTTTCATCCTTGGCTCCCTGTTACCTCGCCCTCCATCACACACACACACACACACACGCACACACACACACACACAAAACAAACCACTCGAAGAATTCGCTTTGAAGGAGTGATGTCATGTTTGGGATAAAATCCTGATCCGGGCACTTGAAATATTTAGCTTTCCAGAGTGAATGTTAATGGAAGAGTCTGGTGTCTTTGGCTGGCTTCATGGGAAATCTGCGCCGCCACTCTGAGCTCATGTCTGAGAGACGGAAGACGCAGAGAAGGAGGGAGGGCGGGAGGATGGTGGCACTGGAAACAAGGGGGGAGCGGGGTAAAAAAAAGAAAGAAAAGAAGAGGGGTGGGAGGTAGAATAGAGTGTAGACAGACTCAGAGGGAGAGAGGTGAGCAGACGAGTGGAGGAGAAAGAGGAGAGGACGGAGAGAGATATGGATGTGGACAGAAAGATGGGGGCACAAAGATGAGAGGATAGAGGGAGAGAGAGAGGCAGGCGGAATATCGCCGTGGTAATAGAGTTTGTCATCATGTTGTAGCTGCTGGCTGTCGCCGTGGCGATTCCAGACAGATGGATCATGAATATTGTCTAGACACGCTACCTCTCCTCTCCTGTCTCCCCTCCATCTCTCCCCTCCTGTCTTTCCTCTCCTGTTCCCTCTTCTGTCCTCCTCTCTCCTCTCCTCTCTCCTCTCTCCTCCTCCTCCTCCTTTCCTCTCCTGCTCTCCCTCTCTCCTCTCCTCCTCCTCTACTCTCCTCACCTCCTGTTCCTCTCCTCCTCCCCTCTCCACCTCTCCTCCTCTCCTCTCTTCCTCTCCTCTCCACCTCTCCTCCTCTTCACCTCTCCTCTTCCTCTCCTCTTCTCCTCTCCACCTCTCCTCTTCCTCTCTTCTCCTTTTCCTCTCCTCTTCTCCCCACCTCTCCTCTTCCTCTCCTCTCCTCATATTGCTGAGTCATGCTTTCCTTGTGTCAGTGTCTTCTTCTCCCACTCTTTCATCCACCAGTTTACGCGTCAACTCTTCACCACCATTACTTATCACATCTCTGATACTTAGATAAACAGATTACACTAAATAATCCCATTGCTAATCAGATTAAAGGTAATGTATTGGGAACGATGAGGCAGAAGTTTGCATTCTGACATCATCTCAGATTACATCATCGGATTAGAAGGGTTAGACGTAATCCCGTTGATAGGGGAAATATTTTTGGTGCCTTGCTGAGTCAGCCTGTTATCACCCAAAGTTGTGATACGTCAGGTAGTTCTGAGCTGAGCTAAGGTCACTGCTTGGGTCCAGCGTTACCGGGTGTGGTTGTCTGTGCTCGTGCAGACAGGAGGCGCTGCGACGTCGGTCCCCGACGAGCTCCAGGGTTTAACCTGTCCAAGGCCCTCTGAGGGGGCCCGCCTGTGATTACAGCTGGAGTCATGACGCGTGCGCGGCCCGTTTCACGCTCGCTGACTGTAGCCGCGGCGGTTAGTCTCAGCTCATTGTGAGGAGGGGACAGGGAAAAGGACCAGAGGATGGTTGGAATCGATGGTCAACTTTAGGTTAGCCATTGATCCCAGTCCAGTGTGAATGGCACTTCAATAGCATCTAGCATCCAGCGAGCCCTCAGGCCCGCTGATTGATTTTGTTTTTGTTGGAGGGTTTTAAAGTCTGCAAAGGTTTATTATCGACTACTCCTTCATTCCAGACTGTCTGAGTGCCTCCGACAACACAACTCATGCTTTCAGCATTTTTATGATGCCAAAAAGTTGCTGTTTTCCACTTGAGACTCAGCGTTTCTCCGGAATAATCAAAGGGGAGTCCAGTTGGTGCGGCACTCTGCACAGTCCCCTCGTAGCGAGAAGGCTCTGGGTTCCGTTCCAGTTCCTCCGGGTAGTCTGGTTTGAGGAATCCCAGGAGACTCTAACCATTGACCAAATAATTACAGCACATGCTTTTTTTTTTTTTTTTAAATGCACCAGATGCAGATTCCAAGCAGGAATATCAACTAGTGAGACACGCTCAGTCCAGACGCCCCTTTTCTGTCCTCCAACAACTGTTTACCCAGACCGCATACTTCGGCGGGGTCACGTGCACGGCTCGAGCGAGTATTTACAGAAGAGGACGTTTGTTTACTGTCATTTTAAGTGCCGTGTGTGTGTAAGGAGGCGCCGCTTGCAGCGTGGACGTGACGGTTTTATGACGGAAGGCCAGCTTCAGTCCACTTGGGCGGTCCTGAAACGGGTTCTGACGGGGGGGGCAGGGGTCCACACCAGAGCCTGATGCAAGAGAGGAAGCAGCCCGATTGGGTCTGGAGGTCCAGGCGCCCCTGCAGCCGTCCCGCCGCTGAACTTCCCTTTAAGTGTTTCGTAATCCGCCCGCCTCTGCGACATGGCGCACCAAATGAGTTTTTCAGTGTTTCCCCCAGAACGCGTGTGATGTAAACCTTTACACGGCCGTCACGTCCAGACAGACGCCTTTAATTCCGGGTTTTGGCCCACGGCAGCTGCAGCTGCACGCTGTGATTGAAACCGAAACTGTTTATCAGGCCCAATTGTTCGCCCCAGCCCAGTCGCCGACCCGGTTAACCGCTTTACTCCTGCCTCCGTCTCTCCTCTCGCTCAGACCCAAAAGCATCTGTGAAGCATTTTTTTCCCGTGGATGTTGATGTCGTCTGTGCTTTTCTTCTTTATCCAATTCTCCCCGACTCTGTCTCTATCTCCTCCCTGCTTTTCATCATTTAGTCTAATCTCACGGTTGAACAAGCCTCTGGCCAGCTGTCTTCTCTCCTCCTCTCTGTCCTCCTGTCCCACACCCCCTCGTATATTTCCCCCTCTCTCTCTCTCTCTCTCTCTCTCTCTCCCCCCTCGTTCATATCCGAGCCCGTGTGGTAGGAATAGCTGCGTAATTACAGCGTTCCAGCGTCTCACCCTGTGCAGCTGTTGTTGATCTCTGCTGCAACTCAGAGGTCAATTAGGCACCAAATGAATGTGGCTACAGGATGCTGCTAATTGAACTGTGCCATCTTCAGGCTTGGAATATGATGCGATTAACATTAGCTTCCATGGAGACTAGTTTTTTTGTGCGTTTGACTACCTGTTTGTAACTCCTGGACTCTGGGTTTGTTCAGACTTTCCTTCTGAAATGTAAAATGCTTCGTGCTGCGGGAAGAATATTTAAATGTGTGAACAATCCTTCAGCCATCTTTTCACTTTCAGTTGTTACTTTGAAATGAGGGTTATTTTTTCATTATGTAAAACAAGATTATGGGATTTAAAACCAAATTTAAATGCTACTTCAGACTGAGAAATCTAATAGCAGTATTAAAAAGTGCTTTAAAAGAATATTTATGTTGAATATTTAATATCCAACTAATGAAAAGCCAATTTTTACTTTTCTGTTGCAAATTGATAGTTTACAGAAAATAATAGACTTTTTTTCATCATTATACAAATGCTTGCACAACAAAATTACAAGGCCAGATGGGGAGTCAATGCAAAACCTGCTCGTTTAAAAAGAAATTTCAATTTCCGGGCAAAAATATGTGGTGATCTTAAATCTGCTGGGTTAAACGTCCGTTTTTCCCCTCTTGCAATTGTCCAGATTTAAAAAATACACGCCAGGCCTTAAGCTATGGCATTAAAACTTGGCAAAACACTCCTGCCCTTTAGGAAAATAATATTTATTAAGCTTTCTTCATTACCAAGGGTGACACTGTTGTGCAACAAGGGAATGGGCTCTGCAGCCATTTGCATTTATATTTTTATGTTAATGAGACAAAGATTGTCTCTGGCGGTGAAGTTCCGCGTGCGGTTGCTCACATGTGTTTGTCAGACGGCGCCTGAAGACGTCGGGCTCCCCTCGGTCCTCTGCGCTCGCCCTCCAGTCAGCAGTCAGCGTTACAGTACAGAAACTGCCGAGATGCTGCAGACAGCTTGGAGATAAATCCTCTTTTTAATCCCAAAAGTAAACCCAGAGGTCTTCTCCTTGAGAGAGAGAGACATGAAGGTAGAGGATCAGGCATTGAGCCGCTGAGCTGAGGGTCAATAAGCAGATAAAGTGATTATTAATTAGGGCTGCAGATGATGAGCCTGAAGAACGGCGTGTCGTTTTCGTTCCCATCCGCGTTCGCGTCTCTCCCTTCGCCGTAAGTGTTCGTTGAAGACGGGCGGCTCGTTAAAATTCAGGTCTTCGCCGGCTCGTTTTCACGTTGGGTGAAGTACAAGATAAACACGTTCACGTCTTTTATCTGTTCTTTCTTCCCTTTCCTCCACTCAGCCTCCTCCTTTGTACCTCGCCGTCCCTCCATAAACCCGGGCGGCGTCTTTGAAGCCGGTTTGAAGAGGCCGCCGTTGCCCTGGTCACATGACTCTTTAAAGGACCCGGCGTGAACTCCGGCCGTTCCGTGCGCTCGACTCAGGCGGCAGCTTCTCCCGTGGATCAGAGAAGGGTCGGCCCGGCACGAGGGCCATCGCTGGGTCCTGTTTAGGCTTTGATTTACATATAAACAGCATCAAAGCGCCGTCGGCTGGTTTCCGGGGCCGTGAAGCGCTCCTACGGCGCTCCGGAATGTGGGAAAGTCCTGTGGTCGTCCTCACAAAACCCCACGTTGTCGCGTTTTCGCTCGTTTGATGGAAACCAAGGCTACTTTTGCAGACAGAAGCATCGGCGGCTGTCTTCCTCCAGCGGTATATACGGGTGCGCTGGTAGGACTTGTTTATTAAGAGTCGGCGCCGTGTCACACAGAAGTTTTACGAAGAATTTTCCAATTAAAGTTTTTAGATTCAGAGTTAACTCAATAATTGTTGGTGAATAATGCACCTGAGGAGGTCTGAGGAATAACAAAGAAATACATTGCCGGTCCCCTGACTGTCGCCCTCTTTCCAAAAGAGTAGAAAACAGAAGAGTCGTTTTTATCTCGCGCACTTGGAGGATTTAGTGAAGTGGGTCTGGTCCTCTGTCAGGGACATCCTCAGCCCCCGCCAGGGTTGTGATGTCTTGCCTCTTATCTCTGCACAGATCTGCGTTGCTGTGGTGTTTTTGCCTGCGGGGGTGAGGAAGGTGAGGCTCAGACCTGGATGTCTGTGACGGTCCCCGTTGCCCGTGTGGGCTCCTCGGGGTTGGGAACGTTGGGATCAGGTGCCGAGGAGCCTCCGGCCTGCACTCGCTCCGAGAGCGCATTCCTCTGTGGTGTTTTCATTTCTGCGTAGTTTACATTCCGGTGCACACGCGGGACGCCGGAGTTTGTCTCCGGCTCCCACTGTAAGAAAACACGGCGCGGCGTTACTGTCTGAGCGACCCCTCCCGAGCCATTAGCATGCATGACAGGCACACTCCGGTGAACAGGTCGAGGTTGGAGGTCAAGGGTGAGTGGAGCTAATGCTTTCATGCTCTTGATTCGGCTCCTCTCGGGTGTAATACCCGCCTGTCAATTTGTTTGAGCTGCGGATTTACATAATGAATTTATATTAGCCAGTGTTCTCCACACACTTCTTTACTCTCCTCAGTTCCTCTCTATCCTGCACTCTCACTGGTGCAATTACTCCCCTTGCTTCTCTCTCTTCTCCCTCTCTCTCCACTTCTCCTTGTTCTCTCCACCTCTCCCCTCCGCTCCCCTCGCCCTCCTCTCGTCGAGTTTACCAAGTGCCCGAAGAGCAGAGTGTTTAAATGCAAACAAGCCTAATTTCCAAACTGACGCCACAGCCCAAGTATGCCTTCTGCACAACAGCGCGAGCCCTGCTGAGAGGCTCCGACAAGAGATGGATGGATGGAGATGATGAGGAAAGAGAGGGAGTGAGTGATATAAGTGGGAGAGGGGGGAGAGAGGGGGGGTGAGGGGGATTCTTGGATGTAATGCAGAGCATAAAATAGGATCCGGAGCAGCAGGGTGGCGCAGCTCGTAGGTGTCGGGACTGACATTCCTGCCAGAGAAAAGGTGATAAATGAGCCAATAGTGAGTTGTGTTTTTGTTGTTTTTCCATCAGAAGATGACAGAAGTTCAGCTCGTCTGGCTTTGGTGCAACATTTTCAATCAAGAGCATGTTTAAAACCTGACGAGCATGTATGAGAACGTGAGCGGGGAAAGTAAAGATCAGTGACTGAAGATCAACAGTTTTAAGATGATCTTTATTTATTAGTTATCTACAATGTTTGGTTCACCAGCTCAGCCGAGGGAAGCTGGCCTTGGCTCCAAATGAGAGAAATACCACAACGTTGAGTGAAGCGGAGGATTTCTGTCGTTTGAGATTTGAGATTATTCTTCCTCATTTGTCCCTTTTTTCAATTGTCAACATCTTCTTCTTCTAAACCTTGTTCACCTCATTATTATGTTCTTTTTCTATTCTTTATTCATTACATTCACTTCACCCCCTTTCTCTATCTCCCTCGCTCCCTCTCTTACACACACACACACACACACCCACCCACACACACAGTAACATGGTCTTATATCATCGTTCATGTCAGATAGCTTTTGTGAAACTTCCCTGGACTCCCTGCATGAGGGTGTGTGTGTGTGTGTGTGTGTGTGTGTGTGTGTGTGTGTGCGCGTGTGTGCGCGTGTGCACGCGCGTGCACGCGCGCAGGGAGCGGCTGTGTGAAGTTCATAAACATGCCCTGTACTGTATTTAGTTGCTTGTCTGCCCCACCTCCCCTCCACCGTTCTTTTCAATTGGACTTTCAGTTCAGTGTATGCAAGGTAATGATGACCCCCCCCAATACTTAGTTTGATAGACTTGTCTCCCCGAGTCTATTTGGGCCCAGTGTGTGTGCTAGGTAATGGTGCAGCTGGGCCATTAAATGTGGGGGGCTATTTGACAGCGCCCCATGTCTTTCATTCCCTCCTCCCACACACATGCACACATGTACACACAAAGGGCGTGAAAGGACCCAAATGAAGCCCCACAGGAGTAAATGGAGCCCTAATGCTGGGTATTTCTCTCTAGATGAGGATTGTGCATTTGTTTTGAAAAAGAATAGATGGGGTGGGGGGGGGTGTTGAGGAGAGAGAGGGGGAGATGAAGTTAAGTCTTGGTCTCTCTCTGGTAAACCACAGACTGCCTTTCTCTCCCCTCTCCTCCGCCCTCCCACTCCGTCTTTTGGAAGTTGTGTATGCGTGTTTGAAGTCCGTCCATTTGTCTTACGGGATTGTGCAGAGCTTGTATTGAATATTGACTCCGTGTGTGTGTGCGCGCGCGTGTGTGTGTTGATCGAGTGGGGGGACTGGAGGTGTTAAAGGCTTGATGTGAATAGCCTTCATCTGTCAGCCGCGGAGGTCAGCGGGGTGATACTGGGAGTACTGGGTGGTCCAGCTTTTTTCATTTAAAACACCTGCCATTCACAAACACATTTGTCTACTGTAAGAGATGGGTGGGCGAGGGTGTGTGTGTGTGTCCGCGCTTCAGAGGGCGCTTCAGTCAAGCTCCCGGAACGTGGAGCCGAAACCGAGGCGAGGGAACGCGGCGACGCCTACCGATCGGACGAGCGCTGCAGGTTAGCGCTGTAGATTAGGATGGATGTTCCTCTGCGGACCGGCGGAGCTCAGAGACGCGCGTTGGCGAGCAGGAGCGACGGCGGAGCCGCGAGGGGTCTGAAGTTTTTTTTAGAAACCGTCTCGGCTGATGCAGCACGCCGCCGCCGTTACAACAAGTTCATCCCCCCCAGTTACCTGAGGGTTAGGGCGCCTCGGGTCGTAGGATGGTAAACACGGAGTTAGGATCTCTCCGGGGGCTAATCTTTTCATTACCAAAGCCATTATGTTAAACGAGAAGTGACTCCGTACAGTGAATTGCTCCGTCCATGCATTTACATACATTACTGTTTGTTTGTGTCAGCTGGATTATGAGGGGAACAGCGTACGCGCCTGTACTGTTCTTCTGCTTGTCATCGCTGCGACGCTCGCCGCGGTACTCTCTCCGGCGCCAGCGCCGCCGTCGAGGCCCCGTGAGCGTCCATTAATGCGGAGGGAATGAACCTTTCCGTCCCGAAAGGCGGGCGAGCGCGCCGCGCTTTTGGCGAGGAGGGAAAGTCACCCTGAGCCCAGTTTTCACCGTCAGGACTGAGCTCTGTGTGGACACAAAGGCCTCCATTTTGAACTGGTAATTTTTCAGCACTGGTGTGTGTGTGTGTGGGTGCGAGTGTGTGTGTGTGTGTGTGTGTGTGTGTGTGTGTGTGTGTGTGTGTGTGTGTGTGTGTGTGTGTGATTAAAGTGATAATTATAACTGTCTAACACCTCCAGGTTCCCAGGCTGGAAGGCCTCGCAGAACAGCAGTCAGTCAGCCAAGTGTGTGTTTGGTTGTGTGTGTGTGTAGTGGTGTGTGCGTGTGTGTGTCTGTGTGTGTGTGTGCGCGCTGCCATTTGCATCCCGCATTGCCACAGAGACGGTGAGAGCGTCCCCGCGGACACACTCATCCTCACAGTGTATTTTCCCCCACCTCTCTACCTCGCTCCTCTGATACTAAACATGCTCGCGCGCCCCGTGAATCAAAGGCTTCTTCTTCTTCTTCTTCTCCTGGATCTCAGAGAGTCGGCGGTGGCGGGCGGGGAGGCGAGGGAGCGGCGGCGACGTGACACGTTCCTGCCCCGTTTTTGTACGCGGCGCTGACCCCCTGCTGCTGAGGCTCATCTGTCACTCAGGCGGCGCCCTGTTTGTGTGTAACCCTCAGAAGCCTAGAGGCTCGGAGGCCTCACTGCTCTTCTGATTGGCTCCTGCCGCCGCCGCCGCCGCTGTGCTCCCGTCGGGTCTCGCCGGGCCTTTTTCGGCCCCAGCCCTCTCGGCAGGATGGTCGGCGTTTCCTCATTCCGCCCGCGTGCCTCTGGACTGGGGGGTGCTGGGAAGGCGCTGGGTTCCGCCCCCTTTCCGGTCCACGTTTTGAGGTTCCGGTTCTGGGAGGAGGGGGCGCCGCCCCCAGGGCGACTCCTGGGAGGGGCTGACCGAGGGAACGCCGGACGGATGTCGGCGCTCCGTCACGGTTTCAAACTCGCAACCTTTGAAAAAGAGTCGGCTCCTCCGGCGTCCGGTCCACAGGTCTGAAGCAGATTTGCTGCATTGCAGCACAAAATTAGTGTGTGTGCGCGCGCGCGTGCGTTTGTGTGTGTGTGTGTGTGTGTGTGTGTGTGTGTGTGAGCTGGCTGCCAGATGATTCCTTGTGTTTTCTGGCAGCAGGAAGAGAATACAATGATTAGTACGTGAACAGGTCGAGCCGCAGCGCAGCCGCAGGCTGACGCTACAGAACAAAAGGATCGGGGGGGCGATCAATCTGACACGTGGAATAAAAACGGAGCTTCGTCTTCCCCTCCGTCCGTTCGGCTTCGGTCTGGATGCTGCACGCGCAGAGGAAGAGCAGGGGGACGGGCAGGAAGTCATCAACACACACACCAGCAGCGTCTGACTGGTCTGACTGGTCTGCTGCTGCTGGGGGGGGTGGCCATCCTTTTAAACTCTAAAAGTTGTTATTGACAGAAACTTTTTTGCTGCATCACAAAACACACACACACTCACACAGACTCACACACACACACACACACACACACACAAAACACACACACACTCGCACACACACACTCACACACACTCACACAGTCACACACGCACACACACACACACACTCACACAGAAGAAGAAAAATGCACGTCACCGTAATTAGAACAAAATGCCCAAGTAGGAAATAACTGAAGGAGGAAGGAAGTTACACCTGATGTCCCTGTAGTGCTCCACACACACACACACACACACACACACACACACGGACACACACGCACGCACACCTTTTTCCTTTTTCTTGGACAGAGTTGCGTTGCCCTTTTCAAAGTTATTTTCGAATGCCTCCAGCCTCCATTAGTATTCATCTGAACATCTCTTTGTTTCAAGGAGAAATTATTAACATTTATTGTAAAATTTGCAATAAGACATAAAGTAAATGATCTCCAGCAGCAAAAAAGATCCACCTGCATCACCTCTCTTTCTCTCTTTGTCGTTCTTTCTTTGCCGTTCTTCCTTTCTGCCCTTCTTTCCTTCGCTGTGGTGAATGTTGTAACAGTCATCCGCAGACATTCTGCAGCCTCGTGCTCCAGCCTCTGATGTCTCGTGTTTGACTCCAGCGTTGCACCATTACATCACAACAGGCCTGACCCTGACCCTGACCAGAACGTCCTCGCTGCACTCACAGAAAATAACACAAAATTCCGCTTATTTATTTGCATTAACAACAGCAGCGTCCTTCTATCTGGAAAAGAGACTCAACGTAAGACTAAATCCACATTTCATCCATCAATCGATTCTAGAAAACTGATCGTTACACATCGTTCTGTTGATCCTTGTTCAATGTGTTTGGACAACATCACCCCGGTTGAAGAGTTGTGTTTTTTTAATTAGGCCAGCTGTAATCTGAGATACGCCGGGTTGAGATCCAGAGAAGAGCGTGGACCGGGGGCGGAGGTCGTGACGGTCGACGGGCGTGAGACGCGCAACGCAGAAAGTTGCAGAAGTTTTTAATTCCATACAAGCAATCACAAAGACAATTAGTCTTAATTTCCTTACTCTTACACAGCTTTGCACAAAATTGTAATTTAATGTGTTATTAGCGTCGGCGTGGAGAGCGACTGCGGCTAATTGCCTAAAAGATAATGAACATGATGTTATGTGATTCCTTTTCATTTATTTACATGAACGCTCCGGCAGCGGGAGGCGTCATGTGGGAAAGTTTACGCCGGCTCTTTGTGAGCGCGCCGTGTTCCTCCGTCTCCCCGAGAATCGCACCTTGGCGACAGCAGCGTGGGCGGTGACAGCGTGCAGTTTCCATGGCGACAGACAGATGATTATGGGCTGTGGGACAGCGTCAAATCCTCTTTATGATCCAGATGTTCATTGCCGATGAGAAGGGCACGGGGGTGCGTGCGCGTGCCCGTGTGTGTGTGTGTGTGTGTGCTCTCGCGTCTTCGGTTGTGTTTTCAATTTATGTCTTTGTGTCTCCCGACTGGGACGTGGACGTGATTCACTGGTCGGTAATCCCCGCACGCCTCCGCACACGCTGCGTTCGACCTGGAGAGCGTCCAGTGTGGCCGTCCTCCCAAAAAAAAAAAGCAGACGCCTTCGCCTTCGCCTTCGCCTTCGCCTTCGCCTTCGCCTTCGCCTTCGCCTTCGCCTCTCCCGCCGGCCCCCTGCTGGTGGACGCCGACGCGGACCAACCTTGCGGTGGCGCGGCGCCCGCCCGCGTTGACCTTTCTGGAAAAGCCGAACAGCTATTCCTATTGTTTCACTCGCTCCCTTTTCGCAACATAAAAACCCTCAAACCAAAAAAAAAAAAAAAAAAAAAAAAACCAGGCCTGTGTTGGAACGGCGTGACATTAGCGTCGGCCGCGCCTCGGAATGAACGTCTCCATCGACGTGGCGAATCATTGGCGAGCTATGCAGCGAAAACAACGCTGGCAGTGTCTCGCACACCCGAAAAAAAAAAAAAAAAAGGGTTTTGGTTGTTCTCTGTGGCCGATTGTGCGTTCTGGCTCCAAGAGCCCTGTCTGGCTCACAACAAAGCCTCCATGGAACGTTGTTTTCCTGATTCGGATCTGGGGAATTTGGAGGTCACGTCCGCGCTCAAAGGGCTCCGTCGCGCTCCTCCGGCAGTTCCACAGCAGTTTGTGCGGAGTTGCGGCACGCAGAACTCCAGCTTGAGGGATGGACGCCGCCGGGGCGGGCCGACGCCATGGGGGCTTGTTTAGTCTGCAGACGTGTTTGGAGCAGATGGTTTGTGTCAAGCGGGATCCACGAGATCGCCTGAATCGAGGATTTTCCCGACAAAATACGACACTTCCTGTCAGTCGGAGTGTTGAGTCTATTCCTGCTCCTGCTCTTACTGTGAAAGAACTCGCGCCGGGTTCCGACGAGAAGAGGGTTAACGCCTGGTTCGGAGCAAAAGTCACACTATTTTAATCATTTTGTGTAATTTTCCAGCGCATTAGCTGTAATTAAACTACATCGCCGGGGCTCAGTGATTTGTGGACGACTTTTGCCCCAGATTTCGTCTGTCAGGTTGCATAAATTCTACCTCTGAACTGTTTAATTACGGTTTCTGCCCAAGGGCAGGAGCACAGACCGTCCGCGGGGCTGCTAAATCATCTGCAAGATTTTAAGGTTAGAAAAATGTCAAGACGGGGCTGCTGGGGAAGAGGAAAAAAATCAAACATTTATCCAGAGTCTGGAGCGGAGTCGACTGTACTGTCGGCTGCGCTTTGACAAACAGTCAGATAGTCATCTGCATTTGCCATTTGTCTACATTAGCGCACAATATGTGTCAGGTGGAACTGCTCACACGCCATCATTCACTTGTTTGAACTTTGGCCTCTGCACGGTCTGTCTGCTTTCCTGCCTCACCACCTGTTATCCCTTTGTGCTCTGCATGAGGGATGTGCCAATCCTCATAGAAAGCTAATGAAAGGCGCTGCCTAGGTGGTTGCGTGTGCACGTCTCACCCCTCCTCTCTCTCTCTCTCTCTCTCTCTCTCTTCTGTCTCTCGACCCGCCGGCCGCTGCGCCCTTGCGCCTGAGACTGGTGATTATTTCCATTAACCTGTTGATTGTCGCTGTTATTTTGCAGGAGTTTCGCTGCTCCGGGTCCTCGTCCTCGTGCTTTTCCGGGCTCAGCGCGACGCCGCGCTCCTCCCTCCACCTCTGCGCCTTCGCTCCTTCTTTCCTTTGCTCTTATTTCTGATTAGAATCAGGGGAGTTGCTGCAGCTTTTCTCAGAGGTCACCAGGCAGGAGGCAACCTGTCGGGCTAGATTTTATTTCCTTGTTCCTTTTAACAGTTTCGTGTTTAGGCGAAAGCTTCCGTCCCGATTTCTCTCCCAGGCATGACGCCGCGGTGTGGCCAGTGCGGCTAGCAGGTCGATTCTGATCTGGATAACAGCGACGGCAGGAAAATGCTGTTTATCCAAACGTGCTCGGTGCTGTGATGAGTATAAATGCCTCTCTCCAGCTATCAGTGTTGCTCCAGTTGAGCTGCTCATCTAGCTGCTGCATCTGCTGCAATTACAGCGCCTGGAACCATCATCATCATCATCACCGCTGCACCGCCGCTGCAGAAGGGGGGGGGGAAATACCCAAAAAGCAACATGCAACGTGTTCATTTGAGCACAGACCTGCAGATGTGGAGCACTAAGGAGCCATTATCCGGCCAAACAGGATGCATGGGAGGAAAAATGCCACCCAGCCAGCTTCTATGCTGCCGCCGAGATGCAGAAAGAGCAGAATAGAAGAATATGGCCTGTGCTCCTGGTTAGAAATAACACAAAAACGAGGGGGCGGGAGCCTCACACTTCCTTTCTCTGAATGTATTTGTGTTTTATTGAGAATTAAATTGAAGTGAAGTGCAAGAAGAGGAAGAGTTTGAAATGTGGAGAGAGGAGGGAAGGCAGGCAGAAGAGAGAGATAAGGGCTGAGAGGCTTAGAGACAGGAAGACAGCAGAATGAGGAGGAAGCACGGAGGCTGGGAAAGTGGCGCAGGGATGCTGAATCAGAGAGGAGCGAGATGCTGCGATAAGTAGTGTGCAGAGGAAGTGGGCCTGTCGAGATAAAGACAAACTCAGAAGGAGACGCAGATTAGAGGCCGGCGCGACAATTTCGAGGAACGATGGAGGAGGAAGGAAGAGCAAACCGAGTGACGAAGAACAAGAGTGATGGAGAGAGAGAGAGAGAGAGAGAGGCCACAGAAGTGCGTTCACGGTGCCAAGCAGGGGGAAGTGCCAGCCGTCGTCATGGGAACCAGCAAAGCCAAAAATAAAGGATCCCGGTCAAGAAGGCCAAGCTGACTGGAGGAACTAATATCTGAAGAATCGCTCGCCATTAGCAACAAGCTCCATCGTGCATTTTTCCTCCCTAAATCCCACTTGTGAGGAAGATTAGAGGGGGGGGTACCATTTAGGAAGTACAACCTGTGGTGCGCGTCCGCTCTTTTGCTGATTGCCCTGACATTTTAGGGACAGATGGCGGTTAGCGGGCGCTGCAGCAGAAGGTCAACGGCTGGACTGAGAGGGTCATCTCACCAAAGTGCTGACTAAAACGTGGCACTCTGCACACTTTATTAGAATCACGTTAAACCCCCCCCGCCGTCTTCCAGGTTTTTAGGATTTGAAAACCTCTAAGCGCGTGTCCAGCTTAGGTCCGCGCCGGTCCGCTCTTCGCGCGCTTCCTGCCTGCTGCCGTTGTTTTGCTCGCTGAAGGATCCATTCTGGGGCACTCGGCTTATCTCCCCACCCACGCCGACACCCGGGCCCATCAACGTCTGCTCCCAGCGTGCTCGGGGGCTCGGGGAACTAGGATGCTCCTGAAGAGAGCCGCCGTCTCGCCGCCTGCGCGTGATCGTCCGTTTTGGTTTTCTGCTGGTTGGTACCATCGAGCTGTGGACCAGCCCTGGCCTTGAGCTTTGATGCTTTGATGACGACTGTAGGGACTGGGACTGCGTAGCCAGGGTCACCAGGTGAGAGTGTCCCCGTCTCTGGTGGAAGGAGGTTCTGGGGAGGACTGAAAGGTTCCTAGCGGTCCTCAGGGACCTCCGTGTGAGAGCTGGATCATCGGGGGAGCTTTATCCACGAGGGTGTGAGCATAAGAGGAACTCTCACCAGTCTACTCTCTGTGGCCGTCAGCGCATTAATGTTTGCCTGAATGCAATAAACAATAAAGGAAATAATAAAGTGCCCCGTGGAGTCAGAAAAGGAAGGCTCCACTTAAACACACCTCCATTTATCAGGTCCATTTAAGCGTCTGAACGTCTGAGCCATTGCTACAAACGCGCGTGGAAAAACCAGCCCAACACAAGAACACGTTGTCTCTCTCAAAACACTTTTAATCGTGAATGGAATGTCTGCTGACACCCCGTATTCACAAATCCATTTCAGGAGCAAGAAAACGTCAATACTTATAAAAACCACCCAGCTGGAGACCAAATAACTGTAAAGTCCAGCGGGGGCCAGGACGCTGGAGCACTTAGACCTGAGTAATCTGGACCCCAGCACCTTCTGCAGGCCAGAACATAATTTGGGGGGAGGCGCAGATAACTTCTCACTCCGCGGAGGCTTCGTGGGGACACGAAATGGAAAGTTTTGAAGTTAAATTCGGGCTAACCCGGGAAAAACGGGAATTAAACTGCCGAGCAGGCGGCTGGGGAGATAGTCGACGGTGCGGATGAACCGAGGTGGTCACGAACGGGGCCCGGCTACTCGTCGGCTGTCGTATCGACACGGGCTCGTTAGTCGCCGTTTACGGAGGTGACGTCAGCGGGAATCGACCACGCCGACCCCGTGGACAAAGTGAGCAGAGTGAGTCATCAAAGAGGATCGATTAGGAGGAAACAAGTCCCAAGGTTTACTTTTATCCTGCTTGTTGTGGTCAAAGTCAAGCAGGTCTGTCCCTCACACACCTGTGTGTATGTGTGTGTGTGCGTGTGTGTGTGTGTGCGTGTGTGTCTGTGTGTGTGTGTGTGTGTGTGTGTGTGTGTGTACTTGTACGTATGTATGCCTGCATGCAGGCGCAGCGAAGGCGATGCGGGAAAGAGAACGAGGCGTTCTTGCATGCTGTGACTTGTCCTGCTCAGATTCAGACAGCAGTCAGGGACCCTGTGGCCTCCCAGCAGTGCAGCATGACACAGCTACTAACGCTGCGCACACACACACACACACACACACACACACACACACTGGCACAGTCATCTCCAGCCCAGTGGGTTCTCACCAGAAGTAGGACAGATGAAAGAGAAAGAGGGCAAACATTTTAGAAAATGCAGGAAAAAAAACAAAAAAACAGAAACACAACTCACAAGCAAAGAACGGGAGATGGCAGATGAAAGGATGAAAGAAATAAAGAGTGAAGAAAACAAAATCAGACGAGCAGAGAGGAGCAGACACAGATTTGAGGGAGGCAGCACACATTGCGTGATCTGTTCTCCGTTGTGGTGCCGGTGGAGTTGCTGAGTATTTTTTGGAAACTAGGTCATTGTTCCTCCCACTCAGCCTGTCTGATCCGGCACATAGCCCAGCTTTTTCTTCTTTCTTTTTTTTTTTTTTTTTAACCAACTAAGCACCTCTCTCGTCTCATCATTCCGGGGGGGCGAGCAGGGAGGTGGGTCTGACTCAAGTCAAGCACTTTGTAAAGTGCGCGCTTAAGCAAACACGTACGGCTGGAGACGCGCGGGGAGACGCGACATGTCCCTGCGTCGCTTGGACGACATGTCCGAGACGTGTCCGATATGTCCAGCAGCGCTCCTCTCCCCTCCTCCTCCTCCTCCTCCTCCTCCTCCTCCTCCTCCTCCTCCTCCTCCTCCTGCTAATGGCCTCGCACTGACAGATGAGCTTAGAGGCTTTTAAATATTCAGCCTGTGCATATTGACCGGGCTCAGATTGAATTATACAGTCATTTATTCATCACTCATTTCACACGAGAAGGCGTGACGCACTGCCCTCGTACCAGCCTGTGACACACACACACACACACACACACACACACACAGGCTGCAGGTAGAGCAGACAGAGCGGGGCAGAGAAGCTGAGGCTCTGCTATCCAGGATGACTAATCATTCCTCACCGTGCCAGCAGAGAAGCAGCTCGAGGAGATGAGATGAAAGAAAAGGGGGGTGGGTGGGGGGGTACAAAAGGGGCAGAGAAGAATGAGAAAGAAGTCTGTATTTGCATGTATGACACATGTGTTTATCTTCTTTTTTGTCCTGCCCCCCCCCTCCCCCCCCTCCTCCTCCATCCCACTCCCTGAGTCGGGTCCTGCTCAGGGTTTCTTCCTGTTATAAGGGCGGCGTGGGGCGTGTCTATGTCCAGTTTCGTCTCGGGCTGAAGGACCTGTCCGCTCCCATCGCGCTTCAACAAACCCAAATCACACATCGCCGGGTAATGGCGGCGTGAGGCGCCGCCGGTCCCAGATCTGGGAATCTCCAGGTGCTTCCCAAACGGGGAGTCCACCCGAGCCCGTTGAGCGCCACCGCTCAGGTCAGACGCCCCCAGACGCGGGTGAGACGCCCTAAAGACGGGGGAGGGAGGTACGGGCAGGGACAGATGGAGACTGAGGACGGGGATGAGCGGGAGAAGCTGCGTGAGTCACTGTCTGGAGCCGTCCTGCCTGACGGGGGTGTGTGTGTGTGTGTGTGTGTGTGTGTGTGTGTGTGTGTGTCTGGTCTGTTGACAGCGCAGCCAACACTAGCCCGCGCCCTGCGTGACGGTTGAGTCAACCTCGGAGGGCCCGGGCGGCGGGGCGCGGACGCCTCCTCGCAGCGTTTAGCCACACTAACGAGGCCAGCGCGCTCCCGTCTGGGAGCCACCGCCGACGTCCGGCTCTGTCTCGTTAAGTCAGCGTCACGTGTGCCGCCTCGGATGCTTTGGGAGCTGAGTCACCGCGCTCGCGAGGGCCGTCCTTCGGTCGCTCCGTCTCGGTGCGATCGCTGCCGTTAATATAATTGCTGTTTTTTGGGTTTTTTTGCTGGTTTACGGGGCGGTCTCACGTCCCCGTGTGTGAAGACATTCGGAGACAAAACGTTTCTTTTCCGACGTCTCCCGCAGCTTTAGAGTTCATACCTCCTCCCTTTCGTGCCGGCCCCCTCGACCCTACCCGCGTCTCGCTCCTGAGTACTTCAAGTACTTGTGTACTTGTGTACTTGAAGTACTCCCGAGTACGCGAGGGCGGTTCTTGAGTTTCTTGACCCGCGGGGGCAGCGGAGGAGGGGAGCGCGGCGGGACGCGGCGCCGTTCAGGGTCTACGCACGAGCGGAGGGAACGCGAGCGGGGGACGAGCGTCGCCCCCAGACCGATGTGGCACGGAAGGGCCCTCGACGGACGACGGAGCGGGGAGTAAAGATCAAAGCAGGGAGAGCAGGGGTCGGGGGGGGGCGGAAAGGTGGAGGATAAATAAGACAAGCGGCGCTGAGAAGTGACAGGTGCGCTCATCTGTCAGGCTAATTTCACGCGGAACTTCTGAGGGGATCGGGAGCGGCTCCCATCAGTCAGCTCGAGGTGGATCAATAGCATTCCTTAATAGATTCAGCAGAAAACCGGGAAGGAGCCTTTCAGCGATTGTCCGAGCGCCGTTGGGCGAGTTGTTGTCCCGTAGCTCCGGATAATGCTGGTGATATTTCATGCTTTCATCCAAAAATGAAAGGAAAGAAATGCAGCCCTCACTTTTGTGCTCGTCTCAATAATGGACATAAAACCTCAGTAGGAGCCTCGTGTGCGGGCATCATTAGAGGTTCAGCGTTTCTGGGAAGATGCGATGAGCTGATATTCCCAGAAACACTTAATAAACTTTTGAACCGTACGTTGCATCAGTGATACTGGCGCTCCGTCATTATTGACTAAATGTATTTTTATTATTATTCACTGCGGGATTTTAGCTGTTTCCCTCGGCCTCGTCTGAGCTAGCGCCTTATTAGCCAATTGAAATAAGCTTTCTGTTTAAATTGGACTTCCTAGTTTAAGCTTCATTACGTGATTCATTATGGAAGAACTAAAGAGAATTTATCGTTTTCCTCTTGTTATTGTTTTGAGGATGACTCAGCTTTAGGCACTGAAAGAGAAGTTTCTTTATCATATATAAACATGCACTGGCAACAGCAGCAAAAAGAACTTTGATAAAAAGTGAATAAATACTATTAACTTGGACCATAAAAGCATCTGCTTGAATTGAACCGGTACATCTGCGTTTTGCCCTTTTTTTTTGGATTAAATCTGGAATAAGAAAAAACGAACAAAAAGCAGCCGCATTATCCTCTAAATGTGTCCGTTGCTTGTGTGCGAAGGTAAAACTGGGGCTTTTGTTCAAATCAAAACTGTTAATCTAACGTCAGCTTGATCGTGGCGACTGCCCTGCTCGCCCCCCACCCCCCCAGCTGGGCCACAGAAAGCTTTTACCGCTTCTCCCATTATGACCACACCATTGAAGAACTGGATTACCCAATCCTCTGAGTGCACGTACAGCGCACGTGGAGCAGCCGCAGCATTGTTGTGTGCAGGCACCTGGATGCTAATGGAGCCGTCCTGCTTCAGAACACCTGTTGCATTACCAAGCTTAATTATTTCCACTTAACAATTCAATACTTCATTCTTGTGTGTGTGTGTGTGCACACGTGCGTGCCCGCGCGCGCGTGTGTGTGCCAAGCAGAAACGTGAAACTGGAAACGAGAGAGAAAGTTGGTCGAGATGGATGAGAACAAAAGATGAACACAATATTTATTCACACACATGCTGAGTTACTGCAAGAGGACGGCAAAAAAAAGGGAATATGGAGCAAATTGATGCTAGATGGACAGCACGCACGCACACACACACACACACACGCCCACGCATACACACACACACACACACACACACACACACGCACGAATGCTAATCTGTCAGAGCAACAAAGGGAGCCAAGCCAGGGCTGCATTTGCATGACAAACTGGCCCCGCTAGGTTGATTGAAGAGAAAACAATTTTAGGAGACAGGCTGACTGTGTGGTACGGTGCCTGCCACCTCTGGGTGGGCCTCAGGACCCATAATCGGTGTTGTGTGTGTGTGTGTGTGTGTGTGTGTGGGTGCCTGGTTGGTTTGTTAGTGAGCGTGTTGCTGGGGAGGGCAGGATTTGGTGGAAGCAGAGGAGCAGACTTCATCTTGTTATAGGGTTCCTGTGTTGTGGTATACGTCTTCCTTTAGGAGACACACACACACCGTCTGTGTGTGTGTGTGTGTGTGGTGGGGGGGGGGGGTGGTCCACGTCTATAATGTCTGAGTGTGTGTGTGTGAGTTGCTTTAATCCCCAGGTGCCAGAAACTAACATACGCTCACCCTGTTGCTACTGTCAGCCTAATCTAATCCTATCATCACTCTAAAACCTTGTCTGGGTGAAAATACACACATACATACACACACACATGATTGAGCTTCTATAATATTACACACTAAAATGGTCCCATTTTGAAATGGAATGCATATTTATGCCCTCATGTTTTTATTCATCTTACATTTTGATTCATTTTAGATATAATCCAGACTCAATCCATAGATTAAATTCAAATCTTTGTTGTGTAATTTGAGATTTCTGAACCACAATGACCTTGGAGAGCGAGTGGAGTCATAGCCTGTGTCAGACACACACACACACACACACTCACCTGATGGAAATGTGCTGTCGTCCCCTTTGAACGTCAAACTGGGCAAACAGGAATCACGTGTGAGTCAGGATGATAATTTGGCTCTGCTGTCTCCTCGTGACTGTGGGATTTATCAGATTACGTGTTTTATCTCCACCTGCCGTGTTCGGACGCCCCGCTGCAGACCCGCTGAGGGGCTCTGGCTCTTACAAAACCAAGGATCCCTGATGTTCGCCGACCCAGAGCGACCTGGAGCCGCACGACACGGGCAGAAGGGAATCCAGAGACAAGCCGGACGACGGGAAGAACAACAGCCGATCGCTTCTCGCTCAGCGAAGACCGAACTTGTTTACCGTCCGCGTTCGTCGGCGCTGTGGAGAAATGCGAAGTGTTGTACACGGACGAGACCTTCGCTGCTCTCCACCCACAGCGCTGCCGCTTGTCAACAGGTCCTTTTCTCGTGGAAGGAGCGCATCCTTGGTCGGCTCTAAAGGCACTTTTGCTTTTACTTCTCCAGCGCGTCTGAAGTGTTTACATCAACTGAAGCGCTGCTTTGAGAGCTGAACCAGCCGTAGCATCACAACAAGCCAGTTAGGTCAGAAGTGTCAAACACTGGTGCGTGTGTGTGTGTGTGTGTGTGTGTGTGTGTGTGTGTGTGTGTGTGTGTGTGTGTGTGTGTGTGTGTGATTAGCTCTAGGTGAGGGCCGGGAATCCTGCTGGTGACAGGTTTATTAAATATCTCAGGACCCACAGTGGACGTGGCCCCCACTGCTCGTGTAATTAATGTGGCCACTCAATGATCGCGCCCCTGTGTGTGTGTGAGCACGCGTGTGTGTGTGTGTGTTTGCTTGTGGGTGTGGGTGTTGAGAGACAGTGATGGGACAGAACTTTCCCACTGAGTGAGAGAAAAGACAGAGAGATAAATGAGAGATGATGATGGACAGAGAGGAGGAGGAGGAGGAGGTTAAAAGAACAGAAAGGACGGAAAAACAAAGCGCCTCTGATTGATGACCCGAGTCTTTACGGGAAATCACACGGATCAATGACAGGAGGGCTCTGAGCATCTCGTTGACATCAATTAAAACTAATGAAAGGGGTCCGCTTGAGAGCAGAAGAACGCCGTCCCTCCACGGTGTTGCAATCAATAGAGGCTCCACGTGCGCAGGTGTGCGCGAGGGGCGGAGCTTCCACGCGGAATTGTCTGCGCGTTCGGTCATTAAAACAAAATCACGACTTCCATGCGGCTCCGCCGGGGCTGCGCGTGGCTGTTTAATCACCTATCTGATGGGTTTTTCTAACATTTGCCTCTAAATTCCTTCTTTTGTCTAATGTGCTGGTAAACAGTGGTGATTAAAGGCCCCGGCTTCGTTCTCCGGAGGATTAGCGATGCTGGAAAAAAAAACACATCTCGGGCTTTTTCCCCAGAACGAGGGGTTTTTGTTCCGGTCGGGCGTGTTTACTTGTTTGTGGCAGGATCGTACCAAATCTGCTGGACGGGTATCAGCGGGGAGGAGGACGACCGGGCTCAGACGCGCACTTGTGCTGTGGACGTGATCCGGCGTGCGACGCTGGGCTCGATGCGTTCGGGTCCCCGAAGCTGCTAGGAGTAGAAAAAACAGAGCGCGTGTGCCGCTGGTGCGGGAAAGAAAAGAGGCCGACCCCCTCCTCGGGTTCAAACCAAGCAGCAGAAACTGATTATTCCTGCCTTCCAATAAAAAAACCCCTGCATTGATCGTTAACTTAAATGTTATTTATGGTGCGTTCACCATCCCAGCGAGGGACTCTGGCAGGTTGTTGGTCATTTTTCACACGTTTTGGGTTTATTTTAGCATATAAATGTTCTCTTCCGGAACATTAGAGACGCTGGGGGACAAAGACCAGGCCCGGTCCTCAGTGAAGACATGAAACATGGAGGTGACAGAGGGGAGAGCTTGATTAGCTGCTCGGAAAATTGTAAATGACAGGAAGTGGATGGCTGGGAAAGCAGACGGAAAATGAAATGATGACACGGGCAGCTCTCCCACCTGCACAGACAGACCGTCTCGCCTCAAACCAATCACTCTCTGAGGAAGCAGCCTCTTACTGGGTGTCACTGGGCAGACAACAAGCGCGCGCGCACACACACACACACACACACACACACACACACACACACACACATGCTCACTCAGGGTTCTTGGATTAAATCAGCCTTCAAATCATTTTCCAGAACACTGGCAAATATCTCCAGTCCTGTGACGGTGACTGATCTCTGAGCAGATCCAGTCCACCTCCTCGGTGCCTGGTTTCTGCTGCAGGGAGGCGGGTGTCGGTTCTTCAGGCTGCGGAACACGGGGAGACGCGCGGCGGCGGCGCCGGTACCCCCGGTGTCATCAGTCAGAGCGCAGAAACAACACCCAGCGAAATAAAAGCCGCCTGCGTGTGTCACCGCAGTAGAAGTGCTGGCCCCCAAAAGACAGGTCCAACAACGCATCGCCGACTTTCAAGCGCGGGCAGCGACTCGGCGTTCAGATGTGCAGCGAGTCAGCGGTGGCGCAGAGCTGCAGGTCAGAGCTGCACGTCCAGATGTTGGAGTCCCCTCAGATTTAGGACACTAAAGTGAACGCTTGACCCCCCGCTGAGCCTCACCTGAGGCCGGTCTGCCGCGCGGTTTCGAAGCGGCGTGCTCGCCCAGCGCGCGTCTCCAGGAAGCAACAGGGGCGGAGGCATCCGGTCTGCAGGTTCTGGCCCGACACGGCAGCATCTGTCGCTCCGCTCACGCGGAGACGCAGATCACGTCATCAACGTCTTCGCCACCCTGTCAGGTGTTCCATCCAGCACGAGTCACGCCCCCCCCCCCCCCCGACTGATGCCGCGCTAATGTTGCTGTGAAGCCTAACCTTCGGTTTTAGCGCCTCAGCAGCGAACATCGTGGTTACAAGCTGTTGTGGGGCGGGCGCCCGCAGCTCTGCTTCCCAGTACTGCGAGAGGGAGCCGGGAGGGAGGCGGGATCTGCTGCGAGCGGGGACGTTCGGCTGGCCGCGCTCCACGGCCTGGCTGCAACGTGGCGGAATCGCAGCGAGGCAGGCTGTCGGGAGCGCCGGGCGCGCTGGCGAGGCCCAGTCACGGGCTAACGGGGAGCCGGAGGGAAGCCGCCCGGCGCCGTAACCTGTAGGCTGACGGGGGAGGAGCTCGCTTGGCGTGCGCCGCCTCGGCCCGCCGGCCGCGCTAACCTGGAGTTTGCGGGGGATCTGCCAGGGTGCTATCAAGTCCAGAGCGCGGCAACATGTTCCGTCCATCTGTCAGCTCCTGCTCCCACCACAGGGTCCCTCAACTCCACCAATGTTTTTATCGTATTTCGCAACACGGGCTCCCGCCCGCCGCCGCCGCCGCCATCTGAAGCGCGTCCCCACGAGCGCGCCCGTCTTCTCCAGGTGGAACGGGCCCGGGCTCCGGGTTAAAGGGGGAGGAGGCCCAGCTCCGCCGGGGGGGGTCAACGTCGTAAAAGAGGGGGATCCTCCTCCGCACGCCCGGGCACCTAAACACGCGACTACTCGCCAGGGTCAAGTGACAGTCAGGTGACGCGCTTCCTGGTTCGGAGCGCCGAGCTTCCTGCCCGTTATTGGGATATCAGCAGGATGATCTGGGTCCTCTTTGTCCGCGCGCTGAAAGAACAGGTTGTAAAGACGTGCGCGTTAACGTGCCAAGACCAACCCACCCAGGTCCTGTAATTAGGTGAATCAGCCCGACGTTTTCCAGCAGCGGCGCCGGTTCTTCAGCAGTTCGACGCGCTCTCTCCTCGCCCGAACTATCGCCGCTTAACGACAGTTCAGCAGCTAGGCGACGGAGGCATCGAACACGGGTGTCGCTTTGCTTCCTGTTAAACCAGGAGGGGGGGTCTGCGCTGTTGCGACGCGCAGAGATCGTTGTCTGCACCGGCGAACACGAGACCCACGCGCGGAGAGAGAGCGTTCAGGAGAAGCAGCTGGAGTTAATCCAATCAGGACAACAGCAGATCTGCAGGTTTGGGAGAGAACAAGAGAACAAGCGATGAAGACAAACTCCGACGGCCGAGACGATCGGCCCCGGCGCCGTGACCGTGTCGTCGTGGGGGTTAAAGTGTGCATCGCGCTGCGGCGGCGGCGGCACTGGGGCGCTTTGAGGCCCAGCTCCACTTCCTGGTTGCTCACACAATGGTGGCGGCCTCTTCTCTCGTGTTTAAACCTTAAATGTCATTCTTGGGGGGTGGGGGGGGGTCTTGAAAAGTCTGAAATGTTACCAGACAAATGCTGCCGGAGCCCTGGAGTGAAGGGACTCCGCCTTCACCTGCGCGCGTGTGTGTGTGTGTGTGTGTGTGTGTGTGAGTAACAGGAGGCTGTAACCTGCACCAAGCACACACTCTGTAATCAGCCTGCTTTACGAGTGTGTAAACTCTCTCTGTCTGTCTGTCTCTCTCTCTCGTTCTATCTTTCCTTCACTTTTACACACACGTTTACGGCCTGTCTGTCTCCCCGCCTGTGTGGTTATTGCTGTCTGGTTTAGCACTCTTATCATTGTTGTGACGGAAGTACCTGACAACACACACACACTCACACACACCTTTGCACTCCTATCAGATTTCTCTTTCTCCGGCCTCCTCTCTCCGCCGCGTTCCGTCCTTCCTCTGACTGCGTCAGGGCGTCGGTGTTGCGTCTGCAGCTCGCCACGCCGTGTGCCAGTTCAGGAGATTGGCATTAAAGCCAGACATGAGCTCATCGGCCCAGCTGGGCAGACAGCCCATTACAATGCTCAGCAGGGCCCTACCGCAGGGGTGAAAAGAGCTCAATACCTGCTGATTATCCAGTCTAGTCTGTCCCTCTCTCCCTGAGTCACTTGCTTTTTCTTTTCGCTCCGCTCTTCCTTCTTCTTTGCTCTTTTCTTCTTCCCTCCGTCTGCTCGCATTCATTCAGTCAGCCAGGTATTCTCCACCCCGGGCTCCGTCTATCTCTCCCTTGATCTGTCATATTTAATCTGTATTCCTTTCATTCAAGTCTAAACTGTTGCTACTGTCTGTTATCCTTCTTTATCTCCCCCCCTGCACACACGTACACACACACACGCACACACACACCTTCTTTTCCCATGTCATTTCTAAAGTCACTCCCCCCGCACTCTTCCTGCCGCAGGCACCACTGCAATGACACCGTAGCTCTCACTGTAAAGTTGTATACGTGTGTGTGCGTGTGTGTGTGTGTGTGTGTGTGTGCGCGTCCGAGTGTGAGTCTATACGACAGGAATGGGAAACCAGACGGCTGGGCGGCGCACCTGCGCGGACAGGATGTGACACGGCGCTGCAGCCAGACAAGGGCAGCACGCCTCAGCCGTGATGTGGCACGCCAGACGGTTTATTGAACGCAACGCCGCAACCCGACTGTCTGGAGTGGCCGCTCCTGTTGCCTCGCGCTCAGCCGAGGGCGCAGAGCCGCCGTTAATGCCTGAGCAAACACACACTTTCTCCCTCTCTCTCCCTCTCCCCCGGCTTTGTCAGCCGGTGAGGTGCATTGTGGTTAAACTCGTGGGTCCCATTCATCCTTGAGTCATATCCTTCCTTTGTTTTGACATTCGGAATTCAGCGGCGCTGGCTGCTCGGCGGAGCCAGCCGCCGTTTGAAGTTAATAGTCCGACTGAAAATGTTTTTGCAGAGTCAAAATGGATCTCTGTGACGCGCCGGAGCCTTGTGGTAGGGACTGAACCGGCGGGAGGAGGCGATCGGGCGCCCTGGGCAGCCGTCTCAACGCCGTCTCTACCTCTGGCTCAAGGGGGGGTCGGCAGAGCAGAATCAGAACCAGAACCTCTATAGTTGTCCTGCATCGGACCTCGGTGATGCCGTGACCAATCGCCAGCGCACGGGGGCAGTGTCCAGAGCGCCCGGGGGCTGGCGGAGGCGTGGCCTAACAGCTGGACTCGGAGGGGAAATGTGAACCTAGCCTTTGAACAATGGCTGGAAGCGGTGCGTCACCCGGCTGTAATTAGATCCGTAGCCATGATAACTCCTGGTGGGGCCTGCTGTGCCAGCTTAGACTGGTCTGCCACAGGAAACACACACGCGCGCACGCGCACACACACACACACACGCACACACACACCGCCCGAGCGAACCCTCCCAGCTCCACGGGGCCCCCTCAGGTGCGACAGCGCTGACGTCTGGACTGCCACTCTGTTGCCGGGCAGAACGATGAGCAAAGGCAGGTGCCTAAAGGAGTGTTGATGGTTTTGGACACTTTTATTTATGACTGTTGACCAGTAACACACACATGAGCAATAAATGAGGAAACCAGAAACCAAAGTCCTGTGACTGAGAGCAGGTCATGCTTACTGTTTTTTTTTTTTTTTGTTGTTGACTTAATCACAAGAGACATCAGATGGTTGAACCACAGCATGTTCAGATGACTGTGAGTTAGTCCTTCGATGTAGGATTGCACTTCCATAAAGCCTCAAAAGGACAAATTAACAACAAGACTGACAAAGTAGACGCACCGAAAGATTTCTGGGTTTTTGTTGTTGTGCTGTTTGCGCTCCCGAGACAGTTTATTAAATCCAAGCCTGCATAATAATGAAGAATTCATCTGGGTGGTGTTCAGATTTAGAAAAAAGTCCAGAATAGAATCTCTTGTGATGTTCCACATCAAATTAATGAGTAAAATACTAGACGGTAATTTAAATATGTTGTTTTCCCACATTTCAGTGCAGAGATGTTGCATGTCATCCTTGAAAAACCAAAATATTACAGACATGTAAGACCACAAAGACTTGTTTTCGTACAGAAGCGTCCATTTCATTACATTTATTTAATTAAAAAAAATCTCC
This sequence comes from Lagocephalus sceleratus, assembly GCA_911728415.1. Taxonomy (NCBI): domain Eukaryota; kingdom Metazoa; phylum Chordata; class Actinopteri; order Tetraodontiformes; family Tetraodontidae; genus Lagocephalus; species Lagocephalus sceleratus. The sequence goes on from CAJVRN010000126.1 coordinate 10,814,495, forward strand.
TTCTCAAGGCAGCACGTTTATCAAGTGTGAAAACTCTGTGTCGTCTTTCGTATTCCGTTTAGATGAAGCTGAGCTCTAAACCCTTTCAGAAGCACATTTCAGAAACTTTGAAGGAGCCGGAGAGAGACTGGAGCAGACCTCAGAGGAGCGTCTCATTCTCACATCCGTATTTGGGCTGCTGCTCGGGAGGGCTCCGTTCCTGGCTCTGCCATAAGATGGCGCTATGGAGTCGCGTCTCTCCCAGCTCGGATGGTGCAGCTCTGGGGGTGTTGAGGGAGGGAGGGAGGCCTGGACCTCTCTTCCTCTGAGGGCTGAGCTCTCCTGCCTGTTTCACTGTCGGCCTGATTGCAGCCATGATGCATTTATGGTCCAACCGCAAGCGTCTGATTATTGATTCGTCATCATTTGTGAGTTATGTCGACACAGGCAGGAGTAGCTTCCCCTGGCTCTAAATAAAGAACAATTGCATCACCTGTGCAGAGGAGGAAATATCCTGTCTCGATCCGTGCAGCATAACCCGCTCCTCCTTTGCATTTTTATTCCTGCCGGATCTTTAAGATGCAACACGAATGCATCACGATGCGATGAACTCTGGAACGGGCACGAAAACCCTGAGTAAGCAGGAAAGCCTGCGAAAAGTTCCCAAAATAGACACGCGCGCACGTGCCGAGCGTGATAAACCTATCAACCTAAAGTTAGTATTCCTCAAATACGCGATGAAGCAGACTTTCCCCGAGAGAGACAGAGGCAGGCTCTGTATGAGCGTGAGTGTGTGTGAGTGAGTGAGTGTGTGTGTGTGTGTGTGTGTGTGTGTGTGTGCACTGCAGTCATGGGGGGGATGGTACGAGAGCTAGTAGAGTGCATTTGATATTCAGCCGTGCCTAGTATTTATCTGTCTGCTGGCTGTCTAGTCTGGTCTGGCCTGTTAGTGGTGTCACCCTGCGCTCCCTGGGGGACTGAATTGACGCTCCAGACAGACTGTGCGTGTGTGTGTGTGCGTCTGTGTGTGTGTGTGTGTGTGTGTGTTTGTGGATGGAGGTGGGTTGTGAGAATCAATGTTGGTTTGGGTCCGTCTGAATATGAGAGCTTGTCTAGGGTCTGCACGCCTGTCTGGAGTGTATTTATGTAGGCGTGAGGACACCAGAAAGGCCTTACAGCGACGCGGCGAGGACCTCTCCTCGGCTCCTCGATTGATATCGAGGCTTTGGGTTTGACGAGGCGACCGCCAACGCCTCGATTTGTTGCTTCAATAAAATTGTGACAGCTGCCTGGCGTTTGTCAGTTGCGTCAGTCATGCATCTGTTTCTTCTTCTCCCTCCGCATCAGTCAGAATGTCGGGTGGATCACTGGACACCGTCATGGAAAATAGCTTCTGCATGAGTGGACGTGGTACCTTGGACTAAAGTCGCAGTTAAACTCGCACTTCAGTCCCACGGACGGTGATTTATATCGACATTTTTCGCTGAAAACGTGCCAAAAACAAAGCGTTTTTGTTCGCTCTCGTTGTTTCCAAAAATGAGGTTAAAGCTCGCCCCCCTCCCCCCGGTGGTGGGCTGCGGGAAAGACGCAAACCTCAAAGGTCTCGTGCCAAGAAACCGGGGGCGAAACCTCCTGATAGACAGCTGACCTCTGCTTGGTCGGGCCGCCGCGGGGCGAGAACTCGATACGGTCGCTCCGCTCCCCGGCTGAGGCCGGCGCAGACCCTGACTGGGTGTGACATCACCAGCTCCAGACAGCGGTGCCAGTATGTCAGGGTCCAGCGCGCTATTTGTATTAATCAATCAAGCGCGACACTTTTGAGGGGGATCCGAGCGTTTCGCGGCGATGTGCGAAGCCCCGGAGGACTTAAGTCGCGGTTCCCGGGCTACGGTCTGGAAAGTTGCTGGTTTAGAGTGACATTCAGAGCTTCTCTCAGAACTGAACACCCTGGTTTATTTATAGACTGCAGACAGCCCTGCGTGCGCGCGCGTGCGTGCGCGCGTGTGTGTGTGTGTGTGTATGTGTTGGGGGGGGGGTTGCACTGTTGGTCGGAGGAGGCGTGTGCTCCGGTTGGGGGATGCTTCTCTGCTGCAAATGTGCCCCTCAGCCACAAGACTGGTGCAGAGGGTCACCTCAAGGTTAGCCCCCCTTCAAAGAGCTCCCTCCATTGGCTGCGGCCAACTGTAAAAAGGGAGTGAAACTCAAAGCGCTCCCTCCCCACCCTCCCCAGATAACGGGGCAGGCCGGCCGGCCCTCGTCCCTGCCCGCCTCCCCTCCCTCCCGCTCTGCTCTCCCACAGCCATTGTCAACCGCGACCCGGCCGTCTGCTGGCTTTCTGAGTCAGGTCAGCGCCCCCCGCCACCACCTCCCACCCTCCGTAACCCAGACACTCACTTTGAAAATGCGTGTCAGTGCACGTTGAGGGACTGTTGAGAGACAGGAGCCCGCTCTCCAGTCATGGCCTTTTTCCTGCTACAGTGCAGTGCAGGCCTACGGCCCACGGCTCTTACGGTTTTAAAAGTGTTTATTTGGTTATTATAGTCGATGCGCTAACTCCGCGTGTGCACGGGGCGAGGCAGGTGCAGCAGTCACGGCCGTATAAATTGCAGCATTTAGGAACAGACAGACAATTAAATCATTTGCATCTAATGTATGCAAGGGCCTTCATGAATATTAACCACCGGCACCAGACAGCACCACGCCGGTGAGGCTGGGACAAGAGGCCCGCATAAATAACGCCGCCTGCTAATAACGTAAACACTCGCTCTTCCCGACGCTTTTAACTTTTCGCCGCTTTGCCGAGAGGTAAGGTTCGCACTGGATGTGTCAAATTAAACCCAACCTTTCCCCCCCTCTGCGCCTTTTAAAGAACCCTAACGTTTTTCCAGTTGTGTCAGAGGTACAAAAGTTTCATTTATTTATTTATTTAGTTAGTTTTCTTTTTTTCCCTGCTCGCTCCTGAAGGCATCGTTTTTTTTTTTTTTTTTTTTTTTTAATACCCCCCCGTCTGGCCCCGCCCACCTCCCGCCCCCTTCGCCGTCCCCGATTGGCCGCGGCGGGCGTCAGTCGCGGGTGGGCGGGGCCAGAGCCCTCCGCGGTCTGCCCCTGCTCCAGTAGCGGAAGGACAGCTGCTCTCGGCGGCGGAGGAAGAAGCCGAAGGACCGCTGCGGGCTGCCGGCCATGGCCGCTCCGAGGACCGCGTCTTAATCCGCCGGCCCCCCCCGGTGGGGACGAGCATGGCGTGAGGGGCACGTCTGGCAGGAAAAAGAGGAAAAAAAGGGGGGAAAAAAGACGAGAAGAAGCGAAGGCGCAGAGGCGTGGGGACGCAGCGGCGCGGCTGAGGGGGAGTCGCGGCCGCGGTTGGACTCGGCTGCCGCCGCCTGGAAGTTTTTTTTTTTTTTTTTTCCACCTCTCTCTCCCTCCCCCCACCCCCCCTGCGGTTGTTCCCCCCCACCACCACCACCACCACCACCACCACCCCCCGACGGTGGCGGCGGCGGCGGCTCTCCCCGCGGAGCGGTGTCCCGGCCTGCCCAGCCCCATGCAAAACCTAACGGCCCCCGGCGGCCCCGGCAACCCCAATGTCACCTGCTCCTGCAACTGCACCGCTTCCCAGCCACAGGGAATGGAGATATGTGAGTACCGACCCCCCCCCCCGTGTTCGTCTGTGCACCCCCACACCCCCCCACACCGGCACCGGGGCCGCGTCCTGCGTGCGCGTATCCGGTGTTTGACCCACATCCACCGCGCTCTCCGCCACCAACTTCGCAGGCCGGCCCCCCCCCCCCCCCCCAGAGTTTGTCTGAGCCCCCGGCCCGTCGCGGTGGTCGGGTCCGCGGGTCGCGTCTGTTACGCAAACCGGTTGAAGCGGTCGGATGGCGTTTACGCGCGACCCCCCCCAAAAAAAAAAAAAGTGTTCCTGCGCAACTTTACGCGGCGGATCGACGAACTTGCAACGCTTCCTCAGCCCCCGTGAAGTTGACCGGAGGGCCCAGACGGTGCATTTAGTGTGTGTGTGTGTGTGTGTGTGTGTGGTGTGTGTGTGTGTGGGGGGGTTACCACAGAGGGTTAAATAGTTCGCCTGTCAGCGTAGACAGGAAACGCTTGAATGGTATGTTATGTCTGTCTGCCTTGTGAGCAGCCCCAGAAAGAAGCTATCATTACCACACTGCTGCCTGCTGGATCCGCTGCAGATGTTCCCTTCTCTCTCTCTCTCTCTCTCTCTCTCTCTTTTCTTTTTTTATGAGAAAGACACACAGACGGGCAGATAGACGGCTGGAAATGGAAAGGGGGTGTGTGTGTGTGTGTGTGGGGGGGGGGGTTGTCCAGACAGGGTGCATGAGACATCTGCAGACAGACAGACCAAGACAAACAAACAGGAACGGCGCAGACCAGACGGGGCGGCTGGAAAGCAGACAGGGAGACGCGTCCTGACGGACCCAGAGGGGCAGACGGGCGCACCTGGGAGCGCCCGGGGGGTCCGGAGTCCGGGGTCCGGGGGGGGGTCTCCCTGCAGACCTCGCGCGAGCGCTTGTCCGGCAGGGCGGACGGGGGAACAAAAAAAAAGGAAGGACACTTAGTCAGACGTGAGGCGCACCAGCCGGATTGGATGATCCACCGACGCCGCCTCGGACCCCTGAACCGGGCCACAAAAGAAAGTTGGGGCGATTGAGCTGGGGGGGGGGCAGGGGTCGCCGCGCGCTGGCGCGTTCGATCCGACGCGGCGGGGGGGACGGAAACAAGACGGCGGCCTGGTGCTTTCTCGGCGGGCCCGCCGCTCTTCCGAGGGCCTCGGCGGCCGGAGGGGGGGTGGTGGTGGTGAGTGTGTGTGGGGGGGGGGTCCATTCAGCCGGGCCCGGAACAGCCGTGTCTGACTGTAGCGGCTGTCTGGGTTGAAAAGAGCCTCTTGTTTGTTGCCTGTGTTGTCATGCAGACCCGGCGAGGCTGAATAATGTAGCCCGAGCTTTGATGATTTCTCCGGCTGAAGAAAAGAGCTGTCTGCCCCCCCCCGTCTCTCTCTCTACTTTTTTTTTTTTTTTTTAAAGTGGAGCGGGAGGTTGCGCTGGTGTGTTTCCTCTTTATTCAGACAGCCCCCCCCCTTGTCTTTGTAAGGGAGCGTGAACGTGCAGACGCCCGCGTCACGACCAGGAATCGAATCTGAGGTGTGCTGAAGTTCAAAGGAAAGAAGAACCCTCCTCGGGTCAAACCGTTCTGGTCGGGTACTTTCGGGGGGGGGGGGTTCAGCGAGTTCAGTCCTGGTGTTTTGACTTCCCCGGTGATTACGCCCGGGCGTCCGCCACCGCAGTCGCAGTTCCGCGTGTCAGGGTCGTCCTCGCGGGCCCGCGTTCTCCGCAAACGCGCCTGTTTTTGTCGTTTTCCATCTAAGGTTGACTCGTTCCGCCAACCGGGCCCGTTTTCCTTAAACAGGTGGGGTTGGCCCGCAACCGAAGGAGGGGCGTCCCTCGAACCCGCGCGCGGCTTTTCGTCGTTTTCGTGATTCGGAACAAAGAAGAGGAACAAAGCAAAAGGCGCTGGTGGTCAGGAGGAAGCCGGGAGACGGTTGGTGATTCAGAGCCGGGTCGGGTTACTTTTATTCGCGTTGAACAAAAAGAAAAAAAAAAAACAGGCGCTCAATGGCGGGATGGGGCGAATCACGGCGGCGTCGAGGAGCTTCCCGTTGAAGTCGAGGACGTCCCGAATAGGTTTTTTCCGCGGTAAATCTGGGCGGATCCCAAAGCTCGCACACGCCCGCTTTAGCTGAAGTGCTATTGGAAAAGTCTGAGCCGTGACCCAACCTTTGGGATTAAAGTCAAGCTCACGGAAACGTTTTTTTTTTTTTTTTTTTACGAAGCTGAAGTGGAAAACGACCTTGAGGGGAGCCGGGGTGTTGGCCGGCCCCGCCAGGAGGCAGATGTCGGGGGGAACTTTAGTGCGAGTTTCCCCCTCAATTAAAGACAGAACCACCCAGCAAATGATGGTTTCCACCCAATGAGGGGGGGGCTGGGGGGGCTGGATTGAGCACCAGTTTCCATGAGGGTCACAGAGGGGACGCGGCGGCGGTTCGCCAGCGTCCCCGTCCGCCCGTAGAAGCGGTTCCGGCCGTCTGGTTCAGAAGCAGGAAGCGCCGGTTTGCGTTTTCAGCGCGACGGCGGGCCCGCGCGCCAGAATGTGGGAGATAAGATCGGCCTTCCAGGTGTTGTCTGGAGCTCCCGGCCAATCAGGTGCTCCTGGGAATTCTTTTCCCACCGGTCGCGTTTTTCGCGGCGCTCCTCGTGTGGGTCAGGCGAACGCGGCTGGATTGAGCTCGGGCGCCATCACGATGCGCCGGCCCTCCTGTTGTCCCCTCGCCTGTACGGAAGGAGGCCTCGCTTTAATCAGCGCGCGCCGCGGCGTCCGTCCCTGCACATCTGCAGCATCAGCGCGTTTCATCCGAGGCCGCGCAGGCACAAAGAAACGGGAACCGGAGGAGCAGCCCCGAAGCGTGGTCCTCATCGACCCCCTCAGATGTACGTCCAACACACGCGCGTCCCCTCTGGGAAGTGGCCAGTCCGTGTGTCAGAGGCTGGTGTGTGTGTGTGTGTGTGTGCGCGTGTGTGTGTGTGTGTGGAGGCCTGCCTTCCACACGGATGTAAACGGCCTGATCTGTAACCCAACCGCGGGCGGCGTGGGCGCGTAGGTGGCGGCAGCGGGGGCGGCGGCGGGGGTCGTCTGTCAGCTACCTCGGATGCACACTTGTTGACTCGCCCTCGGACGCTCGCGCAAACACGCGCCGGTGCGTTCACGCCTAAACGCGCAGAGACCCGGCGACGGGCGCGCTTGGCCAATATTTACCCTGCGGTCTCCGTCCAGACCGCCGCTCCAGCCTCTCGCCGAGCTCTTTGTTGTTTGTTCGGAGGCAGGTCTGGCCTGTTTTTTTGTTGGTGTGCGCGTGGTTGAATTGAAATAAATTAGCTTTATTATTGATGTATGTTTAGAATGGAAGACTGGGTGATTTCCGAGACCTTGGGGACAGGAGTGGCTGAGATAATCAAACAACGGCGTTGGTTTTTTTAGTTTTTTTTCTCTCCCCGCTCTCAGACAGATTTCTTTTGTGATCACTGCTCTTGTAATTAATTTCACAGGGATTTCTACACTTGGTTAGTGTTTCTCGGCGGAGTCGTATTTAGTCTGCCACCTCTCCTCGGCTAACGAGTTGTATCCGTGAATAGCTTGCAGAGGTTGAGAAAGAGCTCCTTGTTTCGTACGGGGTCCAGGCCCAGACTGTTTTTACACCCTGAAGTTGACCTGCAGCCGCCCTCTGCTAGGCTGCAACCACAGAAATATCCCAGCGTGGCGTTCTTCGGAGGCTCGCGGCGGGAATCACAGGGTAGCGCATGACTGTACGACGCGTGGCGGCAGCGCAGAGGGCTCTTTCACAATGTGTTTATTCTGCTTTCAAACCCGCCTGGAAACACGACTTCCACCTTGGAAACCGCCTTTAAAGTGGAGCTGGAGCGAGCGTGCCCCTCTGAACCGGGCAGTCACAGGTTGTCTCGTATTAACAACAGACATTCTGTCAACAGGAAGAGCCTGACGCGCACGTGGGTTCACGCGTCTGTTCTTACGCCTGACCTTGAGTCTACCCAGCCTGGTCTCTCTTCTTTCTTTTTTTTTTGTCAGGGTTACAGAAGCCAAAGTGGGCGTAATCTTTTTTCGGTGTATTATTCCCCCTGAAAACTTCAAAACAAAGCACAAGTAGTTTTTTTTTTCTCCTAGTGTTCCTGCAGGCCGCTGAAGTGAAATGACCTTGAGCGCAAGAGTACTGCCGGTAACAGATAAGATGTCTGCAAATAGTCAAATTTGCATTTCTCTGAGTTAATCCTTAAGTTAAACAATGCGTGAGAAAGAACCCGCTGAAGTGCTCTCTCCATGTCTGGCGGCTCCGGAGGACAATGTTCCGTCGGCGCGTCCTGCGGATCTGAACGTGAGACGTTGCGATGCTGGCTGGTGCCTGTCTGGGATGAAGGCGCCTTTGTCTCACCGGTGTCTCCGACTATATGTTATGTCACGTTAGCGCAGCCGAACAGGGATTTGTCACGGATTATTTGGGATGTTTTGTTTTTTTTTTCCCCCGACGCTTGACCGCCGTTCTGTGTTTTTGTTTTTTTTTTCCTCCTCGATTTGTGGGGCGGCTGCTCCGCCGTGTATTTTTGGAATCGCATAAACGGACCTCGGTGCGACAAACGAGCTCGTCCGCTCCGGGTCCGAGCAGGAGACTGTCCAAGCCCAGAGTGGGGATAATGTGGACGCTCCCCTCTGCCCCCGCGGCACCCTCACCCCTCAGCGCTGCAGCCTCGGCGGCGTTCACAACCCCGTCGCTGACTGCTGGGACTCCCTTTGTGTCTAGTTTCTGCACCCCCAACACCACACACAGACGCAGCAGACCTCCTCCTTTGGTTCCCAAAATGCCCTTGGGACCAGGGCAGATTTGTAGTCTGTGTGTGCTCCAAGACAGGACATCCGTCAAGTGCGCGTGTGCGCGTTAGCCGCGGCGGCGGTGGGGGGATGTCGGGGAGTCTGCCGTCTCGGTCAACATCTATTTACACACAGTTGGGACCGTCTGAGATGCTAAAGAGTCAGCGGTGAATGAATCAGCCTCCCTGTCTGCTCTGCGTCATATGACTCCAGGTCTGTGCATGTGCGATGGAGATATTGCAGTCAATCAAAGCGCTGCCTCACAAACATGTAAACAAACATTTTTCGCGGCGCTCAGTCAGAAAGCGAATGGCTGGTGTGTTTATTACCCTTCACAGACCCAGTCTCGCTGCGTGTCTGGATATTTTTTTATTTATTTTTTTTTATGTACACAACAAAAAGCGCCGATTATTGCTTTGAAAAAAGCGAGCGTTCCATATCACACGGAGCAGGAAAAAAGGAATCTGGCTGACAGAAAAGCTGCACTGCCCGCTGTTTTGTCAGATTTTGGGTAATCCGTTTGTTTGTGTATGGAGGAACACCCAGACAGAGAAATAATGACATGTCTCATGTAGTAGCTTGCAGGATTTTCCCTGGATTTTGAAGAGATTTGTGTGCTCAAGTTTCCTCGTGGCCGCTTTGAAAGACAAAATCATTTCCGTGGGGTCCAGGTCGGGTTCCGCCACCCACCGCACCACAGGCGGGAAGTACCCGCACCTTTATGTCAAGCTAAAGGCAAGTTTGCCAGGAAATGATCAAATCAATAGCTGAAGTGGGAAGCGGCGTCTTTGTTTAGACTGGTTCACACGCACACACACACACACGCGTGCTCGCAAAAAGGCTTTCTAACCGCAGCGACAGCCTTCAACAGGCTCTCTGCCTTTACAAACTTATCTAAGAGAGGTTGTTTTGTGGGAAATTCTCACATTTCTCCTGTGAGAGAGCGTTAAAGACTGCTCATTGATATAATATTGCGGGTCTTTTATTACCATTTACATGTAGCTGGAAGGTTGCAGGTCAAACAGTTTGAACATGCACGTGAGCAAACCTTGTGAGAGGTAGTTCTTCGCTCATTTGACTGCTCCTCTTTGCTGCCCTGTAGCTGTCCACGATGGGAAAAAGCGAGGAAATTTGCCTAAAATGTTCCAAGAATCAGTTAATAAAACATAAAACAAACAGAAGAAGAAATACCTCCACTGGAGGCTACGCTGAGAAAATGGTAAGCAAATTTATACTGAATAAGAAAGTCACTGTCTCCTTGGGTTTGCTAACACCCAGAGGAAGGTACGCTTGTTTGTTTTACCTGCCAGGACTCTTAGAGGAACGCTGACATGTCCTGTACGCGGAAATGACGCCAATTACTAAGAAATTAGCCTAATGGCAACATTACCTCCTTTTTTCGAGCTTCTTAAATAATTGTTGAATCTACTCGGTCACATATTGGGCAAGTAGAATATCCAGTCCACCCGCCCGGGGGGTTCTCAGGGAAGCTGCCTGTAGATTCCTGCTTTGCGTTAGTCTGCGTGTGTGTTTGCACACGCCTTTACGGTGTCGTTTCTTATGTGTAAACGATCTTAACGCGACACAATGGTCTTCCTATACCTAAGCTCTCTAAACATTCCCTCCTGTCTTTGACATTCCCAGCCTCGCAGGCAATGCCTCAACCCTTCCTTAAGCGTGTGTGTGTGTGGGTGTGTGTGTGTGGCGGTGGGGGGGGGGTCGAAACTGCGGTCCAGGCCAGCTGTTCTTCACCCTAAACGGGGGCCTTGCTCCGGTTCTGACCTTATCGCAGGAAATTACAGGGATTTGGGCCCAAAAACGAGTTGACCGATCGATGAATCTGTTTTGAAAACACGCACGCCGCTGTGGCGGCGCCGTCGGAGCCGCGGCCGGGGCGGCGGCGACCTTAGATCTCCTTCAGGATCTCCACCCGGGTGGGAGCAGGTGAATGACCTCACCCAGGTAATGGCTGATATATGTACACTTTACACAGCTGCGGATTCCTCAGACCGCGCATATTTCTGTGTGCAGGTCACATCCGCTCGCTATTTTATGTGCGTTTTTTTTTTTTTTTTTACATTTTAACCCAGTTGAACCTGGGCCTGGAGTTAAGCAGCGAGAAACGAGTGTGTGGCGCTGTCAGCTGCAGCGTTGGCCTCCTCCAGTCTTTGGGAGCTGTCTCAGAAGTGAGACAGCTGTCTGTGTTTTTTTTTTTTTTTTTTTTGAGTCTCTCTCTCTCTCTCTCAATGTCTCTCTCTCTCTCAATCTCTCTCTCTCTCTCTCTCTCTCTCTCTCTCTCTCTCTCCCCTCCTATCCAGACACACAAGTCAGACAGCGGTGTCTGATACCTACCACCCCCACTTCTGTTGCTCCCCTCCTCCTCCTGCTCTCCCCCCCGGCTGCCACCAGCTGACCCCAATCAGGCACAGGGCCTGCTCTATTGTCTGACTGGGGAGAGGGGACAGACACACACACACACACTCACTCACACACACACACACACAGAGGGAGTCAGAGGGAGATGGAGGCTGTCTGGTCTGGCCTGACTCCCGACTCCCCACCCCCCAACCATAACACAGTTTGTCTCCTCGGATGCATCTGACACTTGTTATGCAAAGTGTTCTGGATCTGCGCTGCCCCGCCAGCTCAGTCGTTAGGCGTCGCCTAAATGAAGCGCCGGCCTCGTGTGCAAAGTGCGTCTTTGGAGACGTGAAGCGGCGGAGTGAGCTGAGAGGGTCAGAGTGCGCGCCCACTCCCCGAGACACCAAATCATCCTTCGGTGCATCTTCTGTTTGGTGTTTTTTGTTTTTTTGTTTTTTTAAATCAAACTCTGTGCGGTTCAAATGTAACCCTGAACTTTCAACACCGTCTCGATTGTTTCCGCGCGAACCTACGTCTTCAACCAGCGCAGGACCCGGTAGCCGTTGTTCTGAGAACAGTTGTCATGGAAATAATCGAGCAAGAACAGAAGATGGATACAGAGAAAAACGCAAGCGATAAAGGCGGCCTGTAAAGGATCCTGGTGTTGGTCCCGGAGACGTTTTGAAGTCTGACCTCGCTTGAATCCGTTTTATTCAAGACTCGGACACGGAGAGCGCGGTGGAAGTCGGGGAATGGAACGCCTCCCCCTCCCCCCCCCCTCCTCGCCCGTCCTTATCTGCGCGTCTTGGCATTCGCCTGATAGCTAACACGGCCTCTGGCTAGCGTTGCTAATGATGATTAGGGCTCCCGCTCCGTGCAGCGAGGAGCTCCTGTGTGTGAATTATTAATATAGGTCAGAGTCACAGCATCCGGCTTGGCCCGGCCCAGCGCCGTCCCGGCACTACTGCTATACACATCCCCCGCCTACCCACAGCCTGCCCCATCTGTCAGCCAGATTAACCCAGCAGATCTCTTACACTGAGGTCTCCACCAGGTTAGGCTTCATAAAAGAGCCCCTCCACAAAAGTTCCACCAGCAAGAGGCGATTTAATAAATCCACCAGAGTCGCGCGCCGTAGTAATTATCAAAAACCGTCGTAACAATTCTTTCTATAAACACTTAAACCCCTGCTGGTGGAGCTGCACCCTGAGTCTTCTTCCGCGGCAATTATATTTTTATGAGGCAGGAATTTTAATGGGAAGAGTTTAAGTTCCTCGAAAGATGTTCACTTGCCATGATGGATTGCATGTGCGTGTGTGTGTGCGTGTGTGTGTGTGCGTGTGTGTGTGTGGGTGGATGGGGCTGCTCAGGCTCTCATTCCAACAGCCAAATTGCCTTTTCCCTCTTTTAATAGGTGGCTGTTGCTGGTTGAATGTCTACCAGTGTGGCTGCAGGTCTGGAGAGCTGTTGGGCGCTCAGACGAGCCCCCGCCCCCCCTGCGCCCCCCCCCCCCTCGCCCCCTCGGCTGCACAACCGCGGCCAGATGTAGCTCCGCGCGCACGCAGCACCCTCAATCCCATTTAGACACAAAAAAAAAAAAAGAAGTTTTTCAAGTTTCAAACGAAGCAGCACTTCACACTCTCCAGCGCGGCGGCTCTGACCCGACTTCTGCCATCTGGAGCGAACGCGAGAGCCAGCAGCGCCGGTACACCAAGAACTGAAAAGATTACTATAAAGATCCAAAAGTGTGTGTAGGTGTGCGGCCGTTGCTAAGCTGTTGATGTCTCCGGTTACGCTCGGCGTTCGCGCGGCCCGAAAGAGGTTTACCTCGTTGAGTCAGGAGTCTCTCTTTCATTCCGCCGTGCTCACCGCGAGCTGAGCTCCCCGAGCGCCGCTGCTTCGGAGGGGGAGGACGGAAGAGGCCCGTGTGGGCGGGGGAGAAGGGGGGCGAAGGCGTGAAAGACGGGATGGGACGGAAGGGCGGCGCCGCCACGGGACGGGCCTGAATAAGACGGGAACGCTTCCCCGACGACAGGGCGGTGGTTCCTCCAGACGTGGCGGGCGCATGCCAGCTCCCCGCCCTCCCCAGTCGCGCGTCGGGTGGCGTCGCTCCCCGTCCTCCGCCGTTTGCTGCGGTTCCGCGCCCCGCGGCCTTCCGCCTTGGCGGAATGAGAGCGCGGTTAAAACGCGCGCGGCAGGAAAGGTAACGAGTTTGTTTAGTCAAATCTTTCCCACCGACGGGGCCTCGTTTATGAGGGCGTTAAATATTTGGGTTCGGGTTCGGCCCCGACGGCGCTCCGAGCCCACCCGACGACCCCTCCGCTCCAACGCCATCCCTCTATTTATACCTCTCTCAGCAAGACTAAAACATCCGCTCCGTCCCCACCGTCATTCCCACCACCACCCCCACACCCCCCCCCCTCATGTTCCGTCTTCAGCACTTTTCCTCCTCTTCTTCTCCACGACTTTCCTCTGTTGTCGGCAGCTGTTGCTCAGCGCTGCGCCGAGGTTCAGCCCGCGGTCAGGGCCGATCCGTCTTTCTGGAGAGAGAAGTTCTTTCCACTGGCGTACCTCACGTATACATGCGTCACTCACACCCCCCCCTCACCCCCACTTCCACCCTGATATTGCGTCCCTCTCCCCTTTTTCTCTTTATCCCTGGCTCACTTTCACTGTCTTTATCTCTCTTTTCAGCGTCTCACCCTTTTCCTTCCTCTCTTTTTTCCGCCTCTGTCTCCCTCTCTCCTAATCCTGCCTGCCAGGCATTGCTTCATGGTTGTTAAGCATCTCAACCCAAGAGGGGAGGGGGGGGGGGCTGGAGAAGGAGCGGAGGGAGGGGGCGCTAGTCATCTGGTGGAACCTATTGAGCAACTTAAGCGTGGTTGTTTTGCTCTGCTGGCTCGGTACAATGAGGCTGCATGTGGAAGACATGTTTACAGTCAGGAAGAGTGGGAGAGGAGGAAGAGGTGGGAGGGAAAGTAAGAGACGAGAGGAGGTGGGAGAGATGACGACAAAAGTGTGTGTTTATGGAGTGAAGTGAAAATGAGGAGGTAGGATCCCGAAACGGGGGCTCGGGGAGACAGAAGAAGGCGATAAATGATGAAAGGGAGCGGGTAGGTGGATTAGAGACGACAAAAAAAAAAAAAACAGACAAATGGATAATGGAAAAAGTGAGAGAGAGAGAGAGAGAGAGAGAGAGAGAGAGACCGGTCCATCTCGGCAGAGAGACAGTGAGTCATAGCCGAACACTAGCATATGCTCCGGTGGAGGAGCTCGCTTTCCGAAGTGGAAACCAGTTCCGAGAAGAACTTTTCGAGGAAAGTAAAAAAAAAAAAAAAAAACTGGGCAGATCGACGACGCGCCGAGGAGGAGCCGTTTGCCCCCTGGCGTCCCTTCGCCCCCGCCGTCCTCCCGACGAGTTTTCTGATCAGCCTCGGCGAGGGGGGGAAAAAAAAAAACCCCCGAAACAAAAGACAAAGCTGTCCGCGTTCTCCCCCGGCTCGACGTGACATTCTCGCGCCACGTTTGTGACTAATTGATCAACTTTCGCCGGTGAAACCGTTCGCGAAGCAAGGCGCGAGGATCGGGCGAGTCAGCTACGGCCCTGAATTATTCAAGGCGTAATGAGTCTGGCGTTAAAGACGAAACGCCGACCCCGCTAGCACCCGCCACCGCCGCCGGGCCGCGCAAGCGTCGTTTTAGCAATTACATCGGGTACGTTTCACGTTGCGCGGCGCTCCGGCGCTTGTGTTAAATCAATTTGTCCTCCTCTCAAGGCGGCGACCCCGGGCCCGTTTCCTGCTCCCCCTAGTGGCGGGCTGCGGTACGGCTCACGCAGGCGCTGGTGCGGAGGGGGGGAGTGGGGGAAGAGGGGGGGGGGTCTTTTCGTCTGGTCTTTCAGGTTGAGTTGTCTCGTGTTGGCTACGCTGCTGGTCGCTGCTGATGTGTCATCAGGTCTCGTTGTCGTTCAGTTCCGCCTCGTTTGACCTGCATGTCGTTTTTTTTTTTTTTTTTTTTTTTTTTTTTTACTCTAACCTCGAATTCTTCGCAGTGTAGAAGCGAGAAGTACCGCAAACACACTGTCTTTACGGCAGCGTCGTACATCTTCCCGCGTGTAAATGCCCCGTCTTTGATGCTTTGATTTTGTTTTTTTTCTTTATCTTGCGATCTGATTTGCTAAAAAAAAAAACAAAAAAAAAAAACGGGGCAGCCAATCAGAACCCACCGTCCCGCCCACGCGGGTTTCAGAATGTCTGAAAATTTGAGTAACTTCCGAAGGAAATGCGACTTAATTGCCGTAGCGACCAGCAGTGGGGACCCGGAGGCAACTGGACGTTTGTCGACACGTGCGGAGATCAAAACCCTAAAACCGATAGCGGGCGTCGGCGATCGCCTGCGTCCGTCTCTGCGGCCGAAGAGGCCTGAGATCGCACACATGTTAGCAGTGAGGGTCCGCGGGGCCCGAGGCGGGTTACCACAGTCTGGCTGGTGCCCCCCCCCCCCCGGGCATGTGGACCCCTCCCCTCGTCCGTCAGCCTGTCCGTTTCGTTTCCTGTCCGCCGGTCGCGTCGCCCCGGTGTCGCCTCTGGCCCGGCTCCGCCGTGGACTTGAGCAACTCACCTACTCACACACAGACCCTGGCTGACCCCCCCCGGTCCATGTCTCCCGGCGCACACACACACACACCCCCCACACACACACACACTCACTTTAACCCTGACATTTCTGTGACCCTCCAGTCTGGTTCAATTACTCAGGGAGAGTGTAGTCAGTCTGGCTTTATGACAGGGGGGCTGGGGTGCAGGGTGTCTAGACATTATCCTGTCTGTCTGGCTCTGATAATGCGCGCACACACACACTCACACACACACGCGCGCTCCGGCGGACTCCTGCTGTCAGAGCCGGCCTGCAGCCTCTCAGGTGTGTAACGTGACAACCCCGGCGAGCGCGGGTTCGCCGTCTCGGCCCAGGATGAATAGTTTAGCACTCCCCCTCCGCTTTACTGTTCCTCATGAATATTACATCATGGGCATATTGATAATACCAGGCCATATTGTAATATTCATGCCATGTTATCACAGATCCTGTGATTCTTCTATCGGTCTTCATGTTCTATTCATGGGGGAAGGAGGTGAGCTTCACCGCGTCTTTTCAGGAACCAAAAGCGAGGATTTATTGCCGGCTCAGCATCAGATCTTGTCATTATTGTCTACATCAGCAGTGCTGAAACTTGTTCTGCCCTGTGTGTGTGTGAGTGTGTGTGTGTGTGTGTGTGTGTGGGGGGGGGTGAGGTGAATAACAGGAAGCACACATGACGGCAGCACACGGGGCTTAAACGCGTGAGATTTATAGTTCGCGTTTTGCGTTTTATGATGCGAAATGCAGCTTTTAATTAGCGCCGGACGCGCCTTGCCTGATGGATGAAGGCGACCCACGTTCCCTCGCGGTGAATCACGATTCGGCTGCCAATGTTTAACCTGTAAATAAACTCGGGGGGGGTGATGGGGCCCGTTTGTTGCAGCAGCCCGGGGGGGGGGGGGGGCACCTTTTTTCCTCCAGCCCATCAGTTTCTTTGTCTCATCGGGCCTGTGAGAACTGGGAGACGCGTTGTCGTCGTCGTTGGTGGGAAATGAAAGACACAGATGCGCGCGGGCACGGCGGCGTGCTTCCTCATCGACGCGTTCGCCTCCTTAATCCCGTGGAGTGTCGCCGAGACGAGCCGCCTTCGTCTCCCTCCGCCGTGTGACAGGAGAAGAGAGAGATGGAGAGGAAGGAGGGCGAGGGGAGAAAACAGACAGAGCTGTAATTGTTTTTCTCTCTTGTTTCTCTTAGTCCCTTCAGCATGTCTGGCACCTTTTTCTCTCTCTCTCTCTCTCTCTCTCTCTCTCTCTCTCTCTCTCTCTCTCTCTCTCTCCCCCCCGTCACTCTCTCTGTCTGCGTCTGTGTCTCTCACTCTCTGACGCTCCCTCCATCCCTGATACACTTACACCCTCTTCTCATCTTCCACCTTTGGCAGTCTCCTCTTTCTTTCTCAGCCTCCCTCTTTCTGTTCTGACCCAGAGATACCTGTCTAATGGGCCTATGGTGCCCCAGACACACACACACACACACACACACACACACACACACACACACTCCTCAGGGTTAAGCAGCGCTAAACTAGCTCATTTATTTCCATGGAGAGACTGATTGTTGTTAAGGAGGGATGTGGTAACTAGGCTCATAACTACATTCATGCCCTCTCTCGCTCTCTTGCACTCTCACTCTCTCTCTCTCTCTCTCACACACACACACACGCACACACACACAAACATGCAGCAATCGGGAAAAGCAAGCTGTTGCTGCCAGGCTGATATTAGCTGTCTAGACGTTGGTGTGCGCGTGTCTAAAAGGAGGTGTGTGTGTGTGTGTGTGTGTGTGTGTGTTACTGCTTCCATCATCTGCCCCGACTCTTTCTGTCCCTTCATTACTGAAGTCTCTCTCTCTTTTCCTCTCTAACTGTGCCAGTCTTTTAACATCTGAGAAGTGTGTGTGTGTGTGTGTGTGCATTTGTGCATGTGTGTGTGTGTGTTCATTTCCTCTCACTCTCTGTTTTCTTGCGCGCGCGCGCAAGTGTGTGCGTGTGTGCATCTGCGTGCCAGTCAGGTCGCTACCATGGTGCCCCAGCAGCTTCGGGCCTTGTTGATCACGGCACCGTGCCCAAGGGTTACCATAGCAACGGCAGTGGCAGCAGACAGAACTGTGTGCGCTAGTGTGTGTCAAAGGAGAACTGTGTGTGTGTGTGTGTGTGTGTGTGTGTGTGTGGGCCCAGTGCAGTGGGCAGCAGTCTGTGAACTCAGCAGGCCTCTAGCTGGGCTGAAACTCTGGACAGCAGGAGAACGATGAGCAAGTCTGTGCGGGGGAAAAAGTCTCCTCCATTTAGGTCTTGTCCTGCCTGGGTCGTTTTATTTTTTTCCCCTCCAGGTGCGCGGGAGGTTCGTTTTCCATCTCTCTCACGTTCACTCCGGTCCCCGTGAATTTCGCGAGACCTCGCGGGTGAAAGATTCGTCTAATTGTTTGGTGGAGATGTGAATACGGCCGAAGGCGCCGAGCCGGAGGAGCGGGTCGCGGCGCTCCTCTGATGTCCCTCTTCTCGCTTTACCCGCCGTCGAGCCTTGGCGTGTGCGTGGGCGTTTCACCGCACGTCCCGTCCGGGGCCGTGGAGGAAGTGTCGAGCTGCTCGCCGCCGCTGCAGCAGGAAGCAGGAAGCAACCGCAGAACAAAACGAGCTGGAGGTGGAGCGAACTTCTCGAGGCGCCGACACCTGTGAAGGACCTCGCTCCCACCGGGCTTCAAAGCTGAGACTCCTCTTAGCCTTCCAAAATGGAATACCGTATTTTCTGGACTATAAGTCAGACCCAAGAAGGAAAAGACATAGATGAGTATCACTGGAGTACAAGTCGCATCTTTTTGAGGAAGTTTATTTGATAAAATCAAACAGCAAGAACAGACGTTTCATCTTGAAAGGCAATTTAAAATAAAAATACAATAGAGAACAACGGGCTGAATAAGTGTACGTAACACACCTGTTCACATAAACAACAAACTGAGAAAGTGCCTGGTGTGTTAACGTAGCATATTAACAGTTATTCAGATAACTACAGCGTGAAGAACACGCTGACAATTTACCAAACCTCCAGTGTCTCCAAATCACTAAATCAATTAAACCTTCATCCTCGGTGTCGCATCTAAACAACTGCGGAGGTAGACGATGTGCCGCTTCCTCTTCTACGTCGCTTTTCTTTTAACAATTTCACATACAAGTCGCTCTGGAGTATAAGTCGCACCCCCAGCCTAACTATGAAAAAAAACTGCGACTTATAGTCCAAAAAATACGGTATATCCCATTTGTGGACTTAAAACAAACCTGCTCCTCTGCTGTTTTTTTTTTTTTTTTTTTTTTTGTCAGAAGTAACTTGAGCTCAAATGTTAAATTTATTGAGGGACACAAACGTCGGAGGCCTCGTCTGAATGTCAGCCGTCTCTATAGATAGCCATTAGCCTGATTTTCGTTTCAAGGCCAAGCGAGGTCAGCGCGCGTGGCCTCATTAGCCGCGCAGGCGAGATCCATTTGGCGGCCGCCGTCTCCCGTCGCCAGCAGGGACGTTTTTTTTTTTTTTTTCGCTGTAGATTAGGTCAGTTACGGGGAACGGCGCGCTGAAAACAGGTTGTTACTACGGCGGGGCGTGAGCAGCAGACGGCTAATCGCCCGTTTGAGAGCACGCTTGAAATTAAGAACCGCGTGTTTCCACGCGGTGGAAAGCCCCGCCTGTTCCCGCGTCTCTTCGGTTTCCGGAGGCGCGGGGGACTTCGGGGGAGTCGCTGGTAGAAAACCGTCCTCCGATTGCGCAACTACTTAACGTCAAAACTGGGCGGAGAACGCCTCCGTGGCCGCGACTTAGAGCTTCAAAGGAGCACGCCGCGCGCCCTAAGCCCCGCCCCCACGGCCACGCCCACGTCTGCCGAGCTAACTTTGCCCTCCTGTATAGCCAATGACGTCGGCATCGGCGCCCGTCTCGAGGCTGCTCGGTTTCCCTAATCTGCAAGTTTAATCGGGATAGCTGAGAGACAGTTGCACGCGCTCCTCCGGGTCCCGCCGCCGCCCGCCCTCTTGTTTGTTCGCCTGTTGTTGACAGCTTCCCTTCGCCCCACGGGTCAGCTGAACCTCCTGACCCAAAGGTTGGTGGCGGGGGCAGGGGGGGGGGCGTTCCAACGCTTCGAGACGGAACCCCGGAGGTTTTTCCGGTCGGACCGCTCCGCTCGCCTCGCTCGGGAACTCGTTTCTGGTGGTCCCGGGCGGACGGGCGCGGAGCCTCCCGCGTCTCCGCAGGACCGTTTAACGCGCGGGGCGGTTTCGGATAAACCTGATGGCCTCTGCGCCGTCTCGGGGGGAGGCGGGGGGAGGCGGGGGAGGCCTGACAGGACGGCTGATGGCTGGCAGTGCAGATTATTCAGCTGGAGGAATAAGGGTGCTGCAGACGCCGGGCTCATATTGTTTTGACAAGTGGATTACCGCTGTAATAACATCAGGCTGGTGTCGTTAATGCAGACTGCCTGCACACACTGATCTCTGGCCCGAGTCTGAGTCAGAGCCGAACACTCTGTTCTGCTGGCTGATCTGGGTGGATACTGCAGCGAGGCCCCCCAACCCCCAACCCCCAACCCCCCCTTCTCTTTTATTCGATCCCCTCAGCGCTTCCTTCCTCTTTCTCGACCCCTCCTAGCTTCCTTCCTCCCCAGGGTTGAAAGGGGAGTTTAGAAGCTACAGCTGCTTGCTTTTTTTTTTTTTTTGGTGCGTTCGGAAGACTTTTTAAATTTTTACGACGACGCCCGTCTGCCTCAGTCCCACCCGCGCTTCGCCGGGCCCGGCCTGAAGGTGGCGGCGAAGGCGAGTCGGCTCAGAAGTTAAATCGGCCGTTCGGCGGGGGCGCGTTTGCCGGAGCCTCTCTCCGTCCGCAGCTGAAACCGTTTACAGGAACCTCAACTGCGCAAGCGAAACTCTCCGACGCCTCGACTGGGAGCCAGTGCTCTTCCCCCTCTCGCAGGCGCCTGTGCACAGTCGCTGTCCCCGCCGTGAACTTTCGAGGCGCCAACTTCCTTTTAAGGCAGCGCGCTCCCGCTTCGCCGGGGTTGCAACGCCGGGGCCGTCGGCGAAAGGGCCTCCGAACGGACCCGGGGAGCCCAGATGGGAGCGGTCCTGTAACACTACCTGAGCTGCGTCCCCTCGCTGCTCGTTCAAGACAACCCCCCCGACCCCAACATTCGACGGGTCCTCGGCGAAGGTTGCGCCTTAAACCGGACTCTCTGGACTGTGCTCGGCTGCCATTAACGTCGCTGCCGCTTTTGGAGGGGGGGGGGTTTCGCCGCGATATCCGACTTTAGGAACCGGTGGTTTCCCTCCAATCGGAGGTGATTTATGATGTTCTGCGCTGAGCTCTTCATTCCTGCGCTCCCCGGCGGTTAGCGCGGCGTCTGTTGGGTGCACTGGCTTCGGTTTCATTCTTGAGGGTTTTTTTTTTTTCCCCTTTTCTTCCTCCCTCCATGTGGTTTTCTGCGAGCTGGCCTCCTTTTTCTCAGCCCTACCCCGCCCGTCCCCTGTGGCTGCTGCGGTGGGGCTGGAGCAGGTTTGGGTGGGTTTACGTTTCAGCTCAGACGCTACGCTAACCCAGCCTAATGTAGACAAATAAGCTGGGGAGGATTACCGAGGCTGGGAACACTGGGAAAGGTTGGGTTTTTACTGGACTGGGCTGGAATTTGCTTTAAGCCCAGCGAGGTTCTTGCAGGTAATTTGCTGCAAAGTTCCAACTTTTTTCTTTTTTTTTTTCCACGTCCTGTTTTTTCTCTGCTTTTTGGAGAGGTTGTCCACATTTCAGCAGAAATAGCTGAGTGTACATTATGTCTTTTTTAACAGCACTGCAGGGACAAACGCATACACACACACACGCGCGCGCGCTCACAGAGTGTGACTAAGAGTGTGAGTCAGGGGTTGGCCTGTTTTCTAAGACCAGACAAGGTCAAGACTTCTGCTCAGAACAGAGTGACAAAGCACAAAGAGGCTCAGACTGCAGAGAGCAGGAGAACAAGTGGAAAGAGGGAGAGCTTGATGAGGAGATATGATAAAGATGGGGGGGGGATGACGGTGGGTGAGACAGGCATTGATATGGTTAGAAGAGTACAAGAAGAGACTTGTCGAGGAGGGGAAAAAAAGGACGGGGCTGCTGGAATCATTTCTAGAAATTGGAGCGGGGGTGTAAAAAAGGCCTCGCAGTGACGGAGTGGGCGGGGTCTGAGGAAAGAAAAAATCATATGAAACAACGAACAAGCGAGGAGAGGTGGACCTGAGTGTGGGATGGCCCGGTGGTGCTGTGATCCGAGGTCATTCTGGATCTGTGCGAGGGCAGAAACACGCCAGTTATTGTCTTCACAAAGACGCCACTGTGGGCTGACACCAGACTGTTCTCTTTTTTTTTTTTTTTTTTGGAACAAATCCTCTTTCTCTTTCTCTCTCTGCCTCTCTCACAAATGCAGAAATACACGCACACACACACACACGCTCATAAACATAAGTATAAACAGTAAAGTTCCTAAATTGCATGGCGTAATTGAACTCTGCCTCCCCCTGCTGGTTGAATGGAGGTATAACATCATGTTACAACAGCACTCGACCCTAGAAAAATAGGTGAAAAGGCAATTTTACCTCGAGTATTATGGTTACATATTAGCTATTACACATAAAAATACTCTGAAAGCATAAATCAGTGAAATACTCTAGTTTCTGCACAAAAACACTTGAACTTGGTTCTCTCAGCACAAGCAGATAAAACTTTTCCATGTCCTTTTTTCCTTTTGTTTTTATTGTGAATTCCCTCTCTCGTGTGTCGGATGACGGCTGATTCGGATGACAGGATGTTCACATCTCTCTCTCTCTCTCTCTCTCTCTCTCTCTGTTTCCTCAGCTGAACTGGAGTTCGTTCAGATCATCATCATCATCGTGGTGATGACGGTGATGGTGGTGGTGATCATCTGCCTGCTCAACCACTACAAGCTCTCCACCTGGTCCTTCATAACGAGGCAGAGCCAGGCCCGCAGACACGACCATGCCCTGCAGCAGGTCAGTAACTCCGCGTGCGCGTGTGTGTGTGTGTGCGTGTGTGTGTGTGAGACACAAAGGCACGGCTGTGTTGTGTCTGCTCCCCCGACAGAGCTTTTCTTTGAGCGCCCGGTGTCAGTAGCGTCCCTGTGTGGTAGAGCACGTTTCTATATCCCGACACCGGGACAGGAAGCACAAACCGGCCTGTTCCCAGCAAACCTGCGCTCCTCTAAACGAACCCTTTCATCCCAGTCGGATGTCTGTGTCCCAGTTTCTCCGAGGCAACGGCGCCGCTTCGGTCTGCGAGTTAAAGTTGCTGAATGTTGCAGCCCCAGACTCCGCCGGGTTCTGATGTTTAATTCACCGCCGCGCCGTCTAGACGGAGGCAGCGCTCCCTCCGCCCGCGACGGGTTAACAAGCCCGGGCGGTACCTCCGCGTCCTCCCAGTGTGCCCCAAACAGACGAACGCCGCCGGCGTCTGGTCCAGTTTGGGTCATAAACGCCACATTGGTTAAAGCAAGCTGACCTTTGACCCCCCAGCGGGGGCTTTGATTGCCCTCGCTGCATCGTCAGATCGTCAGACCCCCCCCCGGTAGAGGTGCGGGGGCAATCGGAGGAGTATAAACGGCTTTTATTCGACGGCTCCTTTGTCCCCCCGCCTTTGTCTCCGGTTTAAGACGAGGGCGGGGGGCTCCCGGTCGGGGATCGAGCCTTCTCGCCTGACGTCGTCGCGCTTTCGAGGAGAGAGAGGACGGAAAAAAGACGGTTGTGAAAAACCGGGTTTTAAAGGCGTCCCCTTGTTTGCTCCGCAGGACGGATGTCTTTGGCCTTCAGATGGCGGCTCTCGACAAGGCGCCTCGGAGGTAAGACCGCCGCCGCCCCGCCCGCAGAAGGGACGCCCCCCGCTGTTCGTGATTAGCTCGTCTGTTCGCCCGACGGCCTCGAAAGTAAAGTTCTTGGAAACCGAGGTCTGTCCACGGGGCGCTTGAACGGGGGGGCGGGGTCATCAGAAATACCGATGCTAACGGTCTCGGCGTGGACCGCGGCGCTGGAGCTGCCGTGCGTCGGTCAGGGTTACGACGGGATCGATCGATCCATCGGTAAAATAACCGTTGAACGCGGGCCCGCGTGTGGAGGGTCCAGACCACTCGCCGATAACGAAACGCCCGATGATCGAGAGAGAGGAGCCCCGGCGGATCGGATTTGACTCTGGTTCGAGATATGTAAATTAGTGGGGCTTTAACGGGGGAGGAGGGAGGAGGGGGGAGGGGGGAGGAAATGAAGGAGGTTAAGGAACATTGTCAACATCAAAACACCCGGAGAGAGATGAAAGAAAGAGAAGAGCCGTGGGGAGACGGATACAGAGGGAGACGCAGAGTGTGGGTGGCTGATAGATGCAGGGACGGGGGCTGCGTGTGTGTGTGTGTGTGTGTGTGTGTGTGTGTGTGTGTGTGTGTGTGTGTGTGTGTGTGTGTGTGTGTGTGTGTGTGTGTGTGTGTGTGTGGATGGTTTTTGGTGCGTCATTAATCAGCAACACCTCCCCTGACACTGTCTAGACAGCCGTCTGAGAGCTGCCCTGCTCTGCTGCGCTCTGCTCCCTCTATCACCCATACACCTTTCCCTCCCTCCCTCCCTCCCTCCTCTCTCTCTCTCTCTCTCTCTCCCTCCCTCCCTTCCTCCCTCCATCTGTCTGGCTCTACTTTCTCCTTTTTTTTCCTATCCTTTTTCCACCTTTATCTCTCCAGCTCTCTTTCCTGTTTGCCCTAATGTCTTTTTCTTCCTTTTTTCTTTATCTCCCCCGTTAATCCTTTCAGCTCTCTCTCTCTCTCTCTCCCTCTGATCCTTTTTCCACCTCCAGTTTCTCTTTTTTTTCCCCCCGTTCTACCAGTCTGTTGTTCCCTCCGTCCTGCCTGTCTTGCCAGTGGGGGTTGATGGTTAGAACCACAGGCACTAATTGAAATGATTCCCTCTGATAACGACTCTGCAGCCTGAATATTTAGAATTGGACTGAAATGTGAGGAGACGTGGATCATGTAGCTAATTGGGGGGGGTCGGGGGGGTCTCACACCGTGGGCACTACGTTGGACAAAGAGGGGGGGGCCCCGAGACCCCAGAAAGTGGGCGCGCAGTAGGACGTTTCCAGTCGGCGCCCCTGTTTGCGGGCCTGGGTAACCCCGGCGTGTGTGTCCTCTCCTCAGGTCTTGTACGCCCCGCAGGCCCGGGACCGCTTCACGGCGCCCTCCTTCATGCAGCGCGACCGCTTCAGTCGCTTCCAGCCCACCTACCCGTACCTGCAGCACCAGATCGACCTGCCGCCCACCATCTCGCTGTCGGACGGCGAGGAGCCGCCGCCCTACCAGGGCCCCTGCACCCTGCAGCTCCGCGACCCCGAGCAGCAGATGGAGCTCAACCGCGAGTCGGTGAGGGCGCCGCCCAACCGGACCATCTACGACAGTGACTTGATTGACATGGGAGGGGGCGGGGGCCTGGGAGGGGGAGGCGGGGGGGGCCCCAGGCCGCCGAGCAGTAACTCGGGCATCAGCGCGGCCAACTCCAGCAGCCACGGGCGCATGGAGGGGCCCCCCCCCGCCTACAGCGAGGTGATGGGCCACTACCCCGGTTCGGCATTCTTTCTACACCAGCACAGCAATAACCAGAGGGGGGGGGGGCCGGGGGGCAGGACGATCCAGCAGCAGAGCCAATCAGAAAGCACAATAGTACCTGCCAAGGCCAAGGACAGCCAACCAGAAGACCTGGTGTGAAGGAAGGGGCGGGAGGCTGAAAACTCTCTTCTACCACCCGTGCAGTGGTCTCAATCACACTCGCTCGTCCTCTCTCTCTCTCTCTCTCTCTCTCTCTCTCTCTCTCTCTCTCTCTCTCTCTCTCTCTCTCTCTCTCTCTCTCTCTCTCCACACTCCCATTGCACAAGTAACGACCTTAGCTACAACGAGACACGGGAAGAAGAGCTCTCTTTGTTTGGACGGCCGCGTTGGCGCCTGCTGGCACAGATCAGAGCGGTCCCCCCCCCACCCCCACGAGGAACTGAGGATGTTCTCCTAGTTTTACGTTATTTCCATTTTTAAACGTTTTTTTTTTTTTTTTTTTTTTTTTTTGGACCGGGATCTGTGCACAAAGCAAAGAACTGGGAACGGAGCGACGGACGAGAACGCGCGAAAAAGGATTCACACAAACAAAATTTTAGTGCCAAGGTTCACGAGGAAGCGACGCAGCGAGGAGGAGGGGGGGCGGGGCTGTGGGCGGGGCTATTGTAACATTCAAAACACAAAAAAAACTTATCAAAAGTTGCACTATCTTTTTTTTTTTTTTTTTTTGGTTGTAAAAGAGTAGAGGGAAAAATGATGCTATGTAACGATGTTTTGTTTTTCTTTCCTTTTTTTTTTTTTTTTTTTGTCCGTTTCATGAAACAGACTGACTGAACTTCGGCTCCGGAGATGTTTTAACAGAGTCGGGAGCGCGGGAAAAAAAAAAAAAAAAAAAAAAAAAAAAAGCAAACAAGTATTATAAGCTTGTGTCCTTCCCCTTTTTTTTTTTTTTTTTTCTGTTTTCGGGAGCCTCCGTTTCCCGGTCTACGACATTTCTGTCTGCTTACAGCACAAGCACAGTGAGACTTTGTACCCTTTCTCACGTCTGTTCGCGTCGTCCGGCGGGAGAAGTCTCGACGGCGAGTCGCTGCGTCGACTCCGCTCTTCTGACCCGTGGATCCTAAACTCGGAAATCAGCCGCCCCCCCCCCCCCCCTCCCCACCCCTCCCCACCCCCATGCTAACGACATATCTGCCGTCCACGCAGCAGCTCGCTCAGCGCAGATTCTTCAGCTTCTACATCTGCCTTGACCTCCGACCCCCCCCCCCCCCCCGACCCCCCCACCCGAAGTACACCTTTGATTTTCACCGCCATCAAGCAGAAACCTCCAGACCAGAGCCGCGCTTCATCAGAGTCGAGGTGTTTTAGGACGAATCCGCTCCTCCGCCTGAATCGTACCCGGATATCTGATTGATGATCACGCCGATGTCTTTCACAGCTCAAAATCGCTCTTTTTTTTTTTACTTTTTATCGATAACTGAAGACGACGGCGTCGGAGTGGCGTCGAAATGCTCAAACGTTTCAGTATTTGTAACTTCTCTCCTTCTCTCCTGGGGTTTCTCTCCTGTCCTCTTCCAACAGCTGCTGACACAAACGCCATGGCCACCACAGCGAGACAAACTAACAAACAAACAAACAAACAAACAAAAAAAAGGCTCGGCGCTCCGTCTTTGCGTATCAAAAGCCACCAAAAGGAGAAAGGAGGCAGATCCGGGGATTCTGTCAGCGTCAGGTCTAAACGTCTGATCGAAGTCAAAGGGCTACGGGAGGGTCCCTTTTGTAAAAGAAACCTTTTTTGTTTTTTTAAATTGAGCCTTTTTCTGCTCATTGTTGCCTTCTCCTCTGCTCTCGCGCTTGCCCCCCCCACCCCCACCCCCCCAATCACCCTGATGCTCTTCTTCATCCCTCCTTCCATCCGTGTGCAGAAATAAAAACGATGCAGAGTCCGCCAAGCCCTTTAAAGTGGAGACGCTTGTTTGGCTGCCCCCCCCCCCCCACACACCTCGTGTGTGTGTGTGTGTGCGCGCATGTGTGTGTGTGTGTGTTGAGTAAAGGATTCAACAACACAGAAAAGCACTTAATGCTGGTGCAGGAGCGTCACGTGTGTGTGAGTGTGTGTGTGTGCGTGTGTGTGTGTGTGTGTGTGCGCACCTGCACACGTCTGTGTTGTTCTGGCTGATTTATTGGCTGCCTGCTTTGTCTGACTCCAGAGAATCAAGGACGCGCTGCTTACTTCGCCGTCGACCGCGTTCGCACGTCGCTTTTGGGCTTTTTTTTTTTTTTTTTTTTTTTAAAGACGCAGCCTCCACGTCCCCGGTTCTGACTCCACGCGGGTTCTCTGCAGGTTTGGAGAACGCGGCGTGCGCTGCAGACGCAGGTCGTACAGAGTCGGTCAGACCCCCCCCTCGTCGCCCCCCCCCACTTTGGCCCTTTTAATCCCAGATTCCTCGTGAAGACACAATCCCTGAGGCCCGGGTTGTCGCTGGATTTGGGATTAAAGGCGACCTGAGTGGGTAACGGGCCCCGACGCGGGTGGACGCGCGACTCTGTGCGACCCGCCCCGGGACGTGGCCCACATTTGTACATTTTTAAAACCAGTCGCCTCGACCCCGGACGGCCCGGACGCGCTCGCGAGTCGATATCACACGTGGCGTTCGGGGAGGGGGGGGGGGGCCGTTCGCTAGCATCCGTGTCCACCCGGCTCTGTCTGTGTCGTTACATCACTGCTGCTATTGCTGTTGCTGCTACTATCGTTGCTACTGCTGCTTCTCATGCCCCCCCTCGCCCCAGCCCCCCCTCGCCCCTCGCCCCCCACACAGGAGAAATCCGCCTGTCTGCAGTCAAAAGCACGACCGTTGAGACGACCTGCAACAAAAGACGCGCCTGTGAGAAGAGTGTGAAACGATTGTTCTGACACTTCTGCCTTTGACTGTACGGACCTGCTCACCCCCCCCACCTCCTCACCCCTCTTCACCCCCCCACCTCTTCTTCTTTTACCCCCCCCCCCTCGCCTTGTTCTGTCTGCGCAGTCATAGCTTGTAAAACTGAAGGTATTGAGATGAATTTTATGTTTTCTACGAGGAAGTTTGCATGTTACTATTGAGTATAAACGGTGCCTAATGTTCATGTTTGAGCAGACCACACGCCGCCGCAAGCTGCTGCTCGCAATCACGCCGGAGGCCGCCGAAGTCTGCCGGCGAGGGGGGGGGCGGGGGGGTCGCGATGCCCTCTCCGATCTTTAAAAAAAAAAAAAACCCTTCCGTTTCAGTCCGATCGTCGCAAAACTCGGAAAGGCTTTCCCTCGAGAATTTGACCCAAACGTCCGGAGTTTCTCGGACGGGGGACCCCCCCTCGAAAGGAAAGAAAAAAAAAAAAGGGTTGTGTTCTTTCCCCCCCCCCCGCTTCCGTTTTCGCCGGACGTCGGCGGTCGGCCCGCGGGGGTCGTTTGGAGCGGTGATTTGTGAGCGTGTGGAGCAGACATAGGAACCCACTTGCACTCGGAAAAAAAAAAAAAAAAAAAAAAAAAAAGCTCCCACCTTCGTTGTGCCTCACTTCCAACGGTGCTTTTTTCAGTAGTCTGTCTTTCTTTATGTTTGTTTGTAAGGTGCTGTATATAACTTGAATATATTATGCACATATCCTACCCAATGGGTAGAAACCACAAAAGATGTTGTGAATAATGTAACATAATGTATAGACAATATAAGAATTTTAAGAAGCAGCATCAAATTTGTAAATGCCTACAGTAAAAACATGCTTTTTTTTTTTTTTTTTTTTTTTTTAAATAAGATAACATGGTTTGCAAAGTATGCTTAGAATATGGTTGCATCACAAATACAAATAACTACTTATAATATTTTGCTACAAATAGTCTGTTATGGTGACGAGGGTGAGATTAACCTCTGGATTAACACAGTTCTGGGACTTTTAGTCGGACGGTTCAAAAAGCGAGCTTCTCGCGGTATTCGGTTAGATCTGAGCTCACAAACATATCACGCTGCAACATCAGCCAACCCCCCCCTCCTCAACGACACCCCCCCCCCCTCTTCACCGCTGAGCTCGAACCCGTCTCAGCTGCCAAAGTACAGATGTGTAGGACACGGCGAGCCCGGAACCGCCCCAGCTCCGCCTCCTCCGGGCCCGGATGAGAGAGTCGGGGGGAGGGGGGGGGTCGTTTGACGTCATCATCTTTCTGTTGTTGTTTTTATTTTTGTTTGTTCTTCTACATCCCGGTGTCAGACGTGGCTTGGGTGTGTGTGTGGAGCAGGATCCACGTTCAACCTGCGGTCTGCGCCGAGGACGCCTGGACTCTGTGCGATGGCGGCGCGCCCGTTCTTCTCCGTACACGATGTACATAGCAACGCGCCACCTCCTCCTCACGTCCGTCGCGGTCGTCTCCACCTCGTTCTTCATCCTTTTTTTTTTTTTTTAAACTTTTGTTTCCTGCACTAGCTTGAAGAACTAACTTTGGCTCGGACTGATTTTTTTTTTTTTTTTTTTTTTTTTTATAAAATCCCCCCCCCCCTTCCCTCCCCCCCCAGCAGCACGCCCCTTCACTCCCACTTCATCGTGAGTCCGCGTCGGCGACGAGTAGCCGTTCCTGTCGCGTCCCGAGTCTCGACGACGACATCGCCGACCGCCCGGTGCCCTCCCCGTCTTTTAACAGTGACCATAGGACTGCTTCCACCGTGGGTTTTGTAACATCGATTTGCTTTATTTACAGAACGAACCCTTCTCCCCCCCCTCCTCCCCCTGTCCCTCCCCCCTCTGTGCTGAAATCTTGATATATACAACTGTATTCCCCGACTGTACAGTATATATATCCAAACACAGAGGTTAAATTGTTGTGTATTTCTGCCTCTTTTTATTTAAGCAATTGTGATGTAATAGGTTTTAGGCCTAAGGTCTGTTATTGCAATACTTTTACAGAAAAGACGAAAAAAAAAAATCAAAAAATGTTGCTCTAAGTGCTGTTGTAGTCAAAGATTTTATGCTTGTACTTATGCTGTAGTCAAACTGCAGCGTAATGAATAAAACTTTAAAAGTGGCTGCTCCGCTCTTCTTCCCGCCCGTCTTCCCGCCCCGCGGATCGCCGGGGCGCTCGCGCCCGCCGCCCGCTTCCCGCCCGGTTGCCCTGGTGACACGCCGACGTGCCAAAAAAGGCCGTGGGGGGGCGAGGGGGGAGGGGGGGGGTGTCGGCCCGCTACGGCGTTATTTTTAGAGGGCTTTGAGGGCGGAGGCGAACGACCGTAAACCCAACGGGTTCAGCCTGGTGTGATGGAGGGGGGGTAGGGGGGAGGGAGGGGGACACCCTGATCCTCCCCAGGTTCCTCCCTTATTGCTCAGACAGGTCCTCAGGCCGACCAGACCCCCCCTCGGCGTAACCGGACCCCACCCTCCGTACCAGTGGAGTCGCTGGGGGTCGCGTGACCCCGTGGGCCTTCTCAGGTCGCCGCCGCGGCGAGGGTCAGACCCGGGCCACGGGAGGAACCAGCCCTGCCCGGGCCCGGGGGGCGAGGGGGGGGTGGCGAAGGGGGGGGGTCTGGTGAGCAGCTCGGTGTTATTTATAGACGGGCCTCGTCTGCCCGCTTGTCATAACATCCACGAGCGCCGAGCCGAGCTCACGTTGAAAGCACTTAGCCTCACTTACAAGTGTGGGGGAGCTGGGGGTGTGAGCGCCCCCCCCCCCAGGAGACCCCCCCAGCTCCTGTCCTCTCCGTGACCCTCCCGCTCGAGGAGCTGGGGGGGGGGGTGTGACTCGCTTTCTTCAGGACGAGCTCAAAAGGTGCAGGTGGAACACGTAGACAGGTGTACAGGTGGAGCACACACACTTACACACACACACACTCACACACACACACTCATACTCATACTTACACACACACATACTTACACACATACTCACTCACACACACACACACACTCACACACACACACTCATACTTACACACACACACACACATACTCACACACACACACACACTCATACTCATACTTACACACACACACACATACTCACACACACTCATACTTACACACACTCATACTCACACACACACAAACACACACACTCATACTTACACACACTCACACACACTCATACTCACACACACAGACACACACAAAGACACACACTCATACTTACACACACACACACTCATACTCACACACACACTCACTCACACACACACACACACACACTCATACTTACACACACACACACACACTCATACACACACACAAACACACACACGCTCCTGGTCGCCCTGCGTGTAAAAACAGCAAAAGAAGCGACCTTTGATTCAGAGAGGTCGCCCCCCCCCCGGGCTAGAGGCACGTGGGTTTCGTGTTTCTTCACGCGCTGACCCCTCCGTGACCCCTGCGTGACCCCTGCGTGACCCCTCCGTGACCCCGGGACGTCGACACTTGAGTCGTGTTTGTCCCCCGGCTCACCTGAGAGACGCAGGTTGACGGCAGGGCTCCGTCTCCCGTGGGTGCACAGACAGGTGTGTGTGTGTGTGCGTGTGTGTGTGTGGGGGGGGGATGCATAAACAGCCTTTTATTATGGCTGGACAGCAGAGGTCATTGGAGCGCACACACTCACACACACACTCTCTCTCACATACACACACTCTCTCACACACACACTCACACACACGCTCTCTCACACACACACGCTCACACACACACACACACTCTCACTCACACACACACTCTCACACACACACGCTCTCTCACACACACACACACTCTCACACACACACACTCCACTCCACACACACCTCACACACACACGCTCTCTCACACACACACACACCTCACTCACACACACACTCTCACACACACACGCTCTCACACACACACACACTCTCACACACACACACTCCTCACACACACACTCTCACACACACACACACACACTCTCACTCACACACACACTCACACACACACGCTCTCTCACACACACACACTCTCACACACACACACACTCACTCACACACACTCTCACACACACACACACACTCTCACACACACACACTCTCACACACTCACACACACACGCTCTCTCACACACACTCTCTCACACACACACACTTTTCACACACTCACACACACACACACTCTCTCACATACACACACACGCTCTCTCTCACACACACACACACTCTCACACACACTCTCTCACACACACACACACACGCTCTCTCACACACACACTCTCACACACACTCACACACACACACTCTCACACACACACTCTCTCACATACACACACACTCTCACACACACACACTCTCACACACACACACACACACACCCATCACTGCACATTTACATAATGAAAAAGGCGAGATGGAGCGGGTCAGCGTGCTGCTTGAATCCGTTTAGCGTCAGAACGCACGCGCGCACACGCACACGCACGCGCCGTCCTCCAGGGACTGACGGATGGGACGCTGGAGGGAAACAAGTGTCCGCTTCAGCGATCTTCATCACCGCGTCCGAGCGGCCTCGCCACAACACTTCCTTCATTAACTTCACAATAAAAGCACCCGTCACTCACACACACACACACACACACACACACACACAAGTAGGTTAGAACGCACCCAAACCATCAAAGAATACGGAACAGTTCCTTCCACAGACAATTTAGTGATCCCCCTATTAAACATTTTAAACATCCATTTCATCTATATTTCATTATTGACGCTGTTTTTAGAATAATTATTAGTTTTTAACTGCGGTTACCTCCGGCGGCCACACGGTGGCGTCGTTTCCCCGCAACTACAATATAATTATTATTTTTTTGGTTCAAAGATAATAAAATGTGGTTAACAAAGAAAGAGTTTTAAAAATGCCGCTTGGCTTAAGCTCTGGTGACCTGCCTCTCACTTCCATTTGACGCATTGTTGACGACAGGAACATATTGATACGAGGTGGGGAGAGGTCGCCTTAGCCACACCAGCAACTCAAAAGAAATGTTTTTCATGTTTTGTGCTGGAAAAAAGGCAATTATTCACGAGGTGTCCTTGGGCGTGAGTCATTTCACACATTTACAATCTGCTCAACGCGCGGTGAATTCATGAAAAGTAAATTCGCGCATTAACATTTACATCCACTTCTTGAATCCTTCAGACGTGCTTTTATCAGATTTGTAGGTTTTTTTTCCATTTACTTCACGACATTGCAATTTCTGTGACTAAGTATGAATTCTGACATGGAAGCTTTTATAATGTTATATGCCACAAAGTTCTATAAAAAGAAAACATTGTAGAGTTTCCAGCCACCCTGATGTTAAACAGACATTTACATCTGTCATATTTGATATTGAATTAAAAACGATTCTCCAATAGGTCCAAATTCACATCTATATTGCTGTAATCACTACATGATCCAGTACTACCACCATTAATGTGAAGTACTTTTACTGTGTACTTTTAGAGAAATTACCCGTCTCAGGATGAAAATGGGACTTTTCTGTCATATTTGAAATTAAAATAAATCCCGCCGCAATTCCAGGATGAAATGATAACCTATATTATATCTACCTTCATCATCAATAATATAAAGTACTTGTACTTTTTGAGAAATACACTCATAAAATTACCATCTCTTGTCAAATAAACCTGTTGAATATGAGACCTGGGTAGAAGCAAGTGGGGGGTCTGGGGTTCGAATCCCACCTGTAGCAGGTAAATAATTAAGTCTAAAATAATATATATAATTATTAAATAATAGAGCCGTTAGTGTTGTGGTTGGGGCTCAGTTAGGGTTGGATTAGGGTTAAGACTAAGTTAGGGTTTTTATATCTTGAGAGAACTGTTGATTTACAAATAAAATGTACTTGAATTGGTATATTTGAAATTCAATTCAAAACAATTCTCCCATAAAGTCCAGATTCAAACCTATAAGTAGGCAACCTAAATGTAACCCTAACCAACTCTAACCCCTTCCATTAACCCAACCCTTCCCTGCCATAGCTGGGATTCGAACCCCAGCTCGACCCCTAACGGCTGCCTGTCCCAACTTTGCACGACTTCTCAAAAAGTGCTCGTTTTTTGTTTTGAAGAGCGGCTCATTTGAAATCCTCAACCGCCTCTTCGGTTTCACGGTTGCCAGTTTTGTGTCCATTAAGAGAAATAATATTCCTCGGGAAAATAACGCAGATGGAACTTTGTACTCGGAAATTTCAATTTTTGTCTTCTTTTTGACAAAAGCAGCATAGAAACGTTCGTTTTGATTTTACTTTATTCAGCTGCGATTCCAATCAAACATCTGTTGGATTCTAAGAGAAAAAAAAAAACACATTCCTCAACAAACCTGACATTTGACCGCTCGACTTCACGCACCGATTACCCGAAGGTCGAATCATCAAACGCAAACGAACACGAATAAACGCTGAAATAAAGGATTTATTTATTTTTTTAAATCATCTGACTCGGACACTTGATTGACACTCGGCGGTACGAGAATGTTTCACAGCAACTCGCACGGTTGCATAAAATCCCGTTGGAAAAACGGAACAACTCCGACTCCCGACCTTCCGACCGCGTTGGGAAGAAAAAAAAAAACAAAAAAACAAAAGCCACGAGGTGATAGCCAGCCTTCAGAAAGGCTCCGACAGACGGTGCACACAGGTGAGATTCAAGTTTTATTCTCCTACCGGACACCAATCAACACTGCTCGGCGGTAAATGGACGTCTTTTACACACACACACACACACACACACTGATTTCAAGCCTGCTCCCCTCAACAGCAACGCGGCGAGCCCGGGGCCGAAGACCACGCGTCCGGTCTGCGTTTTCGGGGGGGAAGAATTTCGACAAATCAACAACCGACGTGGGGAAGAACGTGAAACTTCGGGGGGGGGGGGTCGTCTACCAACAGTCTTCGAGCGCTCGCGGAGCTTCAGTCCTTTTTCCTGAAAAACGCCTTCCCCTCCGAGACCCTGTCTTTGGTTTCCTGGAGCTTTTCCGAAAGCTTGTCCTTCGTCTCCTCCATTTTCCCGGAGAGGCGCTCTTTCGTCTCCTCCATTTTCTCCGAAAACCTCTCCTTCGTCACCTCCATCCTCTCCGTCAGCTTCTCCTTCGTCTCCTCCATTTTGTCCTGAATGTAATCCTTCACGGGCGGCGGCGTCGACAGGTAGCCGTGCTTGCGCAGATACTGCACCAGCAGCGAGGTGCCGCCCAGGGTCACGGTGTAGCGGGCGGGCGTGGCGATCTGCGGGGGGGAGAGGGGGGGGGTGAAGAGACGCCGCGTTGCTCAAAGACCCGACAGGCTTTCGTTAAGAGGACGCTACCTTGTACATGGCGTAAGCGGTCAGGGCGTAGCCGCTCGAGGACTCCCTCAGCAGGCCCACGATCGACTCGGGAAGACCGACCATCTCCAGGAAGGGCACGACGTTCACACCTCTGTGGGGGGGGGCAGAGGGGGGCAGATGTTAAAGTTTATTTTCTTAAAAACACCAGCTGGTCCTACACATAAATCTCCTGTGTCAATAATAGAGTGAATTTAAGAAAATTAAAATGAGCATTCCAGATCGAAATACATTTTTAAATACATAAACTCTAATGTGGTTAAAACTAATTTTTTTATTTTTTAAAATCAACAGGTGAAACTGTGTCAAAACACGGACGCGTGCTGCCCTCGTGTGGCCAACGGTGGAACTGCACCGTCAGGAACATAAGTCTCCTGTATCAATAATTTATAATAATTTAACAATATTCTCAATGAGCATCCCAAATCGAAGCTGACGTTGAAATCCATAAACTCTAATGTGGTTAAAACTATTTTTTTTTTTTTTTTATAAAAAACAGGCAAACTGTGTCAAAACACGGTCGTGTGCTGCCCCCGTGTGGCCAAAACTGGAACTGCCCCAATCAAGAAACATTAATCTCTGTCAATAAGGTGAATTTAACAACATTCTAAATGAGCATCCCAAATCGAAACAGACTTTTAAATACATAAACTCTAATGTGGTTAAAACTTTTTTTTAAATTATGTTATAAAGTCAACAGGTGAACACAATGATGTGCTGCCCTCGTGTGGCCAAAGGTGGAACTGCATCCGGGCAGCAACATAAATCTCCTGTGCCAATAATAACGTGAATTTAACCAAATTCTTAATGAGCATCTCAAATCGAAAGAGATTTTTATAATTTAATACATAAAATTTAATGTAGTTAAAACTTTTCTTTTTAATAAAATCAACAGGTGTCAAAACACGGACGCGTGCCGCCCTCGTGTGGCCAACGGTGGAACTGCACCCATCCAGCAATATAAATGTGTCAATAATAAAGTGAATTTAACAACATTAAAATGAGCATCCCAAATCGAAACATTTTTTTAAAATACATAAACTCTGTGGTTAAAACTGTTTTTTTTTAAAATTTTGTAAAATTAATAGGTGAACTGTGTCAAAACACGAACGCGTGCCTCGTGTGGCCAACGGTGGAACTGCACCCCGTCAGCAACATAAATCTCCTGTGTCGATAACAAGGTGAATTTAACATTAAAATGAGCATCCCAAATCGAAACAGATTTTTAAATACATAAACTCTAATGTGTTTAAAACTTGTTTTTTTTAATTTTATAAAAATCAACAGGTGAATACGGACGCGTGCTGCCCCCGTGTGGCCAACGGCGGAACTGCACCCATCCAGCAATATAAATGTGTCAATAATAAAGTGAATTTAACAACATTAAAATGAGCATCCCAAATCGAAACATTTTTTTAAAATACATAAACTCTGTGGTTAAAACTGTTTTTTTTTTAATTTTGTAAAATTAATAGGTGAACTGTGTCAAAACACGAACTCGTGTGGCCAACGGTGGAACTGCACCCCGTCAGCAACATAAATCTCCTGTGTCGATAACAAGTTGAATTTAACATTAAAATGAGCATCCCAAATCAAACAGATTTTTAAATACATAAACTCTAATGTGTTTAAAACTTTATTTTATTTTATAAAAATCAATAGGTGAACACGGACGCGTGCTGCCCCCGTGTGGCCAACGGCGGAACTGCACCCCCCGAGCCGCTTGGACCTGAACGTTACATTTGTACTCGAGTATTTTATACCTGTATCTGTCTTTGTTGACCCGCGACAAAGCAAGACCACGCGGGCCCAGAGGCAAGGATCGGCCGACTTACTTCATAGCAGCGTAGTAGAAGGTCCCGAACCAGACGGAGGAGGTGAGGAGGTGGACGGGGATCATCACCTTCCCGTACTGCTTGAACGTCCTCTTGAACCTCTGGAACAGACCGATGGACCTGTCCTGCAGGGGGTCCACGGCAGCGGGCCCGTCCTCCTCCGGCGACGGCGGCGGCTTCGCGGAGACGCGGACGGCCGAGGTCGACAGCCAGCGGGGACCGACGGCGGCGGCGGCGGTGGGCGGGGTTGGCGTTGGGGGCCACAGGTGGAGGGCGCAGCAGCAGGAAGCTCCCGCCGGCGCCCTTGGACGCGCCGCCGCCGCCGCCCGCCGCAGCGCCTGGCGGGCCAGGAGGCGGTGGAGGGTCATCATCTCGACCCCCGTGACCTTCAACCACAGACTGAGACAGACGGGACGATCAGACCCAGACGCGCGGGCGCCGCCCTGAACAAGAGTTCAGAGAACAAACGACTCTAAACCCTAATTTACGAACCCTCTTAAGACTCGGGTGTGCCAAACTGTGGCCCGCGGGCCAAATGTGGCCCGCAGTCTAATTATATTCGGCCGGCGAGGCAACACCAAACGACTCCTAGAGAAGGCGAACAAATACTACAAATCCCAGAATGCTCGGCTGGTGCTTGGGCGCTTCAATCAGGACATAAAACAGGAATACAATTTAATCTTATTTAAGAAATAAATGCCGTCGATGCGTTTTTTTTTAAAATTTGAAATTCGAATTCACTTGTGTGCGATATTAAGTCATACGTTGTGTAGCGTTAAGATTCGCTTGTTCCATATTCGGTGTTTAAGCAACGCTTGTTTGGAGGTTCATCGTATCGATATATAGTATAAATAAACATCAATGTGGGCCCTCGACTTTGTCCGAGTTTTAAGTTTCGGCCCATTTTTATGGTTTAAATATTCGAGTTTGACTGTTCTGAGACCTCCGGGCGGTCGAAACGAAGCGGTTAAACTCGGATCAGAAGCGCCGATGGCGTGAACTCCGCGGGTTCTGGGGAGCCTGGCGTACCTTCTGTCAAAGGCTGCACGCTCATCAATGCAGCGGCTGCAGGGCGAGGAGACGCGGGAGGGTCGGGTCGATCAGGATATCGATTATTGGATCCTTAAAAAAAAAAAACACAAGAAAGAGCAGAAGAGAGGATCAGGTGGGTCATTAGTGCATCGGTCAGACCAGCGGTCCCCAACCGTGTGTGTGTGTGTGTGTGTGTGTGTGTGCGTGTGTGTGTGTGTGTGTGTGTGAGGGGGGGGTACACATAGATTGTTCTGATCCAAATCTAAATCTGGGCCTTTCCCCTTTCAAAATAAACTTCCACGTCTGTTTTTTTTTTACTAATTTTGATGCTTTTGTTGCTCGAGTGACCGAGAGAACCCGGTCGCTTTTCAAAATAAAAGCCTGTTCAGACCCAGATGATAAACACAATGGAAATAATAAACTATTTCTTGACCGGTACCGGTACCGATTGACCCACGGACCGGTACCGGGGGTTGGGGACCGCTGGGTTGGACAAAAAAGTGGAATAACAGCGAGACACGCGTTCGAGTTTGAGGCTGAAATTAGAAGTTTGAGGCTGAAATTAGAAGTTTGAGGTTGAAATTAGAAGTTTAGATAAGAAGTTTAAGGCTGAAATAAGAACTTTGGGGCTGAGATAAAGCTGAAATTAGAAGTTTGAGGCTGAGATTAGAAGTTTAAATAAGAAGTTTAAGGCTGAAATAAGAACTTTGGGGCTGAGATAAAGCTGAAATTAGAAGTTTGAGGCTGAAATTAGAAGTTTAAATAAGAAGTTTAAGGCTGAAATAAGAACTTTGGGGCTGAGATAAGGCTGAAATTAGAAGTTTGAGGCTGAGATTAGAAGTTTAAATAAGAAGTTTGAGGCTGAAATAAGAACTTTGGGGCTGAGATAAAGCTGAAATTAGAAGTTTGAGGCTGAAATTAGAAGTTTGAGGCTGAAATTAGAAGTTTGAGGCTGAAATTAGAAGTTTGAGGCTGAGATTAGAAGTTTAAATAAGAAGTTTAAGGCTGAAATAAGAACTTTGGGGCTGAGATAAGGCTGAAATTAGAAGTTTGAGGTTGAAATCAGAAGTTCGAGGCTGAAGTTTGCGGCTGAAATGAGAAGTTTGAGGCAGAAATGAGAAGTTTGAGGCGGAAATAAGGCTGAGATCAGAAGTTTGAGGTTGACATGAGGAGTTGGTGGAGCTGAGGCTAACTGACTTTAGCTTACGAACGCCCTACTTTCGGCGCCCCGACACCCTCCAGTCCCCTCCGGGGCCCCGGGGCCCCCCTAAGAGCACCCAAAGGTGCCCTAAAAGGCGGGTTTAAGCCGCCGGATCCGCGTTTTTGTCGCTGGTTGAGACGCGGCTAACGCGGCTAACCGCGCTTTAGACGGGGGCGGGGGGGGGTCAAGGCGGGGGGGCAGCACTCACGGTGGGTGTCATCTGCCGGGGGGGCGCTCGCAGCCCGGATCGCCGCGGCTCCGGCCCGGTTCTGGAGGGTTCGGGGCCCTTCGGAACCACGTTTGTCCACACCTCCACCGTCCGATGACCCCGGAAGTCCGGCGCCCCGCGACGCCGCTGCGCATGCGCGGGATTTGGTTTTTTTTTTTTTTTTTAAACAATCTTTATTTAAACCAAAACAATGAACAAGGCAAGACGGGAATGACGTCACGAATCTGCAGAATAAAACAATGGATAAAAAATATTAATATAAACCAATCAACAAATAGACGCAAGAGTCCGATTTCAATCAGAACAAGTTTTCATTGTAAACGGATTGGTAACTTTTTCTGACTTCATTTATAAATTCAAAACATTATCCCCATATTATTAGATAAAATGTCTGCTTGTTTAATTCCCTCTACTTTACTGTTTAATTCCCTCTACTTCGTTGTTTAATTCCCTCTATTTCATTGTTTAATTCCCTCTACTTCGTTGTTTAATTCCCTCTATTTCATTGTTTAATTCCCTCTATTTCATTGTTTAATTCCCTCTACTTCGTTGTTTAATTCCCTCTATTTCATTGTTTAATTCCCTCTATTTCATTGTTTAATTCCCTCTACTTCATTGTTTAATTCCCTCTACTTCGTTGTTTAATTCCCTCTACTTCATTGTTTAATTCCCTCTATTTCATTGTTTAATTCCCTCTATTTCATTGTTTAATTCCCTCTACTTCATTGTTTAATTCCCTCTATTTCATTGTTTAATTCCCTCTATTTCATTGTTTAATTCCCTCTATTTCATTGTTTAATTCCCTCTACTTCATTGTTTAATTCGCTGTAGTTTACTGTTGTGTTCGTTGTTCGTTACTGAGTCAATGAAAGTTTGTTCCAGAATAAGCGTGTCGGCCCCAAACACGTGGTGAATGTCGTTTTTAGGAGCGTGTGGTCTCCTGTGAAATCCATTTTCCACCTCGACCGTCACCAAAGTCAAATTCTTTGAGGGAACAGAAGAGTCTTGTGTCTCCGCGAACATTTGGCTGTAATCGGGTTTTTAAAAAGAAACATATTTACTCACAGATTTGTTATAACAGTTCGTTTAACAGTCAATATAACAGTTTAATTGCATTGCTTCCTCTCCCAACATTAAAAATGCTGTTGTTTTTTAACCTTTTCCAGATTATTGATGTTTTATATGATAAATTGGTTCTTTGTTGGTGTAGTTCCCGCCCGTGGCCACAGGAGGGCGCTACAGCCCCAGTTCTCCCGAGGGCGTCTGTATTTATTTACATTTTAAACCCTTTTTTTTTTAAACCCACCAACATCAGCTATAGTTTCATTTAATGGCTAAAAATTAAATGAAACACTGAAATGAAACTATGTGTTACATTAATCATAATAATGTTACATTAATATGATGTTTAATTTCTGTGAATTTGCTGTGTTTGACCATGTTGTGTGCAGGAATTCCAAACCCAGGAGGAGGGGGGGGGGGGTTGTTCCTGGAACAGCCTAAAAATAATAAATGTTACCGTAATAGAAACATGCTGCTGCGGAGACGCTTTTATTCTATTTACGGACGCTCCTAAAACAAACACTACACACAGAGAAACAGTGAAATTAGAAATTCCCAATTCCTGAAGCAGATTGAAGCGACACTGTAAATTACACACAGGCTGCACATTCAGGTTTATTGAGCTCCCCTCATATGTCTCCCATTAGAACCCCTCTTTGTTTCCTCCCTGTAAAACAACAGTTATCGAGGAGTTTTATAGCGACTCTTGATTTACGGCGTGACGTAATCCCACTATATCAGCCAGGGCAACGGTGTCCAGAGGGGGGGTTTTAATTGTTCATCTGCACACTTACAAGAATTAATGCCCCGTTAAACTGTGATGACATGAGAACTGTTCACATAAGGCAAGTGAGTGCTCCCCGTGCATCAGGGCCGCCCTCGGTCCCGCGTGTGCGTCGACAGATTGCAGACACGAAGTTCCATATGAGTTTAATTTAATCGCAGCGGCCTTGGAGCGTCGCCCGGGCGACGTCGCGGCGTTTCACACACATTGAGCGGGATAACGCCGACATTGTACACGCAGAAGCGCCACGCATCTGAAAGAGCAGGTTCGGCCGCACGAATACGTCTTTTTTTTGTGTGTGTCTTTGTGTTCGGGGGGTCGTCGAGGTCGGCGTGACGCCCGCTCGCGGCCTCGGGGGCTCCTCGGACCCGCGTCCCGACGGCAGCCAACACCCTACGTCGCCATGGCGACGGCTGACCTTCGGGGTGGAGGTTCTTCGACTCGAGGAGGCGAAACAGTTTAAACTAACGGGAGGGAAAAGAATGATTCATTTATGAAACACATTAAAAGTGATGGGACGTTTGAGGAGGCCTAAAACCAGAATACTGCTTTGTGACATCAAACTTGGGTTTCTTTGATCTGCAGCTACTTTTGATCTTTTGATTCTTAGCATTTTGAAGGTTCTCTCTTTCTCTTTAAGACTCTTTAAGGTTCTCTCTTTCTCTTTAAGACTCTTTAAGGTTCTCTCTTTCTCTTTAAGACTCTTTAAGGTTCTCTCTTTCTCTTTAAGACTCTTTAAGACTCTTTAAGGTTCTCTCTTTCTCTTTAAGACTCTTTAAGGTTCTCTCTTTCTCTTTAAGACTCTTTAAGGTTCTCTCTTTCTCTTTTAACACTCTTTAAGGTTCTCTTTTCTTTCTCTTTAACATTCTCTTTAAGGTTCTCTCTTTCTCTTTAACACTCTTTAAGGTTCTCTCTTTCTCTTTCCGACTCTTTAAGGTTCTCTCTTTCTCTTTAAACCTTAAGTCTTTAAACCTTTAAGGTTTCTCTTTCCTTTCAGACTCTTTTCTCTCTTTCTCTTTAAGACTCTTTAAGGTTCTCTCTTTCTCTTTAACACTCTTTAAGGTTCTCTCTTTCTCTTTAAGACTCTTTAAGGTTCTCTCTTTCTCTTTAAACTCTTTAAGGTTCTCTCTTTCTCTTTAACACTCTTTAAGGTTCTCTCTTTCTCTTTCAGACTCTTTAAGGTTCTCTCTTTCTCTTTAAGACTCTTTAAGGTTCTCTCTTTCTCTTTAACACTCTTTAAGGTTCTCTCTTTCTCTTTCCGACTCTTTAAGGTTCTCTCTTTCTCTTTAAGACTCTTTAAGGTTCTCTCTTTCTCTTTAACACTCTTTAAGGTTCTCTCTTTCTCTTTAAGACTCTTTAAGGTTCTCTCTTTCTCTTTAACACTCTTTAAGGTTCTCTCTTTCTCTTTAACACTCTTTAAGGTTCTCTCTTTCTCTTTAACACTCTTTAAGGTTCTCTCTTTCAGACTCTTTAAGGTTCTCTCTTTCTCTTTAACACTCTTTAAGGTTCTCTCTTTCTCTTTAACACTCTTTAAGGTTCTCTCTTTCTCTTTAACACTCTTTAAGGTTCTCTCTTTCTCTTTAAGACTCTTTAAGGTTCTCTATTTTCTTGCCTGAGTTTATCGTCCTCACGCAGACACCCTGATGATGTTTGCGTCTGGTCTCACACACACACACACACACACACACACACACACACACACACACACACACACACACACACACACGAGCCTGGTCCTGCTCAAGGTTTCCTCCTCTTCAAAAAAAGAAGTGTTTTCCAACTGAAGTGGTTTATTTTGAACCTGGGGGGGGGCGAGGGGGGGGGGGGGGGGTGTTCCTTGGCATTCCAGCTGATGTTGTCATGTTCATATGACATCTGCTACTCAACCTCATGATCGCTTGAAGGCAAATCAGCGATTGGAATTCCGAGGATTGCTCGGTCACGCCGGAGGAGCTCGGGTCAGGAGCGGCTGATGCCGGAGGGCGACGGGGAGAGAGGGAGTGCGTGAGGGAGGAGAGAGGGAGGAGAGGAGGAGAGAGGGAGCGCGTGAGGGAGGAGAGGAGGAGAGAGGGAGCGCGTGAGGGAGGAGAGAGGGAGGAGAGAGGGAGGAGATGTTCGGTTAACTTGTCCTTGTTCACCCGGAGGTCCACGCCAACGCA
Organism: Lagocephalus sceleratus; assembly: GCA_911728415.1. Taxonomy (NCBI): domain Eukaryota; kingdom Metazoa; phylum Chordata; class Actinopteri; order Tetraodontiformes; family Tetraodontidae; genus Lagocephalus; species Lagocephalus sceleratus. The sequence continues at coordinate 10,858,142 of CAJVRN010000126.1, forward strand.
GGTTGACTGAGCGCGGCGTGGAGAAGATGTGGGAAGGCAGACGCATTCCAAATCCTTTCGGCGTTTCGGATCGAAGCGAATGGCGAAAGGGGCGGGTCTGAACGGGGGGGGCACCAGCTCAGCCCACGCGGGTCTGACCCCATCAAGGCTCATTAACGCCCCACTGACCCCTCAGCTGAGGCAAACATTCACACGTGACCCCCCCCCACCCCGACCATCAGAGGAGCCTGGTCCCACTTGAGGTTTCCTCCTGCTAAGAGGGAGTCGTCATCATCGCCCCCCCACCACCACCGCCACCGCCACCGCCACCGCTCTGGAGACAATCTGAATGTAACAGATGTCGTACAGACACACCCGAACTGGACAGAACAAAAGTGTGAATGTGGTTAAAGCAGACTTCTGAGGGGGGGGGGGGGCACAGCAGGAACAACAAGAAAGAGCTCAAACAAATGAAGGAATAACTGAACACAATGAGACTGTAGTTGGCACGGCAACGCAGCCTGACCTGAGGAGGCGGAGCATCGCGGGAAACGGGGAAGGACGCGGAGGGGACCGCCAGGAAGTGAGAAGGAACCGGAAATGAACGCACGAGCGCGGCGCTGTCTCCAGGGCCGGTTGACCCCCCCCCACCAACCCGACCCGACCCGACCTGACCTGACCTTCTGCCCCAAACGGAGTCCCGACGACTTCCGAGGAGGAAGGTCGCCTACCCACGCAGCAGAGACGCTGCAGGGACATCTGGCAGCGTTGGTCAAGTGGTGAACACACACACACACACACACACACGCACACACACACACACACGCACACACACACACACACGCACACACACACATACACGCACACACACACATACACGCACACACACACACGCACACACACACACACACGCACACACACACGCACTCACACACACGCACTCACACACACACACACACACGCACTCACACACACACACACACACACGCACACACACACATACATGCACACACACACACGCACACACACACACGCACACACACGCACTACACACACACACGCACTCACACACACACACACACACACACGCACTCACACACACCCAGCAGCACATCTGGGCCCTTCAAGCCCTTCCCCAAGCCTCTCATTTCCATAGATCCATCTGGGGATGTTAATCGCGTCATTAAATGCGAAGCGTTTCATTCTGCAGGTTTTTTCTTCCCCTCTTTTCTTTCCTGAGTCATCAAACTCGATCAACCGTTTCCGTCCCGTATCTGGGCAACGGCAGAAGCGCCGCCGCCGCCACCTCCAGGCCACGGAGGCGGCGTCCTCTGCGCACCCTCCCGCGGCCCTCGAAGCGCTTTCGCGGCGTCTCTTTCGGCCGACGCGGCGCTCCTAAGACAACGACGGGGCCAGAGGCCGGCCGCGGGGAAACAAGGACGCGAGGAGGAGTTACTCCCCTCGCGGGGTTCTGCCGTCACACGCGGCGGCTCTGGGAGCTGCGGTTTTTTTCCCTCCGCGCTGGATAATTGACGCGTCCTGCGAAAGCCTTAATTGTGGCATAAATAAATGCGCCTGCTCTTTCTCCCCTCTGACATTTTATTCCGTTAATGCCCTGAATGCGCCGCGAAAAAACCCCCCACGGGCTAAGTTATGGAGGTGGGGGGGGTGAAAAAAAACCTGTCCTCATTTAAATTGCAGACAATGATGCTGCTTTTATTTTGTAAAAAAAAAAAAAAAAAAAAAGATGCCGCATGCGGAGCGGCCTAATGGAAACATAGGTGGGATCATTCAGCCCCTGCGGACGCTGTTAAAAACACATTTCCAAGAGCAAAAGAGTGGAGGATTACACAGAGACGCGGCTGCAGAGGCAGGAAAAGGCCTCAGACAAAGATAAATAAAAGCTCCTCCTCATCAAAGCGGGTTATATGGAAGTCGTACGGGTGGAATTATCAACAATTGAGCGAGTTGAGCTCACGGGGCAGTGAGATGACCCTGTCAAACAGAACGAGGGGGCCTCTAAAGCACCGCGACCTGTCTAACCGGTCGATCTTCTCCTTTCAGCGCTTCCCTCCCGGGGTCACCCCCCACCTCCGACCCCCAGCCCCCTCCCTACGAAGGCCTCTGAAGCTCCCGACTTTGTTTACCGGACGCGGGTGGAGCGTAAGGGCCGTGCGTCTACGCGTGGGATCCTCCCGGTTCAGGGTGGAGGGCTGTTTGATGGGCGGCTCCGACTCCCACGCATCGCCGCCGTCTCCTGGGAGCAGAATAGAAATTAGCTGCAGAATAGGCTGCAGCGTTAATGTGTTCCCCGAACGATCCAAACACGGCGAGCAGGAGAGCTCCTGCCGCGAGCGCCTCGAGGAAGGGGGCAGCGCTCCAGACACGGACCAGGGCCAGAGCGCCTGAAGTCTGGATCGAGAACAAAGTGATTTGTCCTCGATTAAAATCCTCTCCCCTTCGCCGGGGTCCCATCTGCTCCCGCCCGCCCGCTTACGAAACCGTGATGTAACCGCAATCAGACCGAATCAAAGACAAATCAAAGACTAATCAAAGACAAATCAAAGACAAATCAAAGACTAATCAAAGACAAATCAAAGACAAATCAAAGACTAATCAAGGCCAAACGCTGAGACGGTGGGGAAGAGGTGGCGAGGACCCGCCGTGTGTTCGATAGACAACAAATAGCAGCTGCAGTCGAAGGATCAGAGGTGATGGAAGGACTTTCTACTCAATCTGAGGGAGGCGCATACGTGACCGATGCCTAATTGATCGGGAAAAAAAAAGAATGTTTGGCGCCGTCAATGTCAGCTTTTGTTGTCGTCGGCGCCTGCTTAGCGGAGCGGAGAGGCTCCCCTTGTGCTTCATGTCACGGTATGTATTTGTGGACCCGCTCGGGGTGGGGGGGCGTTGGTTGGGAGGAAAAGCTGAATTTTGAGTGAATGGAGGCCTCGGGCCGACGGTCAGTCACAGATCACACTTTTCATCCCTGTCGTGCTTTCCTTCCAAGAAAAGCAAAGGAGGGTTTAGTGGAAATCATGGAAAGCAAATTCACAATGTTTCTTTATTTGATTTTATTTACATTAAACCTGCTGTTTTTCTGCATTTAGGTGACGATAAAGCCCCCCTTTTTCAGGGCCGTGGAGGGTAAAAGGACGCTACAGACTCAAAGACACGTGGTGTAGTAGAGGAATAAAGTCCTAAAAGATGATAATTATAATGATTAATTAATAATTTAATAATTAAAAGATGATTAAAATGATTAAAAGATGGACTTTCACGGAGCTCTAACGCTTCCCCTCTTCTGGAAAGAGTGACTCTGACAGGGGAGTCCGGTGAGTTACTCCTGCCCCCCCCCCACATCTGCTTCTACTCCCGTGCGTCTGGGCCACGGATGTACACATTCTTGCCGTTATTGAGTCTTCACTTGTGTCAACGGCAAGGGGAGCGCTAACGCCGCCGCCCCCCCCCGCCCAGATGTCTCCTGATTCCCCTTTAAGAACGGTAATGATTTAAAGACCCCCCCAAAAGAGAAAAAGACTCAAAAAAAAAACTCATCTAGGGCCAGTCCCAACATCTGGAGCTGGTTCCGGTAAAACCGTGGTGATCCGGAGCGGATCCCGGACCGGTCCGGGAGGAGACCACCTGTCCGAGGCGCTTCATTCCCAACGCTTACGTGAGGGCGAACAGGAGCCCGCTTCAAAGGCCGCGCTACGCTTTCATTCATTTCACACGTTGGAGGCAGAGTCACAAGTGTGTGTGTGTGTGTGTGTGTGTGTGTGTGTGTGTGTGTGTGTGTGTGTGTGCATGTGTGTGTGCGAGGGGACCGGTTCAGCTTCAGGGGTGATGACCCGGTACCTGGAGCAGGGCCTGGAGGCCTTGGAGACGCTGCTGAAGGGTCCAGCCCCCCCCCGAGCTCGTGGACATGAACCAAGAACAGGCCCCCGAGGCGCCACCTGATAAATCACGAGCGCTTACAACGACTCTGGAGGTAAATCACCCGCAACTGGAAAGATGTTTTTCGAAGATCTTAAAAGGCCAAAGTAGCAAACTAAGTATTTTATGTTATGGGGGGGGGGGGGTCCTGGGTCTTTATCGTTCTTTAAACAGGGACGAACCTTCGGGTCCTGTTGGGTAAGGGTGAGGGATGACGGAGGTCTGTGGTGGTCCAGATGCTGGTGCTGTTTGTTAGAACAACACACGGGGTCATGTGAGGGGTCCATAAATCACACTGCTGCCCCACGAGGGATCCGATAACATCACGGACGGGAGCGGAACATCTAATTGGACCCGGCTGTGATGAGCGAGCAGGCGCACGGAGTCAGGGCTCCGAGGATCAAAGGGCGTTGTGTGAACCGGCTCACGACGCAAAATTTGTCACTTTTATTTTATTTATCTTTTTTAAACGAAAGTTACCCGGACATGCAGCGAAGGGGTCATTAAGGTGACGGGGGGGGGGCAACGCTCGCTCAGGGACCACCTTCTCAGACAGATGAACGTAGGTGAACACGTTGTAGTCTGAGGGGGTGCGGGGGGCCCGGGGGGCCTCATGTCCCCTCAGCCCCTGCACAAGCCCTCGTAAATCCCAGCCCCCTCCCCGAGGTGAGAAGAGCCCTGGGCCAAAAGGGCTCGCGGGTTAAGCAGGTGGGCAGAATCAACACGCACCCGTCCACCTCCGCCCCCCCCACCCCGTTCAGCTCTGCGGGTCCTGGAGAGCTTTTACATGCTCTGAATGCTGAAGGCACGATGGGAGGAAAGCTTCAAGTCTTTATGAAAGAATGAATTAGAAGATTTAAAAGTACCTGCTTTCATAATGGCTGATCTTACACCCAGACTCTAAATGAACATTTGCATAAATCTGTGTGAGTTTCTGGGAAGAGACGGCGCACATGTGTGAATACGAGCCCCAGACGAAGCCCCTTGGCCTTATTTATCTGATTCACTCTTCAGGCATTCGGTTTTGAAAGATAAAATGAATGGGAAGCCTTTTCGCTTCTGAACGAGGTCGAGCCGCTTTAAAGTTTTTCCTTTTTGTTGTTGGAACAAGATTTTGGCCCGTTTGTTTGTTTGTTTGTTTGTTTGTTTGTTTGTTGTGTAACAAGTCTGTTTTTAACCCAAAGTGAGCAGAAACGCTCAAACTAAACACGCATGATGCTACTAACATGTCATTAACAGGCTTCCTCCTCCCCCTCCTACTCTTCGTCCTCCTATTCCTCCTCTTCCTCTTTTTCCTCCTCCTTGTCCTCCTCTTCCTCATCCTATTTGTTGCCTCCTCTTCTTCTTCCTCCTCTTCCTCCCCCTCCTCCTCCTCCTCCCCTTCTTTCTTCTCTTCCTCCTGTTCCTCCTCCTGTTCCTCCTCCTCTTCCTTCTCCTCTTCCTCCTTCTCCTCTTCCTTCTTTTCCTCCTCTTCCTCTTCCTCCTCTTCTTTCTCCTCCTCCTCTTCCCTCTCCTCCTCTTCCTCCTCCTCCTCCTCTTCCCCCTCCTCCTCTTCCTCCTCCTCCTCTTACTCCTCCTCCTCTTCCCCCTCTTCTTTCTCCTCTTCCTCCTCTTCCCCCTCCTCCTCTTCCTCCTCCTCTTCCCCCTCTTCTTTCTCCTCTTCGTCCTCTTCCCACTCCTCTTCCCCCTCTTCTTTCTCCTCTTCCTCCTCTTCCCCCTCCTCCTCTTCCTCCTCCTTCTCCTCCTCTTCCCCCTCTTCTTTCTCCTCTTCCTCCTCTTCCTCTTCCTCCTCCTCTCCCCCCTCTTCTTCTTCCTCCTCTTCCTCCTCCTCCTCCTCCTCCTCCTCCTCCTCCTCCTCCTCCTCTACCTGCCTGCTGCAGGACCTCTTTCCAACCATGGTTCCATGACACATCTTCCTTTCAGACTCAAAGCTCCGTGAGGGGCTGATGTGTGTTTAAACGTCCATTAGAAGTAGAGCTGGACCACGTGAGCGCGTGTCCATTACCTCATCAACGACGGCCTTTTCTTAACTCTGAGGTCACTCTGAGGTCACAGGGTCGCTGTGGAGGTCCACGGTGTTTCAGCCACAGTGGTGGTCTGCAGGAAAGGAAAGAGGACGCGCTGCATCATTTTATACCCACAAAGCTAAAACTCAAGAGCCTAAAGCCATTTTGTTGTGTTTCTCCCTCCCTCCCTCTCTCTCTCCCTCCCTCCCTCCCTCCCTCCCCCTCTGGCTCTCTGCCTCTCTCACGATTCCGCCGGTCTGATGCGCCGCAGACGCAGCATGCAGTCGGCTTGAGCTGCCAGGACTGAGTCACAGCTTCAGAGGTGGGTCATTTTTCCTCTCTTTCTGCAGGCTCGTTCACTTTCGCCTCGCCGACTTTCGTTTTTTCACCATTTGATCGGACGGGCGTGTTTCCACGGGACCGTCTCCGGGACTTGAGTAATCGCCGAAGGTGAAATATTTGCAAAAAGGTGCCAAAATTGTCCCGAGAAGACTCCCTTACGGGAGGTTCAGGCTAGTCCTCGGTCTTCACGTCCTGGGGGATGTGCTGTGAAATGTGCACTGTTTACATTGGATGCAGCCGCTTCCTACAGAAACACAAACAGTGGGGTCTGTTGCCAGGGTCCCCGCCAGATGTGCATGGATGTGATGTGCTTTAGTCGGAACACCAGCAGCTGCAGGTTCGGGGCGGGGAGACGGCGAAACTCGCCTGTTTGGGAAACTCTTTTATCTGGAACTCTATTATCCACACGGCGTTATTTTAAGCTTGATCTCGTGTGAAAAAAAATGTAATTCTGTTCCGCTTGTATTGAAACAACTGTCACAAGTCGTGTTATCAGGTATGTTACATAAGAGTTTGGGGATAAACTTGCATTTTCGCTCTCTCTTCCTCAGATGGAGCAAACATGAAAGGACAAATTACACTTACAAAGTTTTTTTTTGATGCGCTCTTTAACCCCCGGTTGGCTCAAAGGAAAGAAAAGATCGAATAAGCTCCTCTCCAGCTCCTCAAACAAGATTCACAACGACTTTGCTCTTCATTTTCAAAGTCGTCAATAGCTTTCACCCTCGTTTACTTTGTCTTCAAGACTTCATTCAACACGTTCGATGTTGCAAAGTCAATTAACACACACCAGATAAGACCAGATTCAATATTCATTCAACACTTTTTACATATAAATCTTATTCAAATTGAATTAGTTCATTAATTATGAGGTTATCTGATAATTGAGGAAATGCCTTCTCAACTTCCAGACCGACTGGCTGATTAGGAATTGTTACCAGTCGTCTGTAACACACCAGTCTCAATCATTCATCCGAGAAAATTAAATCAGAAAAATAAGTCATGGGAAGATTGAATTTACTGAGTGAAAGTAATCCTCTTGCCACCAGACCTCTTTGCCCTGACAGGAACGACACACAGAGGTGTAGCTTATGTCTGGGTCCTTACTGGTAACATTTCATTGGACTGAGCAGGACTGAACATTAGCCGTCTCAACGGCACGTCGTTCAGAGGAGCGTGTTTACTGTCTGCAAGCAAGCTGCGTCTCTTTTATATTTATTCATGACAAGAGCGTTTAGGGGAGATGGAGAAATACGGAACCTCTCGTAGACCTACTGGATGCAGCTGAGAAGGGTCGCCGTAGGTCGACGCGTCTGAGATTTATTAATTTACTAACCCTTTTATAGAACCTCTCTCTCACACACCTTCGGTGGATGCAGTTTCTCACCCTGCCTCCCTGACGTGACACTTTTAAGGCACAAAGAGCATATTTTTGTAATTTTATACGAGCTGCTGCTAAATCACCATAAACCAGTCAGGAAGGTCAGAATCTAAAGCAACCAGGAGGGAATTTCAGGAGGAAGAGCGCTCATCTTTCATCCGCGGTGCCTTTTTAAACACCCAGGGCCGTCCGTCCCTCACATAAAAATGCGCTGATGTACCTTCAATTAATTTAGAGTTTCCATTAAGAGGGACGGAGAAGGCCCTTTCTGCTTCATCTGGAGATGGAATATTGAGCACATCCTTCAACACTCAGCCCCTTTGTGGTTTGGCTTCAGGGCCGAGCAGATTACCGCGTGCTGCTCAGACGGAGACGGAACTTATTCGACTTCCTGTGCGGCCCTCTTCGGTACACCTTCCGACTAAGACTCAAGCACACGACAAAGCTCCAAACGCGGAGTCGTCCAGTGTTTCGCCAAAGTCTTCTGCAGCTCATCTTAAAGTCCTTTAGGTCAGAACCTGTAGCTCTGGTTCTCGTAAGTGGCTCCAGGCTGCTCAAAGGTTTTTAAAGACAGGCGTGAGCTTCTTTCTCGGTCAGGTTTGTTCACTCGCTGTCGGTTGATTGTTCGAGCGTTGGGAACAACCAGATCCTCCCGTTAGGGGCTGGCTGCTGTCAGCACTGTTCTCCTGAGCGCTGGATCAAAAAGCGTCTGCATGATTGATTCCAATTAAAACGACTGTCTGGCGCATATCGGGCCTTCGACTCCGTTTCCCCTCCAATTATTTCCACTTGACGCGGGGAAGCCCGGATCGGCCCGTCACCGCCTCGCCGGGGCTCCTCGGGGGCCGGAGGAGCGGCGGCCTTCGTCGGAGTTCACCTCCGATGTCTGAACTGTGTTTGTGATGCAGATCAGGCTGGCGGGGGAGGGTCAGAGTCTGGACCTGCCTGTCGTCCAACGTTATTAATTTGGCTTTGACTGGGTAATTGTAGCTCATCTTGCGGAAGGAAATTTAATTCAGGATTCTCTGGGTTTGATTAAATTATCGGCTTCATAACAGCTACCCCGCGGCTAATGAGTCACCTTGACTTGTGATGTTGATCTGAGATGCAAATATGACGCCTCGTTTGTGTTATGTATTCCTCAGCGTGCCTCCTCCTCGCACACATTCATTCATTTTCGGCCCCTCAAACCCGCATCGCGTCCGACCAGCACATTCCACGTCCGGTTGCGATACCACATGACCCTAGGGGTCGCCCGGACAGGTCATGTGTTATCTCGGGGCGGAGGCTCTCCACAATCAGACATCTCTGTTTTCGTGCATATCTGCATGTCAAGAGTGTGACGGCCACGGAGGCCGACAGGCTCGAGTGTTGTTCGTCTCCACGCGCAGGTCCGGGGATTTTCCATGAGGGAATACTGAACATGCTTCCAGCTCTGTCCTGAGGAGGTGAGACTTTACTGCAGAGGCTCTCTTAGCACACAAGAGATTATTGAAATCGGTTAAACTGGACAGAAAACCTCGTCTTGTTACGCTGCAGTGAGGCTGTCAATTAACATGACCAGTGGAGAGCAAATCAAATTACAGCACTCAAATAAAAGACGCTACTTAATGACGAATCAGTCTATTCAATCTTCCCCCGAGCTGCAGATAATTAAATGAAACGCATTTAAACAAAGTCACAGAAAACCACGAGTGTCGTTAAGTGAAGCTGAGATCAGTTGTACTAAAAATATATACGTATATAGATGACACCTGACGGCTGCGACTCCCTGTTTCCTGCTCAGGTTGCTTCAGACAGGACCAGGCCCTCAGGGATGAACACGTCTCACAGACCCCCCTACCCGCCCGAGGCCATTATGGGAAACTCCACCTGGAATCTGCACCTCAACCATCAACCGAACTTCACCCTGTCGCCCCCTCTGCTACCGAAGACCAAGACCGCGGCGTGCGAGCAGCTCCACATTGCGATAGAGGTACGGATTTTCCACATTTCATCGAGCCGTCGTTGATTAATTAACACCGCTATGGTGTCCCCCCCTGCTGCTCGTCTGTTCTCTGCTCAGGTCTTTCTGATCCTGGGCATCATCTCCCTGCTGGAGAACATCCTGGTCATCGTGGCTATCGTGAAGAACAAGAACCTGCACTCTCCCATGTACTTCTTTGTCTGCAGGTGAATGTTGGAAATAAACACTCAGGGACTCGTTAAGACTCCTCTAATTGGTCCACAACTGAGCAGCTTGAAAGAGCTTCTTGGAGCTTCTTCCTCCTCCTCCTCCTCCTCCTCCCTTTTTTTCCCAAATAAGCATTTATTATTTCTTTTAATTCTGTAATTTGTGAACTCTTGCACCCAGCGATTACATAATAGCATAGATGTATCAATTTGCCGGGTTTATGTTCATGTAATTGTGACTGCGACTGGCAGACCCGGCCTTGTGACTCATTATGTTGACAGTCGATGAACAAAGCAGAAAGAGAAAAATCGAACCAAAGGCCGTTTCTGCAGCTTAATGTTGGCGTTGGCACGGACAAGTTGTGACTGCACGAGCCTCGTGACTGGACGTGCTTCGACTGACTCGTTCGGGGACAGAGTGGGCTTTGATTTTCGGCGTCTTTGATGCGGTCTGCGTTTCGCTGAGATCAAAGCCAGCGCTGTCGGAGGAGGTCAGGCTACGCCGCGGGGCTCCGGGCGGCCTCCTCGCCGCCTGGAGACCCTCTCACGTTAGATCTGGTGGAAGATCCCACCGTCCCTGCGACCCATGTGGGACCAAACAGAAAACGGGTGGATTCCAGGACACACTTTTGTTCTGTAATAAGATTCTCAGACTTGTAACAGCCGCTGCTCCCCGTTTAACTTCATTTTAGCACAGATGCAGCTTGACTGAGTAAGTGGCCGGTAACGTTAGAGGATGTTAACGCAAGAATCAAGAGCATCTGACGAAGGCTGGTTAAACGTTATTACGTTTACAAGTTATTGTGCCATTAATTCCCCTTATGGGAACAACAAAACCCAGAATTTATCCGATCACAAATGAGCGACGATCAGCTAGGTGAGCGTAGGAGCGAGCTATAAGAGCGCGAAAGCCCGATGTGAGGAACCGACCCTCGAGGAGGCGCGGGTTAATACGAGGTGAAGAGCGTCGACAGACCTGAACTGAAGCGCGGCGGTTTGGTCGTTGCAGCCTGGCGGTGGCGGACATGTTGGTGAGCGTGTCCAACGCCTGCGAGACCATCATCATCTACCTCCTGAACAACAAGCAGCTGGTGGTGGAGGACCACTTCATCCGGCAGCTGGACAACGTGTTCGACTCCATGATCTGCATCTCCGTCGTGGCGTCGATGTGCAGCCTGCTGGCCATCGCCGTCGACAGGTGAGGGCGTCAACGCTCCCGGGTGGTTCTGGACCCCCCCCCGATGTGGATCCCCTTAAATTTGACCTTTTAATCGTGTTGCTCTGCTCAGAGATGAAAAGCGTTTGCTACAATACCAACACATGAAACGTGTTTCTGTGAGTCCAGGAAGGTTTATGCTCACCTCGTAGGTCACGTTCAAGGTCGTCTGACGCTGATCCTGGTCCGGATCTTCGTCAATGCCGCAAAAAACCAACAAAAAGGCGAACACAGAATCAAGTCAGACTCACCCCCGTCTTCCCGTATGCAGGTACGTCACCATCTTCTACGCCCTGAGGTACCACAACATCATGACCGTGAGGAGAGCCGGCTGCATCATCGGGGGGATCTGGACCTTCTGCACGGGCTGCGGGATCGTCTTCATCATCTACTCGGACACGACGCCCGTCATCATCTGCCTGGTGTCCATGTTCTTCGCCATGCTGCTCATCATGGCCTCCCTCTACAGCCACATGTTCATGCTGGCGCGCTCCCACGTCAAGCGCATCGCCGCCCTGCCCGGGAGCAACTCCATCCACCAGCGGGCCAGCATGAAGGGCGCCATCACGCTGACCATCCTGCTGGGGATCTTCATTGTCTGCTGGGCCCCCTTCTTCCTGCACCTCATCCTCATGATCTCCTGCCCGCGGAACCTCTACTGCGGGTGCTTCATGTCGCACTTCAACATGTACCTCATCCTCATCATGTGCAACTCTGTGATCGACCCGCTGATCTACGCGTTCAGGAGCCAGGAGATGAGGAAGACCTTCAAGGAGATCATCTGCTGCTACAGCCTGAGAAGCGCTTGCAGCAGCATCTGCGCCCTTCCGGGTAAGTACTGAGACAGAAATCACAACTCTTGTGCCCTCGCAATTCCCTCAGCGAAGCACCTCTTTGTCTTATGTGGCCTGAAAGCGTGCCATCAAGAACAGCAGGTTCTTAGCCTTTCGCTTTAAAGAATCACAGTTAAGAGACAAAACCCTGCGACTGTCGGACTCCGTGAGCGCACGTCAGCGTGGGCACGTGGACAGTTTCCCCAGAGAAACTCCGTCCTTCGAGGCCTTTGTCTTTGTTCCCACATCCATAGGAGCTTTAAGTCGTGGTGTTTGCTGTGTGTGAATTGTCTGATACTCTGGCAACATTTCCAAGGCAAAAAAGAAAAAAAAGAAGTGATGTTTATTGCAATGATTTTATCCAAACTTCACAGATGTTCAGAGCTGGAAGTTGACTAAAGTAAAATGCTCCACCAACACTCAACCCTATCCGCAGTGATACCGGGTAGCTGAGGTAGAAGGAAGAAGAAGAAACTGGACAAACTCTTTTTTTTTTAATGACGGCTGTTGATGTGTACCTGATGTTGTTTGCTTCTGGTCTCTGTTTGTTTCCCCTCTGTCGAGTAGGAGTTCAAAACTGCATTGTTGCCGTGACAACAGAGATCATTACAGCAAAAAAAAAAAAAAAAAACATTTTCACAATCCGGTCAAAAACGAAAAAAAAAAGAAAAGAGAAAAAGAAATAAAAACGGCATCCTAAAATATCCACTAACTACTTGAATGTTGTGACATGTGGTGATCACTTGTGTTAATGTTGTTAAGATGTGCAATTTGAAGAGGTCAACAATACTGTTCAGTTGCTGCAGAGCCTGATGAGAAGTACATATATATATATATATTATTTATAAATACATACATATTTATGAAACAAGAACAGAGCTTTAACTGTGAGATTAGCTCAACCCTCGATGATCTGTATTTGTTCCACGATCATCAGATCACCAACAGAACGGTTCCCTTGAGTCTCCAGCCTCACACAGAACACAGTTATAGAATTAACTGAAGCTTTTAAAAGCATGAGCATCTAAAATTGCCTCTCGGTGTTCTCAAGATGTGCCTGCAGATGCCAGCTCACTGTGCAACCGCAAAGAGCAGAGATGAACAACACCTTTTCTCTTCCCTGCCAGCTGCCCTTTGGCCAATTATTACATATTTTAGTGTAATAATTCAATTATATATTTAATGACTTTGTCAGTATATTTTTTACATGGTTTGATATATTTTAATGTCTAAAGAATAAACATATCAAGTCATTGTGTGCCATTAAAACAGAAACCAAGTTTGTGTTTAAAGAACAGATGACAGGATTGTTATGATTTAATTTTAGTTTATACCTAAGGCGCACTGATAATCTCCTCATTTGAACACCCGGGATAATGTTCGATACGTTCATGTGCAGACTGAGACTTGACCGTGATGATCTTAACATTCTTTCTGTTGACTTGGTTTGAACATGTTGGCCCAAATCCTGTTTTTGGTATGACATTAAAAATAAAAAAAACACTCTAATCTTATCTTTTTTTTAAAAAAAAATACTCTAATATATTATTTTCCAACAGAGTTGTTTTAAAGTTTTTTTTTGCGGTGGAGGTGTTCGTTTCCGCCAGTAGAGGCGTATGGACTGAAGACTAAAAACAAGAGACACACTACATTATTTTCTTTACAAAAATCGATTAAAGATGCTGCAAGAAATGCACAAAGTGTTGGTCATTATATCGCTGTCTGCACCATATTTAACAAACCGCATACTATTAGATCCTTGGTTGATGTACATGCAGCATAAAGTAATGTCCTGTGTGTTTATTATATGATTATTTTACCTATAAATTAGGTAAAAACAACACATGTTCTCATTATACCGTGACATTCTTACCTCTGAAATCACATGATACATATTTTCTGGGTCACAAGGTCACAAATATATGAGAATAAGGAAACTAAGCTGTGGTTTGTGTGTACTGTGAACACAGATAGCTTCAGAATATTCCAGAATGAATAACGTCTTCTATTGTCTCGCTTTTAGTTTTGATTGAGCGTGTGTGTCTCCTTGTCTTTTTAAGTGTACACAGTTTTATCAAGCTTTCAAATGGAACCTTTGTCTTCAGTGAAAGCCTTTATTCTTATAGACTGCTTTTAACAAGTCAGTAAATTATTGTAACTGTTGATAAATGGTGAAACGCAGACTGCACTTTTATGAATGTTGATGGTGATGTAAATATTTAAAATAGTAAAATAAGTATATGATGTAGGCTCAGATGTTACTGTGAATATTTTGTCTGTCCGATTAAAGCCAAAGTGAAAGTGGGCTGACTGTTATCATGGTATTTTGTATTTAAGGAGTGATGGTTTTGTTTGTTTGTGTGTGTGTGTGTGTGTGTGTGTGTGTGTGTGTGTGTGTGTGTGTGTGCGTGTGTGCGTCTGTATATCTGATAAAGTCCAGCAACAAGAGAACCTGCAAAAACTGCAAGAAAAGGAGAGTAAGTAGGAACCTGAGCCCAATCGATGATTTCCTGGACTCTCTTGTAACATCTCATCTTTAAGAATAGATTATTGTACTATTTTTATATATTTTGTATTCTGTCTTTGTGAATCGGTCTGTCATGTGAGCGAAAGGTTTAATGAGTCTCAATTAAGGTTTTGATTATTTTCACACACTTGTTTATATTGATTTGATACTCAAAATCTGAAAACTACTTACAAATACAAATAAAACCGCATCTCAAACATTTAGCTATTAAGAGCATTAAAAAAGCAAGAAACAAGTTTGAATTGACCTCAGTCAATTCCCATGTATCATCTACCAAAGTCATTGTGTAAAGTCCTTTAAAATAACATCTAAAATTGAAATTTGGTTTTGGGGAATCTTCTATTTCAGCATGTTTGTCCATTCTGGGCTACTGTAGAAACACCAATGGCATATTTCAGCACCCTTGGAGGTGGATGCACATTAACATTAATAAACATTTTAGTGAACAAAAACACACTGATGAATACTCTTAGATTGTTCGATTATTTAAAAAATATAAAGGTATGCTTACACGCTGTTTAGTTTTAGAAGAATACAGGATTTTGTCCTGTTAACGCTCGACAGAGACTCAGCTCCACCTCCATTTTAAGCAGACCAACATCCTCCGGAAGGTGTGTCTGAGCTCAGGGATGCGAAAGGCGTAGATGGCGGGGTCGATGAGGGCGTGGCTCATGAGCAGCGCCACGTGCAGCTCGAACAGGGAGCGGTAGCACTCGCAGTACGGATCGGTGGGGCACACCATGAGGAGGATGAGGTGGAGGAAGAACGGTGCCCAGCAGACCATCAAGGCCCCGAACAGGATGGTGAGGGTCAGGATGCCTCTCAGGCCGTTGCCCCACCGCCTCTGGTGCTGACGCTTCCCGCCGCCGCTGGGCAGCGCGGCGATCTTCCTGGCGTGGACGCGGGCGAGCACGAACATGTAGGCGTACAGGGAGCAGATAACCGCCAAGGAGGCAACGAAGAAGACGACGAGGCAGCTCATGATGAGGTGGGAGTCGAAGAACCTCACCATGACCGCCGCCGAAACGCCGCACGTGGCCCAGATGAGGCCCAGGACGGCGCCGGTGCGCCGCATGGTCATGACGTCGTGGTAGCGGAGCGCGTGGAAGATGGTGATGTACCTGGAAGCAGAAGCACGCCCGTCCGCGCTCAAGGTCGACGCCGGCGGCGCCCCGGCGGCGAGGGCAGCAGGCGCACGTACCTGTCAGCGGCGATGGCCAAGAAGCTGAAGATGGAGCCCAGGAAGGACATGCAGAGCAGCGAGTCCACCACGTCGTCCAGCCTCCGCTCGGACGAGCCCGCCTTCCTCAGGTGGCCCGCGTCCGTGAACACGAGCATCAGGTTCTCCCACGTCTTGGTGACGCTGGCGACGGCGTTGAAGGCCGCCAGGCTGCCCATGAAGCAGAACATGGGGCGGTGGAGGTTCCTGTTCCAGGAGACCGCCGCGATGACCAGCAGGTTCTCGGCCAGGCTCACGAAACCGATGGTGAAGAAGACGTGGATGGGAACGCTCACCTCTGGGCAGTCTGACCGGTTCAGGGCCGTAACGTTCATTGTGAGGTGGACCTCTAGTGTTGAGGGTCAGGGACTTGACCTCTAGTGTTGAGGGTCAGGGACTTGACCTCTAGTGTTGAGGGTCAGGGACTTGACCTCTAGTGTTGAGGGTCAGGGACTTGACCTCTAGTGTTGAGGGTCAGGGACTTGAACTTCCCTGAATGCTCCCGTTCGCCTTCGTCAATAGCTAATTGTTGATGCTCCGCCGTTGGACGCGTCCAGCTCTTGTGCTCTTTACCCCACAATCATACGATCGATGCTCGTTACAGTTTGTTTTTCTCAATTATGGACGACGAGGCTTCCAGGATGTTTGCGGAGCAGATTGCCGGAGCCGTCGGAGGTGTTGATCCGAGCGCAGCAGATGTGTCACCTTTGGAGAGAGAAAAGGGACGCTCTGTTTAGTCGCTGGGTATTGGAGAAACAATGTAGTCTTTAATGAGTCGTGTGACCTTTGTCTTTAATGAGTCACGTGACATTTGGGTTGAAAATCTCTGATTATTAATCTCTGTTCCTTACGTAAAAAAGAAAGAAAAACAACCAGGGACGGGACGCAACAGCAACAGAGTCGGGGAAATCCCCGACAGGCAGAGCTGGGAATTGATCTGCTCATCTCATCCCGTCTGACTGGGATTTATCGACAACATAACGACAGGAAAAATATTTCCTTTCCCTCAGGGGGCTCAGGAAGCCATTTGAATGATATGTGTGTGTGTGTGTGTGTGTGTGTGTGTGTGTGTGTGTGTGTGTGTGTGTGTGTCTGTCAGATAAATAAGATATAGGATACCAAAGTTTGAATCATTTTACAGATTTGAAGCTGTGATTTCTAGTGCAGTACACACACACACACACACACACACACACACGCCTGCTCGATAAATGTAAGCTGTGGATTTACAAGGGCTAAATCAGTCAAACCAGGAGTTACTGGAGTCTATCCCAGCAGCCACTGGGCAGAGCAAGTTCACCACTTCATCACAAGACCTACCCAAGAAGGTAATAGAGAGCCAGAGAGGATTGATTTTGCACACATGGGAAGCGTATAACACCATATCCATCAAGACTTATCTACTCTAGGACCATATTATGGTTAAATATTAAATTTAGCCTTGTGTGAGCCCTTGTCATCAGACTGCTCTGTTGCTCAGCAACCTTTCAGTTCCACTTACTCCCGTCCAAAAACCTCAATTAAATCATGCTGACAGTTTTTTTTTAAATCCCCACAGAGTAAAAATGTGGGATTTGTTAGTCCTGCGTTACAGGACTCAAGCTGAGTTCGACCATTTCACGCTGCCTGTCGCTGCTGCTTTCTCAGAGTCTGGCACGTTGTTGTCTTGTTGGGCGCCTAATCTCATCCGACCGTGTGGCAGGGATGAATCTGAGCCACACGTTTAAATTCAAATCTGTCACAGAAGTTTTGCAAGAGACAACTGTCCCCCCCCACCACGCGGAGACGCTCCCGCCGACGATCAAAGCCAGATGATTCACACGGACGCTCACAAAGTGGGAGTAATGAATGAAGCTCCAGCGACTGCGCTGGCCCAGTTACCGCCTCCGCTCGCCGTTTTTGCACCGCAGCCTCCTACTGTATCTTAGTTCCCATTTTAGCGTCTGCTCTGAGATAAATGGGTTCTTGGCATTACAGTCTCTGCATGACTGGCTCTCTGACATGCTGAACATCGGTCTCACGCGGGGCTTAAAAAGCTCATTTTAAAGCCCGTCTATGCCACAATTTACTATATTTTTCATCATTTCGAAGCTTACTCACGTCTTTCTTTCTGCAGCTGCTCAAACACCTTTTTCCCGGAGCCTTTTAGAGGATAATGTGCCAGACGAGTGCTGGAGTGAATCTGTCTTCTAGAGGTTGTTTTGCTGTGGTTTGTGGGGTCGAGATAAGGAACACTGTTATTGTAACCTCCAAACGGTTACCTCATCAAGGCTGTGAGGTCTGCTAGTTCTTCTCTTTCTTTGTTTTTACTTTCAAACCCCATTAGTGCAAGGACAGCCTGTCTAATGTGAAGATGACGTCACACCACCCTGGAGACCAAACCACGCGCCTTCAAAGTCTCAATCAAACTCAGATGCTGACAAGGGAGGTAAAGGTACTACAGTAGGTGTGGGGCAGAACGCAGGCCTGCCCATGACGTCTGAAGTTGTAACTTGTCGGACGTCTGGACTCGGAGGTGCCTCCGTCTCAACTCCCGCTGAACCCCACCGGTTAAATCTTCATCTGGAATTCCAGCGTCTTAGCTCTGTCAAGCACCTTTCCAGGTGTCTTCCATCTCGGTCCTGGAATTCCAGTCTAGATTTAGCAACACCGCACAGCTGTCTCACAACCGCGGCAGAAACATGCACGGACGCACGACACGAGGCCGTGAATCTCTGAAAAGAGATCCTTTGATTGATGCCAGTGTCGTTACCGCCGTACAAAGCACCGCCGTTCGTGCCCACGTACGAGACAGTACACCGAGTGGGTGAAGCAGCGGCGTCGGTTAAAGAATATTTCAAAGGTTCTTTGCTGCTTGCTGTCAAAAACTGTGAGTTATTACATTATCCTCTATCAGAGTTTGTCCTATGACGTTTTTTTTTTTGCTATTCTATCTAATAGTTGAGGAATCCTGTGTGTATAGATGGAGGTTTGTGTCCCTCAGGACGCTAGTTCTTTTCAAAAAAGACTCCTTTCTGTTCTTTTTGATAGAGAGGATAAATAAAGGTTGTGAGAAAGGTAGGAAGCAGGGGAGCCGAAGTAAAAAAAAAAAGCAGGCTGATGGGCTGTGTGTGGAGGCAGCACATCTAAAGTGGCGGTGGTAATGGGAGCTTGATGAGATGGAAGGCAGAGGGAGAGTGGCTCAGAAAAGTGGGCCTGAGCGCAGGTGAGTCACCACCGGGAGCCTTCAGTCATTAAAGGTGCATTCAGCCCGCATCACCAGCAGCCCTGCCTCGCCTTGGGTCCCGATAATTCAAACTTACCCGCAGAGGAGTTTCACAAAAGAGCCATTTTGAAAGTGAGCGCGGAGAAACAGCCTTGTGTGTTCTTTTAAAACAGGGGGACTCTTTCAGTCAGCCAACACTTTTCTTTTAAATCTATCAGGAAAATTAGACGTAATTAACACAGCAACCCTCGCTTCTGTCTTTGAGGGGCTCAAAAATTACCATAATGTAATTTGCAATTGTAATGAGCATTAATTTTTAAAACTTCAGTAGCTCAAACTTTCAAAAAAAGTTTAAGGCTGTTTGAATAGAAAAACAGGAACCGTTGAGTAACATTTAATTCGACATTGAATAACAGGTACCACATATGGAAAACAGCAAATGTTCTTCATATGTTCACTCATCTCCGAGATGATGTATGTGATATTTTAATGACGCTTTGAAATATTTCTTTTGGCAGTGGAACAAATTCCTCTGGAAGCGGTATGGTATCCATCCATATGAGGGCTGCAGCAGCGGCCTCGCATCTCTGACAGTAAATTCATTTCCACCTCATTCGTCCACATGCTCAATATCATCAGGATCAAACACATTAAGGAATGTCTGCTGTTCAAAAACGTGACGGATTCTGAATTATTCTGCCCTCTGCTGATGACTGAAGATATTAACTCTCTATGACTCCATTAATATTTGCATTTGCTCTCACTTGTTTCATTTCTTCACTGCTATTACGGACAGATGAACAATCCCTACCAACTTTCCACATCTGCTTCTCTGCTTGCTGCAAATGGGGACACTACAAGCAGCGTTATATATACAGTAAAATGCCATGACTTTAAATATATTTTGGGTATTTTTGTGACTGCATGTTGGAAAAGGTCACTATTTGTCTATAGTTAGTTTGATAGAGAAGGCACGGCTTTAATTGTGATTTTTTTTTTAGATTTAAATAAATATTTAAAATTGCAAAACTTCAGAGAGGCAATAATACTCCGCATCTGCATTTACTAATTCAGCTGTTTGTCTAAAAGTTACCAGTTTCCCAGGGTTGGAGCTCATGACGTGTGAACGTGGTGACGTAACGCCCTCGGTGGGCGTGTCCTTGTGACGTAAGCGCGAGCAGGAAGCCACCGGAGCTGCCGCCCACCCATCAGCGGGATGGCTGCCGCACAGGTGAGCCCAAAACCACCCACCTGGCGCAAGCAGGTGCACGCCGCCTGCTCCGGGGCTCACGCGTAATCAGAGAAAATCGAAAAAAAAAAAACGGCAATCGCAGCGTCGACAGAGGCTGGATCGGGACCGAAGCTGCCCGGCTAGGCTAGGCTAACGCGAGCTGCTAACGCACGGAAACACGTTTAACTGCGATCGGAGGCGACACAAACTCCCCCTCGACGTCCCGCCTGCCTCGGGTGTCGTGAACGGCACATCGTGAACGGGGGACGCCGTTTTCGCCGTCTGCCGGCGGGGTGGAGGAGCGATGCTGGGGAGAGCCGCTCGGTCGACTTCGTGCTGAGTTTAACGTGTTTGGACCTCCAGAGACACCTCCAGGGACCCCCCCCCGGGGCCTGAAACACCCACCAAAACGACCCCCCCGGGCCGTGTGCGGGCAGTTAAAGGCGTCTGTTGCTCGCGAGGGCGTGCGTCGTTCAAACGCCAGTGACGTAACAAAGCTCACCTTCGAACGGGATTAAGTGATGCGATTCGAGATACTTCGGGAATACAGGGATTTGAGGAAAGATGATTGCGTTCTAGTAAATGTTTCTGGACACCCAGCAGGGTTACTTTTCACTGGTGCCCTCGGATCTACCGTATTTGACGGACTATAAATCGCTCCGGAGTACAAGTCGCATCTTTTTGAGGAAGCTTATTTGATAAAATCCGACACCAAGAACAGACGTTTCGTCTTGAAAGGAAACGTGAGATAAAAATAGAATAGAGATCAGCTGAATAGGAGTACGGTATGATAACGTAACACATTGAGCTGACGTTACATGACGCATAAACAACTGAGAAAGTGCCTGGTGTGTTAACGTAACGTGTCAACAGTTATTCAGATAACTACAGCGTGAAGAACACGCTAACAAGTTTACCAAACCTCCAGTGTCTCCAAATCAATAAATCAATGAAATCTTCATCCTCGGTGTCGCTTCTAAACAACTGTGGAGGTAGACGATGCGCCGCTTCCTCTTCTACATCAATTTTGTGTGTTAATAATTTCACATATAAGTCGCTCTGGAGTATAAGTCGCACCCCAATGAAAACAATGAACAAAACTGTGACTTATAGTCCGAGAAATACGGTACCTGTGTGGCCAGGGTCGCCGTCGTAATCTGTAACCTTCCTCTCCTTCAGGATGTGTTGTGATTGAGACTGAGGCCTGGATGCAGAGTGGCTCCGGCGGCGTCGACCATCCGGATTAGATGAAGGATGAAGAGCCCGGTGCACCGATGCAGGGACGTGGAGCACAGCCGCGGCCAGAGCGGGCCGGGAACCAACTACCTGCAGGCCGAGCAGCGCATCCCCATCTCCAAAGATGTCATCACCTCCTCGTCCGCCTCCGCCATGTGGTTCATAAGGGACGCCTGCGGGATCATGTGCGCCGTCATCACCTGGCTGCTGGTGTTTTATGCAGAGTTTGTGGTGCTATTCGTGATGCTCCTCCCCTCCAAGAATCTGACGTACAGCATTGTGAACGGGACCCTTTTCAACACGCTGGCCTTCCTCGCTCTCGCCTCACACCTCCGGGCCATGTGCACCGACCCGGTATGGGCCGCTCCCGTATCCTTGGATACAGATAAATGCTCGACTTCCACCTGCAGTTCTTCCAAACTAATCCTTGGTTGTTGTTTTTGGGGTTTTTTTTTGACGTTAGGGGGCAGTGCCAAAAGGGAACGCCACTAAGGAATACATCGAAAGCCTCCAGCTGAAACCAGGACAGGTGGTCTACAAATGTCCCAAGTGTTGCAGCATCAAGCCGGACCGAGCCCACCACTGCAGGTACGTCACCAGCGCAGGGCTGCGGGCCAGGCGCATGCACTCCCACTCATCTATAATAGTTTGATTAAGCCACTCGCCCTTTCCGAGGGTTCACCCCGATGTTCTCTGCCTGCAGCGTGTGCAAGCGTTGCATACGGAAAATGGACCATCATTGTCCCTGGGTCAATAACTGTGTCGGGGAGAACAACCAGAAGTACTTTGTGCTCTTCACAGTGAGTGCCCCCCCCCCCGGCTGACCGTCGTCACGCGATGACGCACAGCGACGGCGGCGTTCACGTTCTGATCGGGTCTTTGTGTTCTTTCAGATGTACATTGCACTCATTTCTCTCCACGCGCTGGTCATGGTGGTCTTCCATTTCCTGTACTGTTTTGAAGACGACTGGACGAGTGAGTCTGCTTTTAAGCCTCTGAACGCTCAGTTTCCTCCCCCATGCTCCCGTAGTTCGCTCATTCGTCGATTGGATAGAAACACGCTTTCATTAGTTTGTAGAAATTCCTGCCCATCCAGACGTTGACACGGTAGCACAGATGGCGAACAGCTCCCATCCCGCCTCAGAAACAGCTCGAACCTGCCCTCACTTCTGACTGAGGTGCTGCGGCCGAGCTGCCGGTAGAGGGCAGTGTTGTTGCTGTTGTGGTGTTAGTTGTAGCGCTTCTTCATGCCTCCATCTTCTTTTGCCCTCCACATCCTCCCCCCCCTTGTCCCTCCTTTCCCCAGAGTGCAGTTCCTTCTCTCCTCCAGCAACAGTCATCCTTCTCATCCTCCTGTGCTTTGAAGGTCTCCTCTTCCTCATCTTCACCTCTGTGATGTTTGGGACGCAGGTTCATTCCATCTGTACCGACGAGACTGTAAGTGACCCATTAATTGACCTTCAGTCCTCCTGATATCCTCTTATCTCGGTCCCTCCCTCCCTGCTGCGAGCACCCTTTTTTTTTTTTACCCCGAGTGGCAACATGTCACAGCATCCCTGTAAACCTGCTGACTGCGGTTGAGACTGTGTGAGGCTCAGTAGCATCTGCTTCATGTAGGAGGCTCAGAGAATGAACCCATTCATAAAGAGAGGGCTTAAACTCAGACCAGCAGCCTCAACATTTCAGTTTCACCTCTCTGAGAGATGGTTTGACTGTTAGTTTTTTTTCCTTCCTACAAACACTGGCAGGATTCGTCAGAACCCTCCAGCACTAAAACTTTGGTTACGAGATGAAGGAAAGCAAAGTCCCGTCAGTCTCTAGGGTTTATCGACGGCTCGCCAAAGACCAAAACAAAAACCTTGTGCATCTATCTGCTCCTGATGCGGTCGTGACGGCACTGACGTAGCGCCTGATTATCAGTGAAAAATGGAATCAGTTTGTCCTCCCTGTGGTCTCCCACCATCTCCAGGGCCTCTACACACCAACACAAGGTCGTCAATCTGAAAATAGAAATCAGCTGCTGCGTCTGTTACCGCTGAAGTCAACACAGAACGTTCTCTAACGTCATCAGTGGCCAGATTGATCATGGCGATGGGCTGACGATGTGTCGAGCCAAGCCTTTGGACTCATTTACTCCGTACCTCTATTCTCCCCGCTTGCTCTGAGCTAATCTGCTGGTGGGCGCGACTTCATCAGGTAACAGACGCTCACAGCGCCGACCTTCAGAAGGGCTCGGGCGGCTGATCGGCTGCTTGGTGTGTACCCGGGCCTCATCCCCGCCATTCGCCCTTTTCCTTTGATCTTCTTTTTGTCTGCAACTCGGGGCTTAGATTAACGGGGCGAGACACGCGTAGAGAGCAGCAGAGGACCCAGTAAAACATATTCAGACAAAAAAAAACTGGGATTTTTAAAAAATTTTTCTCTTACTGATTACAGACTGGGTCACAAACGGTCCACCCACTGAAGTTTGGTTGTCTCTCATTTTCAGGGCATAGAGCAGTTGAAAAAGGAAGAGAGAAGATGGGCTAAAAAAACTAAGTGGATGAACATGAGGGCAGTGTTTGGACACCCTTTCTCCATATTGTGGTTTAGTCCCTTCTCCACCCCTGACCACGGGAAGGCTGAGACCTACCAGTATGTGGTGTGAGAGCTCAGCGCAGGGAAACAAGGCGGACAGGCCAAAAGTAAATGTGGGAAGTTGGGTCCAGCCCCAGAAAGCTATGCTGAACACGATTAACACGCCCATGCTAGCCATGGACAGCCCGCCATCTGCTTCTTGTGTTGCCAACTAAGCGTGATAAACGTTAACTGTTGTGTTGCCTTGAGTGAGTGCAGTTGCAGAGAGAAAGAAAACACTTGTGAATCCTGTTTGCAAACACTGATGAATCTTTTCCACCCTTTCTGTGTTTTCCACACTATTCTCTTTTATTGCTGTGTTTAATCTTTTAATCTGTCTTCAACTAAAAAAAACCTTTTTTTTTTTTTTTTTTTTGTAATTAAATGTGGTGTTTGATGCTGAAAAACACTGTTTTTGAACCCCAACACAACAATGGGAATCGACCCAGCCACACGTTCATGGGCCCTAATAGAGTTTTACCTTTAAAAACACCCTGAATGGACTTGCCTTTCCAGTCAACGGTATCTGTGGTCAGAAGGGAGCAGTATTGCGTTAAACACCTCAGAGCTGGGCTCTTTAAGGAGATCTTCAAAAAAGAATCCGGTTTAAATAACAAAAAAGATTCTTTCTTCATTTCCACATGCAAATACAAAGACCAAACCAAATGATCCACGGTTATAATCACTGTTCAGGGTGACCAAAGTGGCAGAAGGGGCCGTTTTGATGTTTTTCAGACACATTGCATGTGTGAGGGAAACCTTGTAAGATCATACCGAACCTCTTTGTTTTAAACTTTAATTGGGTGATGAGCTGTGGAAACATAAAGGACCGATGACAATGACGGGTCGAAGAGATCCTTTTGTTTTTTGTACGTTAATGTTTCCCAGAACAGAATGGAACCCGTTTCTTTGTCCACTTTGGTCCGCATTAACACCAGCGCTCCGTGTGTGTGTGTGGGTGTGTGGGTGTGTGTGAGAAAGAGAGGGAGCTGCTCAAAGCTCAAAGCTACCTGTTGTGTTCTTGTGAGCGTGTGGTAAATTCAGTCAACCAGCCAGTTGCACTGGGAAAAGCAACCAGAAGTCAAAGAAGGGACGTCAGCTTAGCGCTCAGATGATGCGTGCTGGGGGATTCTTTCACCTGGAATAGTGACGACTCGTGAACGTGAACAGTTCTGTGCACGTTTAACCGTGCAGCTGCCGTGTCGAAGCATTTAAATCATGTCTGAATTTCCTTCACTTGTTTACTGAAAAAAAAAAAAAAAAATCTGCATTTTGTATTTATCTTTGAAGACTTTTATAAATTGTGAGCTGCTTTTCTTTATTTTTCTTTATCTGGGTGAAACAAAGGATAGTTTAACGATGCCTGTGCTGGTACGTTGCTGCTGAGGAGACTGTTTTTATAAAAACAAAACTATTTCTTTTCAAAATATTCTGAATACATTTCAGCACGTGTGCAGAGAATAAACACGTCTCAGTTGCAATGTGAAAACCGTGTGGGCTTTGATTTCACTTCCCCACGTGTCCTCGTCCTCTCCTGCATTGTTGTCACTCCTCGCTTTCCTGTCAGTTTTCCCTCCATCTGTTTTATCTCTACGTGTGTGTTTCTCCGCACTCGTGCACATGCTTTGGTTGATATTCTGCCAAGAAGCAAACAGCTCTTTATAAAAGCAAAATAAGGTAAGCTTAAGGTCGAATTAGCTTCACCCCTCAAAGCATGCAGACCGCATTCTGAAAGGAGAAAATGTCTCAATTCTTGATTTATTCCTTCATTTTCTGCATTTTGAGCCAAGAGTTGTGAAGGAATGAATGAATGACGCATGCGCCACTCCAACTGTTTGTTAGCTCCTCCGTGTGTTCTTTTTCTTCATCATAAAAGTGCATGCTTCATCTTCTGTGGCTTGTTTTCTTTTGTTTTTGTTTTAAATATTCGGGCTTTGTTTCCGAGAAATAAAAGAACTGATTCCAAAGATTTAAACGCTCGTGTGCCGCAAGTTCAAAAATGTTATAAAGGTGGAATAAATGCACAACATTTCCTTCTGAATATAACTAGTAATTAGGAAGTAGAAATAATTTAACAAAGTTAAAATGATATAGAATAAATGAGTATATATAACTTCCCCATCCTCCTCCTTGTTAACTATATCAAAAGGAATAATAGTTTGAGATGAATTAAAATCTTATCTGGCATAAAAATCTTTACTTTCTCTGAGAAACATGCCCCAGCCGTGCGTGTTTGATGATGCATGTGGCAGAAGCGCTCATCTCAGAGTCTCTTTTCACCACAGAACATGGTTGTTGTGTTGCCTCCAGGGAATCGAGCGACTGAAGGGGGAGACCGGCAAGTGGGGGAAGATGCCGTGCTGGGAGGCCGTGCAGCTGGCGTTCGGGGGCCCGTTCTCGCTCTCCTGGTGCAGCCCCTTCACAGGCCTGAGGTGCAAACGGACCTCCCTGGAGCAGGTCCAGGTCCCGCTGGGAGAGATCATCGAGGAGGACGTTATAGAGATTCCACTTGAATAATGCTGCCTGTTTGAAGTCCTCCACTTCCATCCTCATTTTTAAGTCATTTTAATCTTCTTTGGTTTTATAATTTATAGATTTTTTTTTTTTTTACTGTTACTAACAAAGTGTCACTGTTGTGTCTTCTGTGGTTCAGGGTTTTTTTTATTGTTATACATGGAATGGAGACCCTTCGTTTTTAGAAACAATATTTAAAAAGGACACTTTGGAAATCAAGACATTTAGAATATCTTAACACTAATACAAAACAAATGTTTACACCAAACTTTAAAGGGGAAAATAAGCTAATGTTACACTTCAACTAAAACACCGTGTTAATGACGTGTCTCTGTAAACTGAACCAGTATATTTACTGTAATAAAGTGAAACAACCAAAGTGTTGTTGGCGGTCGGTCCCACGTGACCTCCGCGACAATGGAACCACTAACGTGACCCTCGATGTCGGAGCCACTCCACTGATGCCTTAATCCAACCTGTGCCTTTTCTGTGTGGGAAATCCTTTGTATGATAAACTCACTTCCGTCTCTTACGTTTTCATCCGTCTCATTTTTTTCCCCAGAGTTTACAATCTTACCAAGACGTCCACACATAAAACTAGAAAGCCCTCGGAGAGCGCAGACCTCCGCCAAGCGCAACAATTCCTTTTGGCCCCATTTACCACAATGTTAACGAAAATTTCAAAGTCATCCGGATCACCCCCAAAATGAAACCAGTTCTTCCTTCTCACATTTCCAACAAATCCTGAAAATTTCATCAAAATTGGTCCATAACGTTTTGAGTTATGTAGCTAACAGACAAACGCCTCAAACACATAACCTCCTTGGCAGAGGTCACAAAAAACAATAAATCCAGGGTGAATAAGAGGCCTAGTGGGAAACTAAGCATTCAGGGAAAACTGTCCTCTGGTTTTAAAAAAGGAAAATGGTGGGAAACGACTGTTGCCGTTATCTAAATATCTGTTAGATCAGACAATAAAACAGGTATGCATGTCTCTGGAACAGGTAGACCCATGCAAGTTATCTTTTTAGGAATGTTTTAGGAGAGGGTGAACGTCGAAGGGTTATGCGGACAATTTGTTTCATATTATTGAATATTTTTGGAATATGACTGAATTTGAAACAGTATTATTCAAAGACTTTTGAGGGCTGTTTAAGCATGTACACCCTTCTTACTTCTAGTCACTATGTATGAATATGGTTGGGGGATCTATACCAAACTTGAGCCGTTTCCTACCTTTACAAAGGCTTTCATAAAAACTGTCTTTTGCTTTTACTCCAGCCTCAAACTGTCTCCGAGCTTTACTCTTTGATGTTGAAAAATAAAATAAAGTCCTATAAAGTTTCCAGTTTAATTTGCTTTTGATAAAAATAAAGATATAATAAACACATTGTCAAGTAAAACGTATTCATTGTATTTTCCAGTTATTGAAAAATGGCTACCTTCCCACCCTCAACAGAGGGAAACAATTTGAGTTTCCATCCGAATATTTTTCCGAGTATTGAGACGTTTGCTAAAGAATTAACAGAGGATCAATGGGAGTCACTCATGTCAGGGACTCTAGACCATTCTACAAGTGTTCTCTTGGCAAAGCTCATTCATGACATCCTAGCATGTGTGTCAACAAAGTTCAAGTCAGCTGAAATTGTCCTGACAGAGGAGAACGTGCAGACCGTGACGGGAAACACTCTTCCTCAGGTGTTTGTTCGAAACATTGAAGATGACGTTCAATCTCCTGACTACGAACGTTTGAATAAGCTTCTAAGTCAAGAAGTGACAGACATGTTGAGCAGCGATGCCCCCGGCTATTTAAGTCACATCACTCCACCCAGAAGACTGAAGAGAATGGTTCAGCAAGCCCTTAAGCTGCTGAAGAAATTACCAGGCAAAATGAAGAAAATAAGATTTTTGAAAAACAAAAAAGACGGTCAGCCTGCAACAGCACTCGGGTCATCAATGACTGAGGAGCTACAAGAGGTTCTGACACCGGTCTTACAAACTCTCCTTGAAGAGGTGGTGCTCTCAGAAACATCCCAGCGGGTGGAGGACGCGGATGTCGACGCTGATCTGGAGGTTTCTGACACACAGCCAGATTTCAGCGAAGACGCAGACGTTGAGTCAAATGACCTTGAGGATGATGAAACCGGGTTACGTTACTTTGTGGATTTCTTCTCAGATCACTCAGGGGATGCCGACGTCGAGTCAAATGACAGGGAGGAGTTAGTTTTTTTTGATGATGTACCCATCAGGTTTGATAACCTTGACGAGGCAGACATAGAGACATTCGACTACTCCCATTCCAGTCAGTCAGAATCTCCCAACGATTCAGACGACCAGTTGGACGACGATGAAGAGCCGCGTTTGTCTCGAGTTGAAGATGCACTGCCCCAGACCAGAACCCCTAAAAACAACCAAACACACAACCAAGAGGATTCAGACGTGGACTCAAACCACTCTGAGGATACAGGCGGGGAGTCAGACCACCCGGAGGATGCAGATGTGGAGTCAAATGATGTTGAGGATGCAGATGTGGACTCAAACCTCCCTGAGGATGGAGCTGCCAAGTCAAATGACTGTGGACATGCAGCGGTCCTATCTGACGACTTTGAGGATGAAGAAGTGAAGTTAAGCGAAAGACACAAAGCTTTTGTCGCCATACTCATTGGGCTTCTGATGTTTAAACTCATCAAGAAAGCAGGCTTTGTTGGTGTTTACATGGAACCAGTCATTCAACGGTTGTCTGAGGCAACATGGGCCAACTTAGAAGGGGCGGATTCATCTGTGTTTGAGCCCAACAGACTAAAAAGCCTCCAGAAAAGGGTGTACAAGAAGCTGTGCAAGGAGTTTGGCTGCGCAGAGAATCTGCTTTTCCATCTGTCCCTGAATGATGAAGCAGTCCAAGACAGTACTGTTGTCATCATTTTAAGGCAACTGAAGATGCAGCAGAAGCCCAGTATGTTCATAAGGTTTATCTGCTGGCTGAAGAGAGTCTTCACTGGAAGGGGCAGATAAATAAACCAAGCGTCTGCATCTCATCCATGTCTGCATGACAGCTTTTAAATAGGAGGCCAGACCCCATGCCATAAAGACACAACTTAAACAAAGGTCCAATAAAACAATGTCCAAATAAATAAAGTCACAGTTATGAAAAGTATGACGACATCACCATTAATTACTTAAAGCATTTCCCTGATTTAATAGTTTCAAATGAGCTTTTAAACACACCTTTCAGTTAGATAAAAAGGAAACCTTCAACAAGATAAGTACTTTTAAAACACACCTATTCACGGTATATCGGATTTTTCTTGCAACCTACAAGTGAAGCAGTTCCGACTTCTAAAATTCCAGTTTGCTCATCCAGTGCAGAAACGTGACCGTGGTTGAAGGGAGGCGAAATCACTCCATGACAGTCTGTCCATGTCCGCGTGACACAAGCTTGGACTCCACACCCCTACGTCTTCTTCCTGTCCTCTTGCGCAAGGGTCTGGGGTGAGGACCCGTGAAGCAACACCAGGCCGCCCAGCGTGAGAGAGAGGCCCACCCACCACAGAGCTGCCTGGGCCTCTCCGAAGACCAGCCTCCCCAGAAAGGCCTACGCGCCCACAGAGAAAGACCCCCCCCCCATTAAGACGTGCGCGAAAGGCCTCAACGGGGAGGGGGACGCACTTACGGAGGAAACGAAGTTGGCCGCCGTGGCGGTGACGGTGGCCCTGGCCGAGGAGGCGCAGTGCCGGAGGGCCTTGGAGAAGGACGTCCACATGACGGCGTTGCAGGTGAACAGCAGGCCGCCGCACAGCAGGCGCAGGGGGACGCCGAGCTGAAGACGGGGACAGACCCGTTAGTTTGTCATCCCGACAAGCAGCACCACCTCAAGAACCTCCCACACGTCGACAGGTCGGTTTACTGGTCTTAAACTGGACCGTGGTCCCGGAGGTTGGGCGAGAGGAGGACAGTTCAACTTTGAGGTGCACTTGAACATTTAAAACATTCAGTTAGTGGTACTGGTGGTGGTACTGGTGGTGGTGGAGGTGCTGGTGGAGTGCTGGTGGATGTGCTGGTGGTACTGGTGTTGGTGGTGGTACTGGTGGATGTGTTGGTCTTACTGGTGTTGGTGGTACTAGTGCTGGTACTGGTGCTGGTGGATGTGTTGGTGGTACTGGTGTTGGTGGTGGTACTGGTGGTGGTGGAGGTGCTGGTGGTCCTAGTGTTGGTGGTACTGGTGCTGGTGGTACTGGTACTGGTGGAGGTGCTGGGGTTGGTGCTGGTGGATGTGTTGGTGGTACTGGTGTTGGTGGTGGTACTGGTGGTGGTGGAGGTGCTGGTGGTGCTAGTGTTGGTGGTACTGGTGCTGGTGGTGGTACTGGTGGTACTGGTGTGGAGGTGCTGGTCTTACTGGTGGTGCTGGTGTTGCTGGTACTGGTGCTGGTAGTACTAGTGCTGGTGCTGGTGGATGTGTTGGTGGTACTGGTGTTGGTGGTGGTACTGGTGGTGGTGGAGGTGCTGGTGGTGCTAGTGTTGGTAGTGTAACTGGTGGTGGTACTGGTGGAGGTGCTGGTGGAGGTGCTAGTACTGGTGGTGCTGGTGTTGGTGGTACTGGTGCTGGTGGATGTGTTGGTCGTACTGGTGTTGGTGGTACTGGTGCTAGTACTGGTGGTTCTGGTGTTGGTGGTGCTGGTGCTAGTACTGGTGGTTGAGGCGCTGGAGGTACTGGTGGTACTGGTACTGGTGGTGGTGCTGGAGGTACTGGTGGGTCTGGTACTGGTACTGGTGCTGGTGCTAGTACTGGTGGTGCTGGTGTTGGTGGTACTGGTGCTAGTACTGGTGGTACTGGTACTGGTGGTGGTGCTGGAGGTACTGGTGGGTCTGGTACTGGTGGTGCTGGTGCTGGTGTGTGTGTGGGACTCACCCAGTCACAGGCTGCAGCTCCAGCCGTGGTCCAGTGGGCCGGTCCCGTCCTGCACATGTCCCTCAGGTAGTCCTCCCCCAGGGACAGCTTGGCGCACACGGAGGCCGCGGCGCCCCAGACGCCGGCCAGCAGGGCGTAGAAGGTGTCCGGGCCCATGTGGACGGGCTCGGCCGCCTCCAAGACGGAAACGTCAGCGAGGACGAGCGCGGGTCGTGGACCGTTTCAAAATAAAAGCCCGAGAGCCACAAAACCTACCTCAATAAGACGCACGTTGAAGCCTTTACCGCACAGACACCCGCCTCGTTAACGGTATTTTTATTTTTTTTTACATCGAGGAATGTGCGGGATCTCGACGTGCCTGATAAATAGATGTTTTCGTGTCGCCATGACAACCGACTTCCGCCTGCGTGTCGACAGCTTGACTACCATCGTCTCCGCAGCCGGGCGCGCCCCGATGACGTCGCTCCCGCGCGCCGCCTAATCAAATAATGGAGTCCTAAAAAGAAGATTTAGCTTCAGACCGAGAACGATGAACAAAAGCAAGGCCAGCGGGGTGTCCTGGGTGAAGCCGGCGGAGCCGTCCTTTCTGAAGAGGTTCAAAGATGACGTCGGTTACAAAGAAGGCCCGACTGTTGACACCAAGGTAGCGCTGTGGTTAGCGTCAGCTCACGGCTATCTGTGATCAATACGGCTGTGATCGGTGATTGATCCCACACGCTGTGATCAATACGGCTGTGATCGGTGATTGATCCCACATGCTGTGATCAATACGGCTGTGATCGGTGATTGATCCCACATGCTGTGATCGGTGATTGATCCACATGTGTGATCAATACGGCTGTGATCGGTGATTGATCCCACATGCTGTGATCAATACGGCTGTGATCGGTGATCGATCCCACATGCTGTGATCAATACGGCTGTGATCGGTGATTGATCCCACATGCTGTGATCAATGCAGCTTTATCGGTGATCGATCCCACACGCTGTGATCAATACAGCTGTTATCGGTGATTGATCCCACACGCTGTGATCAATGCAGCTGTTATCGGTGATTGATCCCAAGCTGTGATCGGTGATTGACTCGCTTTATCTCTGATATTTTTTATATTTAATCCCACGGGTCCTCTATCTGTTATCAATACATCTTTTATTGGCGATTGATCCCAAATGCTGTGATCAATGCAGCTGTTATTGGTGATTGATCCCACATGCTGTGATCAATGCAGCTTTATCGGTGATCGATCCCACACGCTGCGATCAATGCGGCTGTTATCGGTGATTGATCCCACATCCTGAGATCAATGCAGCTTTTATCGGTGATTGTTCCCACATGCTGTGATCAATACAGCTTTTATCGGTGATTGATCACACATGCTGTGATCAATACAGCTTTTATCGGTGATTGATCACACACGCTGTGATCAATGCGGTTGTTATCGGTGATTGATCCCACACGCTGTGATCAATGCGTCGGCGTTGCTGTATCAATCTTTGTTGGTGATTGATCCCACATGCTGTGATCAATACAGCTGTGATCGGTGATTGATCCCACACGCTGTGATCAATGCAGCTTTATCGGCGATTGATCCCACACGCTGTGATCAATGCAGCTTTTATCGGTGATTGATCCCACATGCTGTGATCAATGCAGCTTTTATCGGTGATCGATCCCACATGCTGTGATCAATGCAGCTGTTATCGGTGATTGATCCCACATGCTGTGATCAAAAAGCTTTTATCGGTGATTGATCCCTCCTGTCTTTTATCTCTGATATTTTTTTATATTTAATCCCACGAGTCCTCTATCTGTTATCAATACATCTTTTATTGGTGATTGATCCCACGTGTGTCCTCTGTGATCAATACGGGCTTTTATTGGTGTTTAATCCCACACGTGTGTCCTCCCAAACTAAGTTCTATCGCCCCTCTGCCCCCCCCGTGGTGGTCCAATGTTTACGTTGGACCTGCTCAGAGCTTTGATGGTTTCCGTGGTGACTGACCTGTCCCCCGCCCACAGCGTCAGCCCACGGCCGCCCCGGACGACGACAGCGGCGAGGAGCGGGAGGACGAGCTGCCGCAGGTGGTGGTCCTGAAGAAGGGCGATCTGAGCGCAGAGGAGGTGGAGAGGATCAGGAAGGAGGACGGGACCGGGACAGGTAGGGAGGGGGGCGGTGCTGGGGCTCAGCCCGTCGGGTCTGGTTGTAAACGAACGCCCTGGTCCCGCCCCCACAGACCCCAAGACTCCTCCTGATGGGAAAATCCTCTTCAAGAAGCCCGAGAAGCGCTCCTCCTCGGAGAAGTTCCAGGGCATCACCGCCAGCTCCAGCAAGAAGAAGAAGAGCGATGGCGAGAAGAAGAGCGACGGCGAGAAGAAGGAGGGGGAGAAGGAGAAGTCTGGAAAGAAAGTGAAGAACAACAGCCTCCTGTCGTTTGGGGGAGATGAGGAGGAAGACGAAGACTAGACCCCCCTGATCAGACGGGGGGGCGATCAGACAGAACTGAGACATGCAGGTTCAAGATCACCTTTTTTTTTTTTTTTTTTTTTTTAGTTTAGAGCGCAGAAGTGAGGAGGGCGAACGTGAGGTCATCTCACGGGACCGCCAACAACAAACGAATGTGTATATCAGAAACGTGGTTCTGAAGCGCAACAACTCGTCTAGTGGCCATTTGTTCAACTCGCACAATTCAGTCTCCTCGTCTAAACCAACGTTTGTTTAACCCCGGGGTCTCCAGGTCCCCCCCAGGGGTCTCCAGGTCCCCCCAGGGGTCTCCAGGTCCCCCCAGGGGTCTCCAGGTCCCCCCAGAGGTCTCCAGGTCCCCCCAGGGGTCTCCAGGTCCCCCAGAGGTCTCCAGGTCCCCCCAGGGGTCTCCAGGTCCCCCCAGGGGTCTCCAGGTCCCCCCAGAGGGTCCGTGAGGCTGCAGGTTCTGGTCCAACCCAGCAGCAGCAGCACCAGACTGGACTCACTTCATCAACTCATCTGAGTCTCCAACAGCTGACTGGTCAAACTGGGTGAGCTGGACTGGTGGGACCAGAACCTGCAGCCTCACGGCCCTCTGGGGGGGGGGGCCTGGAGACCCCCGAGTTGAACCCTGGACTCCCTCGTCTTTGGAGCAGGAGCGCGGACTCCTCGGGGGGCCGTGAGCCCGGTGGGTTCTCTGTCCCCCCCCCCCAGGCAGAAACCTGCCTCCAGCCAACCTGGGCCGGTCAGAACACCCACTTGAGCTGGAGCCTCCGAGGACGTTCGGCGTTCACACGTCCACCCGAGTGTTTTGCGCGTTTAAACGTGGAGGCCAAGCGGCTCCCTGTGACCGTGCGTTCTGGTGAACGCACTCGTAGCAACGTGGGTTGTGTTTGTGTAGCTACCTGTGACTTAAAACGTTTGGAACAAAGCGTTTGTGGTTGGTCTTGAATGAGTCGTCTCCGCAGGTTTATTTCAACCTCTTTATTCAAAAAGGCATGTTTCACTCTCACACCCACATCCAAATCATTACAGTTGGTGGAAGAATCAAGGAATTAAAATCAAGGTTTGCATCCCGTGACGGGACGCTGCCCTCGGGTCACCTCCCTCGCCCGGTAATAAATACACCCGACACCGTCGAGCTCAGGAAACTGGGTTTTATTCAGAGACTCCATGAAGGCCGGCGCCGACGCCTCCGCCCGAAACACACCCTCGACTGACTCGGACGCGCGGGACGGATGCGCCTGTCCTCCGGAGGTGACGACAGAGGGACAGCTGGGATCAGATCAGACAATTTAGTTACACCACTACAGAACCGGGACAGGGGTCTTCCTTTGCCACGTTAATGGTTCTGACCCATTGAGTAATGGTTCCGACCCATTAAGTAAGGGTTATGACCCATTAAGTAATGGTTCTGACCAATTGAGTAATGGTTCCAACCCATTAAGTAAGGGTTATGACCCATTAAGTAATGGTTCTGACCCATTAAGTAAGGGTTATGACCCATTAAGTAATGGTTCTGACCCATTAAGTAAGGGTTCCGACCCATTAAGTAAGGGTTATGACCCATTAAGTAAGGGTTCCGACCCATTAAGTAAGGGTTATGACCCATTAAGTAATGGTTCTGACCCATTAAGTAATGGTTCTGACCCATTAAGTAAGGGTTATGACC
The DNA here is from genome assembly GCA_911728415.1 of Lagocephalus sceleratus. Taxonomy (NCBI): domain Eukaryota; kingdom Metazoa; phylum Chordata; class Actinopteri; order Tetraodontiformes; family Tetraodontidae; genus Lagocephalus; species Lagocephalus sceleratus. Next base: position 10,893,595 of record CAJVRN010000126.1, read on the forward strand.
CATTAAGTAATGGTTCCAACCCATAAAGTAATGGTTCTGACCCATTAAGCCCGTGGCGCTTTCACGCTCCCCTGCATGAGGACGCAGGTTCACGGGTCGGAGGTCGGCATGCGCGCGCTCAGGTGGCGTGCGCGCTCTTCTCGGACCTCGGGCGGGTCCGGGAGGCGCCGCGCGACTACACGTCGTGTCCGAGCGTTAAGAGATTAAAGGTGCATCCCGCTTCATTACAACTTGGCCTGGTTCTCCAGGATCACCTAATCGGCGATCTGATCGCTGGAGGTCGGTAATTTTCCCCGAGATCGAACCTTACGGGACTCAAATCAAATAAAATACTGCATTAAATTAATCAAAATCTCAATTTCTAATCATAAAAAAAAAAAAATCTGGATCTTCACTTTTTGCAAATTAATTTAACAACCAAGGTCACATTAAGGTACTGAGGAGTAATAATCGTAGAAAAGTAGATAAACCAAACACAAAAGTGTATAAATGGACATGAATCTTGTTCGGACTGTGGTACGTGTACCTTGGCAACACCTTTTATCTTTTTTTTTTTTTTTTTTTTTTGTCGCTAACGCGTAAAGAAACGTAAAAGTTCCTGCCACGAATTACCTGAATCTACGAAGTGGGATGCAAGAGTCCAAGTTGTAATAAAGACCAATTTTTCCTTCGAGGTTTCTTCTACTGCGAGATTCTGCCGATGGCGTGCGAGTCCCCCCCCCTCCTCCTCCTCCTCCCGACGAACGTCCCGCCGCGGTTTAACGAAAAGAGCTCGGGGGGGTGGGGGGGGGGACGCGTACACCTTCGGAGAGAATCCGGGAGCCGGTAAAGACTAAAGAAGCTGGTATTTTAACCGTTACGGTGATATCGAAGAGCTGAATAAACGGGCGATTCACTGGATTAAGCGCGGAAAAAAAAAAATCTCTCTCTCTCTACGTTCAAGTACAAAAAGAAAAGCAGGTCAAAGGTCACACCCCCTCGGGACGTCTCCTCCTCTCCCCGTCGGCAGAGGCCCCTCCTCCTCCTCCTCGGTGGCGGTGGGCGGAGCCTCTGACCTCCCTCGCCTCGCCCCGCCCCCGGTGGTTACGCGCCCGCCGTCCGCTCCTCTTGACGGTCTCGTGTGATTCAAAGTTTGTTCCGCCCCCTCCCTCGTCCTCCTCGGCGTGCCCCTGACGGCGGTCGGCTCTCTATAAAGACTTCCTGGTCAGTTTCTTGCCCTTCTTGAGGGAGAGCTTGTTTTTGACGTATCCGCGCTTCCTCTTGGCGGTCTGGGGGAGACACACAAGCACCCGTCTGACCCTCGCGGCCTCACAAACCCTCCCCCCCGGCTCACCTTTTTGGACGTGTACTTCTGCTTGGTGCTGTCGGTCCCCCGGAGCCTGTTCTCCACGCGGTCCCTGTTCTCCAGCTTCTTGACCTTGTAGATCCTCACCAGCCAGTGCTCCGACGTGAACGCCTCCTCCAGGTGCTTCAGCTTGATGTCCTTGTTGCCGATCTCGGCGTTGCGCGTCCGGTCGAAGCCGGGCGGCGTCCTGAAGTCCAGCTGGACGTTGGGGGGGGGGGGCATCGCAGAGTTGCTGAAACCTCCGACCCGGAATTGGGGCTCCCCGCCCGACCCCCCTGACCCCCGACCACATACCTGCATCTCCCCGAAGCGGTAGTAGGACATTTTGTACATCAGGCAGTTGAGCAGCGTGGGCGAACCGGCCTTATCCACGCGGAACTCTCCCTGGGGGGTGAAGTAATCGCTTTCCTGTGGAGGCGGAGGAGGAATGAGCGAGACCCGCTGGACTTTGATCCCCCATTTAAAGTCGGGAAGCGGCTTTCGGTTCCCGATCCTCCGCCCCCCTCCCTCCGAGAGCACACCAAAACAACCCCCATCTCCCGCGGCGTCCCCCCCCCCGGAGACGGGCCTCACCCTGATGTCCCTGGGGTGCTCCCCCTCCGCGATGCGCACCATCCACAGGAACTTGTTAATGTCGTCGCCCGAGTATCCGATCACCCCGCCGAAGATGATCAGGACGTAGTCCACGTCCAGCGACTTCATGATCTCGTAGGCCGCCGTCTCGTTGGACGACATGGCTTTGCCCACCTGCGGGGGGGAGGGGAGGGGAGGGGGCAGCTTTTAGGGACTCACCTGGAAGAGGCGCGGTACTCCCCCGCGTCCACCAGGGGGCGCCCAAGCCAAAGCCACCAGGTCAGAGGGGGGTCTGAGGGGGGTCTGAGGGGGGTCTGAGGGGGGTCTGAGGGGGGTCCTGCTCACCAAAGCGATGTGACTGTTGTTCCAGGTGTTGTTGTCCACCAGCGTGGTCCTGTTGGCCATGCCCGCGATCTGGTACCCGTAGTCCCACCACGACATCACTCTGGCGTGCTCGTCCGTGTTCTGCCTCAGCCAATAGTACGCCTCCCTGAAGTCATCCAGGATGTTGCGGGACCTGAGGGGGGGGATCAGAAGCTACTTCAGGGTGTGTGTGTGTGTGTGTGTGTGTGTTTACGCTCAGACTCATCAAGCGGCTGCGCGAGTGAAACCTGCATCAGCGCCGCGAAAAGATAACCGAAACTAGCTGGAGCGGAGAAACTGAGAGCGGCCAAGACTCGGGGACGAGAACATCGGCGCGCAGCTGTTTTGAGGGGGGGGTTGTGGGGGGGGGGTCGTCCGTGAGCGCCGATGTTGAGGACACCTGCCTGACCCAAGCTTCTCTCAACCTCCTGAGACTTTGCATGAGGGGGGAAAAAGAAAATGTAAATCAGGCAGAATTTAATGATTCTGGGCTTCCTGGAAAAAAAAAAAAAGAAAAGAAGAGAAACACGACAGGCATCCGAGGCCGAGGAGACGGAGATGAAACGGGCGAGATAATTACTTCCGCGCGCGGAGGCGCCGCCGCGCTACGAGAGTCTGAATAAAGTTAAACACTTCTGAAACATTAAGTGAGACGTTGAAAACGCAAGATTTATAAAAAAAAAAACCACCGAGGGCGGCCGTGGGCTCGGGAACGGAGCGGCAGACCGAACAAACGGCGTTAACCGGCGACGGCGGAGGGATTTAGACGTGTTTTGCGGAGCAGGAGTCGCGCGTTTGCTGGCGTTCGCCGACCCCGACGACCGCCTGCTGCCTTCTGGAGAGCCGTAACCCCCGCGCGTTCCCGGGCGTTCACCCCCCCCAACGCGCGCGGCGTGCTCACCCGTCGTGGTTGTAGGACGCCAGGACGACGCTGGGGCTGGAGTAGGCGTTGCTGGTGACCCAGGTGCAGTGGACGGCGAACATCATGAGCAGCATGAGCATCAGCATGGTGACGATGGACTTGATGTTGGGGCCCAGGCCCTCCTCCGCCTTCTCCTGCTCCGACACGTGCTTGCGGACTTTCCCCGCCTGCGGGCGAAAGCGCGGGTGAAGCCTCGGTGCCGCCAGGCCCAAGGGCGGGGGTTGGGGGGGGCGGGGCCTCCGGCAGGCGCCTACCTTGTCGTAGAGGTTCCCCGCGTTCTTCCTGTCGTCCTCGTCGCCGCTGTCCTCGGCGGGCGGGCTCTGCCTCTTGGCGTCGTCGCCCAGGTAGTGCTCGAAGACGCTGGAGAAGGCCACCGCCGACAGCATGCACACCACCGGGGTCAGGGTCAGCATCAGCCGCACCATGACGCCGGCGAAGTAGACGGCGCTGATGGCGTACAGGGCCACTGCGGCGAGACCGGACAGGAAGCCCGCGGTCACTCGGGAGCCCAGAGGCGGGGGGGTGGGGCGAAAAGGGCGGGCGCGCCGCCGTCTCACCGAAGACGCGCTCGTCGTTGATGTTCTTGATGCAGAACCAGAGGCCGGCGGGGAAGGTGCAGACCAGGATGTGGAGGTCGAAGAAGAAGGAGACCCAGGTGGTGGGCTGGTGCTCCGACACCGAGGCGATGATGGGGATGTGGATCTTGGCGTAGCTGTCGGAGACAGAAGGCTCGGAAGTGAACGGGCCGCGAATGTTTTATCCCTCCTCAATAATTAACCTGCGCCGACTCTGGGCCGAGGAGCTCACCGGACCACGGAAGAACCGAGCCCTCTGACCTTCAACTTCTACAAACTTCCCATTTGACATGAGCTCAACTGTTCCCCCGAAAACACTATCGACTATTTCTGGAATAAAAGTGCGGCGAATAGGACCAATTAGCCTGAACCTGTGGAGGACCAGAACCAGAACCAGCCAGAACGGAGGTCCGTCCTCGTCCCCACCAGAGGAGCAAAGACGTGATTAAACATCAGCATCGGGAAGGATGCTGATGTTTCAGTTACCGTAGAAACGAGCTCGGAGAGGAACAAGGGGGGGGAGGTTTCGCCTGCGTTGAAGGCGCCTCGCGTCGACTTACCCGGTGTCCCAGAGCGAGTAGAAGCGGCCGCTCCACGGGGCGATGTAGCCTGAAGGACACGAGGACACAGAGTCAGCTCCGCCGTGCTCACAAGAGACGAACTCGACCGTCCCCACACACACACACACACACACACACACACACCCACACACACACACACACACACAAACGCACACGTCTGGGAATGCCGTCACACATCGCCGGGATGTGTAATTGGATTCCAACGTCCCCTCTACTTGTGTATATATCCCATAATTCCTCTCTAATGTGTTTTTTTTCCCCCTCCCGCAGGCGCCGGGCGGCTGTAACGAGCTCTCCCCGCTCCGCGGGACCGCGTGGACCGACCGGGGCGACCTTCGCTGCCAGACCACGCTCCCACTGGTCCTCAGCAGCCAGCTTCACCTGCAGCCCCCCCCCCCCACCCCTCGGTCCCCTCCACGGAGCGCGCCCTGTAACTAACGGGCCGTCTGAACCAGCGCTAACCAAATCAAAACGTCCCTGTTTGAACAGAGAATTCCTGTTTTGGGATCCGGGACACCAACGGGGAGACCGACCTGTGTACGTCAGGTAGATGACGGAGAGGAAAACCACCCCGGCGGCCACGGACACTCCCAGGAAGAAGAGGGTCTGGAACTCGTGCCGGGTCAGTCTTTCCTTCAGGTACTGCAGGAAGGCGTAGACCTGCAGCAGCACGAACACGCCTGCGAGGACACGGCGCAGTTAGACACTCCTGCACAGGAAGTGCAGCGACCCTCCTGAGAGAACGCTCCGTGTTCAGCCTTTTCACACGCTTGAGCCGACCTCGAATTCACAGTGTAACAAATAATGTTCCAGACCAGCGGTCCCCAACCTCCGGGGTGTGGACCGGTATCGAACGGTACCGGGCCGCCCAAGAAATAATTTATTATTTCCTTTGTGTTTATTATCCGAGTCTGAACAATCTTTTATTTTGAAAAAAAAAAACAGACTCTCTCAGTTACATCTCGGCCAAAATCGATCAAAATGAGTAAAAAAAATAAACAGACGTGGAAAGTTTATTTTGAAGGGGAAAAGGCCGAGATTTAGATTTGCAATATAAACAATCTATGTGTAGCCCCCCGGTAATATTGTCAAGCATTGACCGGTCTGATGATAAAAAGGTCGGGGACCGCTGGTTTACTGGAGCTGGCGTGCTGGAGGAGGGCGGCTCAAATCAAACTTTAAACAGGCGCGGATCGTAAATAATGCAGCGCATTTGCTTCTCAGATGATCCTTTTTTTGTTGTTGTTGTTGTTGCGCCCCGAAACTCCGCTCGGCGCGCGGCGGGCTGCGGACTGACCTGCGGCGGCCATGTGCTCGCTGGTCCTGATTGGCTGGAAGCCCACAAAGGGGATCTGCATGGACAGGACCAGGCCCACGATGTAGAAGGTGCTGTAGGCTGGAGCAGAGAAGACACAGTCACTGACGATCCCATCACACCCCAAGCTGCTCGAGAACCTGCAGATCCACTTTCTGACCGCGTTGGGGTTTTTTTTTTTTTTGGCTAAAACTACAAACGTAATTAAAGCGATTTCATTAAAACGGCATAAATTTCATCTTTGAAAGCGCCGCAGCCCGAAGGAGTTTTTCCAAGATTAGTTATTTTTTCTTCCTGTATTTTTCATTTCCCGACAGCGTTGGCGAAAGATTGCATCTTTCGTCGCCCGAGCGAGGAGGCGGGCCCGCGGCTGAACCCCCGCCCTCCAACCCGATAAGCCAATCACAGTTTGCATAGATAACCCAACGGCCTAACGTACGCTCGGACGTTCTCCCGCGGCGCATCGACTGAAACGCGCCGCAGTTGGGAGATCAAGGACGTCTGCACCTGTTCTAAATCAACACCTTTTCACACATCAAAGAAATATAACGTTATCGTCAACATCCAGCGTTAACTAAAGCCGTCAGCTCCAACTTTGGTAATCGCACATGAATGTCAGCTCTAGTTACGCCAACGTTAACTTATCTGGAAATAACGAGGTAATAAACGTCGGTGGTGTTGCGCTTAAGGGTTCAACGTAAAAAGGGGCTCTTGGAGGAGACGGTAAATAACGTCTGTGTCTCCAGAGATCACGGCGTGCCTCCTGTGAAGCGCCTGTTCGGCCGTAGGTTATTTCTGCCTCACGTCTCCCCAATTACAGCGGCGGCAGCGGATCAGCTCGGCTGTCGACAGCAGTCGTTAGACGGCTCCCGTCAGGATCAAAGTGTGTGTGTGTGTGTGTGTGTGTGTGTGTGTGTGTGTGTGTGTGTGTGTGCGCGCGCGCTGCAGCTCACCTATGTAGACCCTGCTGCTGTAGCGCTGCATCAGCAGCAGCACAAACACGTGGAGAGGAATCAGGTTGATGATGAACACGTAGCCGCCCCACGCCGACACCTGGGAAGCGAAGCGGAAATACCAGGTTGTAAAGATGGGAATCAACGCGGCGCCCGGTCGTTTTAGGAAAAAAAAAAGCCTTAATTTGCAACAACAGAACTACGGCGAATATCTGGGAACGTTTTCTGAGGAATCCTCCAACCCTGACATCCATTTTCCAGATGTTCTTCGGTTATTTATATCCGCCATTTTCGCTGGAACTCTTTGATTAAAATGAAAGAACGAGTGACGTTTCTCTGAATTACAAAAGTTCACGAGGATTACGCAATCGTCTCTGCCCCCCCCCCGATGACCACAGCAGACCAGCGAAGACTGGGAGGAAAGAGCTCATTTTGTTGTTCCCCGGATCATCAAAAGCACCCGCACAACACACACACACAGACACACACCAATCTGCTTATGCTCAGAACACACACACACACACACACACACACACACACACACACACACTCTCTTTAAAAAGCTTTTAAAGCTTCATACTCATTGTCTCAGATTGTCATGGCCAGCAGCTGCCAGAGAACAGACGTCACCGATTACACTCCGATGATTCATCGAGACTTCGCCTCCGTTTGAGGGGACGGAAAAATTAGGAAAAATAAAAACCAGAGGTTGCTGTTCGAGGGCGCGCGGCAATCCGGGACGTGAGGGGGGGCGCGAAGGTTCGCCGGCGTCGGAAGGGCGTTCTCACCATGTAGAAGTAGGAGAGGCAGCAGCCGATGGTCCAGAAGACCGACCCCGTCTTGACCGACTTCACCTGCGGGGGTCACACAACACAGACGTCAGAGCTCGTTTCCCCCTTTAACGACCCTCGGGGACGACTTTCGTGCTCGTCGTCGGCGGTCGGGGAAGCCCCGTCGTCCCGTCGTCCGCATCAAAGAGAGGCTCAACATCCAGAACGAGACCCGATGTCCGTCAGCGACCAGCCAACATCGATGTTTCCCGTCCCTCCCACCTACCCAGAGGTAGTAGGTGAACTGCAGGGCGAAGATGGCGATGCCCTCGTTGTCGAAGGACCCCGCGACGGAGCGGGAGATGTAGCCGGGGACGATGGCGATGAAGCAGGCGGCCAGCAGGCCGGCGCCCTGGTTCCACAGCTCCCTCGTGAGCAGGAAGGTGGAGATGGAGGTCAGGCCGCTGAAGACGGGCGCCAGGAACACGCAGACGTCGCGGATGTGCACGGTGATGTGCAGCAGGTTGAGCACGTAGTGGATGAGGCCGGCCGTGACCATCAGGCCCGGGTACACCTGGGCGAAGACGGGGGGGGGACAATCAACCATCTGCTCGACTCAAACGGGCGACCGCTGAAACTGTCAGTGAAGACGCGGTCGCCGGACTATAACGATGCGTTTTAAGGACCGCCATCTGTCTGGATTTCGGCGATTAGGACGAATCCGCCTTCCCGCCTTCCCGCCTCCCCGCAGGAGTCGTTTGATCAAGCAGTCAGGCCCGTTTGAGCCCGCAGGGCCGGAACGAGAGGGAAAACGAACGCCGGCGCACTCACCGTGCCCCCGACTATCCTGCCCAGTGGGTACCACGCTCTCTCGTCGAACCAGTTGAGGAACTCGTAGAAGCCGTTGGTGGAGAGGTGGTGGGTCGACCTGTAGTTGAACCTGCAGCGGGCAGACGGAGGAGACGTCAGAGGCAAAGTCAAAGTCACGGCTCATTCGCACCTTCAACTCTTCTCGTGGAGTGAACAATGGGCCCGGCGAACAACACGACGGATAAGAAGCTCCGACGAGCTGTTGAAAACGCCGACAACAGCTCAGAAAACACAAACGGCTGAGGGAAAAAAAAAAAAGCCGCACCGCTTCCAAAAGTGACTTTGATCATCAGCGAGAACAAAGGGGACAAGAAATCAGGAGAAAAGTCCTCTTTTATGATCCGTCTCGTTCTCCCGCTGCCTCTTTTATTTTGTTTTGCAGCTTCCCGCCTTCCGCTTTGTTTACAGCCAACAAGGATTTAAGAGGAACAACGCGTCTACAGTCTCGCCTATAATTAGTCAAACAGCTATTGTACGAGTCCTCGGTCTAGCCCCGAGACATCGCCTTCGCAGCAGACGCAGCGGTTGCTCTGATCCCCCCCCGAGCCTCTCCACCTCCACCGACGTCTGCGACGAGGAAAAACAGGAAGTCGACAGAGGCGTCGGAGGGATTCGGGTGTTTCGGACCTGCCCCGGGAGAGATGGGGTTTGGGGGCGTTCGCGCTCCCGTCTGAACCTCGGATCCATGCGCGGAATTTAAATCGAAACACGTTCACACAAGAAGGCGAGTTGTGCGGTCTGGCGCCCCCTTTCAGGCGATGTTGCGAACTGCAGTGGGGCGCCAGCGAATCACCTCTCAGCTCCAAATTAAAGCCCGCAGCGCGTCGGCGATCCTTTTATGTCTGGATTAAAACTCCCTGTGCATTAATTCCCCACAAGTGAGTTCACTGGGTTGTTTTAAATGATCCATTAAGGAGCTAATGTCTTTATATCATTAATATTTCCGATTAGCATCTGCCCGCAACCCCCCGCCGCCATCCGCTCGGCCGTCTTCAAACCGGAGCAGATGGCCCGACCGAGGTCAGCGGCGCCGTTTACCCGTCCTCGCTGCTGTCTGTCAAGGTAGCGCGCGTCTTCTGCGGGGTGATCGCGCCGCCCCCCCCCCGTCCCCACCCCCTGCTGCTCTCAGATGGCGCGCGTGGGAGCGCGAGGCGGGAGGACTGGAAAAACACGCCGATTCCGAGGAGACGGCGGGAGGCGGCATCAAAGAGGGCGAAACCGCACGTCAGCGCCGCTCCGACGAACATTTTTTTTTAAAAAAAGGCAGCCCCGGAGCCGCGCGGACGTGCCGTCGAGAACGAACTCCATCTCTGAAAAGCGCACCGACAGATACGCAAGGGGCGGACCGGGCAGCTCGCACACGTCGTACTCGGGTTCCTCGAGTACGCGAGTACACGACTTTGAGTCCCTCCACACACACACACACACACACACACACACACACACACACACACACACACACACCTATGGAATGTTGGTTATTTACGCCTCGTTAAACAGTCACCCAACCGTCGTTACTGCTGCACCGCCACTGAAGGCGGGGTCAAGGTCGAATCAATGTTTACACGTTTTCATTTCACAAGCGGAAAAAAAAAAAAAAAAAAAAAAACACGTCTCGTTTAGGGCACGCCGCTCCCCGAGCCGCACGTCTCACAACAGGCGAAGATTCGGGGGAAGACAAATTGGCTTTCCATCCGCAAACAACCAACTAATAAATCAAACACACGAGGACCAGCACGACTCTCTGCTGGTGCGAGGACATCGGCACTTCACGTTGGAGCGCCGTCGATCAAACGCCGATGAATCCTCCGCGCTTTTAAGCAGCGTTGCAGCAGAGACGAACGCCGCGTTGGTCTGTTGTTATTTTCCCAACGAGCGTTTGGAGGGGAGAGACCGAAACGGCGCAAGAGGCGCGTAACCTTTTCCGCTTCGCCGCAGATGTTTCCAGGGGTTTTTCCACAGGCGCGTGCAGGTTCTGGTGGGTCGTAACCGGTTCGGTAACGTCACAAATCTGCCCGTCTCCCCCTGCAGACTTTAGCAGGAACGCCAGCTGGACAGTCCCAAAAGCCGGCGCGGCCGTTCGCGCTTCATCACGACCCCGCGTCGGACCTAATCGCGCGCCCTACTCGGGCGGTTCGGCTCTAAAACCCTAATCATCCTCCAACGGGAAGGCGAACGCGCTGATGTGCGCGCTGGAGCAGAGGAACCCTTGTCTCATTACCTGAGCAGGTGCTTCCTTTCAGATTTTATTACCCTCGGAATTCCCGAATGGAGGAGAAACGTTGCGGACAGACCGGAGGAATCCCTTTAGTGCCTCCGGTTTTTTAATCGGTACGCATCGGACGAGCATCGCGTGCACATCTAGGCACCGTACCTGCCTGCTTAAGTTTCGAGAAGCAGCTACAGCTTGTTTGGGGAGTTTCGGGACCTCGAAATCGGCGAAAAGTTCTAAATTTAGGAGTGACGGTGAGGACGCGGTCCCCGTTGTGGGCGTGTCACGGGAGGGACTCCACCTCCTCTCCTGGAGCATCATCTGGGGGCGACGGCGTTCCAACGGTTCCGAGCTTCCATCGGGAATGATCTGTCAGTTCCCGAGGAGCGGGTCGCGGGAGACGCGCCCGCGAACCTGCAGACCATCATCGAAGGGCGAGCGAGGGAGCCGGAGACACTCGGCGAGCGGAAACTTAATAAGAGCCGAGCCTGGCGGAGGAGCGGGCGCCAGCGAACGGATGCACGGAGCTGAAAACAAATCAGCGCGTTTGTTTAACATCCCTCCACGAGAGGCTCTAACGACATGCGCTGCTGCGCTGCTGCTGCAGATTCCCTGCGATGCTGCCGGAGATGGAAAAAGTTACAACACTGCCAATACTTTTGTTTTTTTTTTAACACGCATGTCGTCATCCGCCCCCCCCGAGAACCGCCTCCTACCTGACCCCTGCGGCGCCTCAGGGATTTTGATCTCAAATTCCGACCCGCCGCGTTAAAAACGCCGCGTAGGCGAAGAGAGGGAGCGCCGTCGAGAGGTCGTCGGAGCAGAGCCGACCTACGGCAGACCGACCCCGCGACCCCCCCCCGCTTCCTTGAGAGGGAGATCCGCTCCGACGTGCATCGGTGCTCCTAAACTAGTCCCCCGACAAGCAGCAGCAACGCATTCGCACAATCGACTTACCCAAGGATGCGGCGCACGCTCGTAATTAGCGTCAAAAATGCGCGTTCAGAAATTCAAAAATTAAGGATTCCAACGGCTCCCAAACGGGTCTGGAGACGTAATTTAAATATCGCGGCTGGAACCGTCTTTTAAGTCGTTTTTTTTTTTTTTTTCCACGCCAAATCGGTGCTATAGCTAAACGGTGTGGATATAATTTAAAGCGTCTCCTGGGACACCAGCGAGGCTGCAAGAACTGGAAACACAACCTTTCGTTATTCGTCTGTTCGAGCGCTCGAGCCCGAGACGAACGTTTTATCTCTCGACACCGGCGGCCCTCTCCGAGGCTTCGCCGCTCGCTTACCACGAGCCACCCGGGACGCCCGCCTCCGTCCATCTCCTCATAACCCCCCCCCACCACAAATCTGTTTATCGGAGGAAAACCGCAGCAGCCGTCTCCGCCAACACCCCCCCCGTATGTTTACTCGGAAATTCACAACAGCGCGCCGCGACCGTCGATCTCCAGAAGCGGATCAATAATTAAACAAACGACGGCCCAGGAGGCGGAAAGAGGGGAGGAGGGAGGCAGCGAACGAGAGGAATGAGGGCGGAGACGGAAGGTCAGGGACGGGGCGAGGGGGGAGGGGCAAGAGCCACGGCCCTCTGTGTTAAACCTAATGAGAGGGGCGGGGCTTATTCAAGCACAGACATGTCCGAAAAGGCGATATCCAAACTGAAGAACCAGCTCCGGTCTTATTTTAGTAGTTTGTGACTGAAACGAGCGACTTGATGAGAAGAAGGCGCGTTCATCACGATAACCGGCGTTTCTTTGATGTCGGTTAAGTTGCTTTGTTCTCTCTGATGTGTGGGTAAAACCAGGGGGGGGGGGGCGAGCGACGTGCGACGGGTTGACGCGTCTGCTGGGGTTTTCCCAAGAGCTCGGATCATTAGCAGCTCGGATCATTAGCAGCTCGGATCCCGCCGTCGACGTCCGGGCGAGTCAAAACGGCGCGTTCCCGCCAGGCTGTGCCTAAACATCGGCCACAGCTGGATCCCCGACGCTTCGTTATGCGGGTTTCTGCAATTCGTGGGACATCAAGGCGCGTTCCTCTGATCTACACAACGATTATGGAGGGAAGAAGAAAGTGGGAATACCTGCAGCCCCCCCGGTGGGATCGGATCTGCTCGCTCATCAAATGATCCGCATCAAATCCTCGCCAATACAGACGGGAGCCAATCAAAGCGCGTTTCATCCTCGGCGGCCAGACGGGCGCCGTTACGCCAGAATTTCGCACGTCCGCAGAATCCGTAAAAGAAGCCGCGGCTAAATAAGTTCGGCGCTTCCCGAAAAGGGAGCTCGAACCGACGTCACAAAGCGGGAACGCGGCCCCCAGTTCGGGATTCGGGAAACTTCGCCCTTTCGCACGGCGCCGGTTTTCGAGTTTCGTCGTTTCCCCAAAGCTTTGTTCGACTGCGGCGGGACGCGTGGAACGCCGCGCTCAGCCTGCGCCCGTTCCTGAGCAAGGCCGAGTATCACGCCGAGGGGGATTGGGGGGGGGTTTGGGGGGGGTTGGTTAATCACAGCAACCTTCGCCGTGACCCCCGGCCCGACATCTGCTGCCCATAAACCCGCAGGTCTAACGGCCCGACCAGTTGGTGTTTCGCCGCCGCCGCCGGGTTAAGCGCATGAAAAAAAAAAAGCCCTCGAACAGCAGTTCGGAGCGGCGAGCGCGGGCGGTTAATCAGCGGCCCAGTCGAGCGGCCCCCGGCGATGTTGAGCGCCGGCGTGAAGAACGGCCCTTCAGAGAACGGGCGAGGCAGCTGGAGCTGAAATTAATCTCGTAAGTACTTCATATATTTGGGAAATTAAGGCCGGACGCCGCCTGAAGGTGGTTCACGTGTCAGGGAGTCGGCTCCTCGCGGCTGGCAGCCATCAAACGTTCGCCGTTAACGAACAGATCATAAAAACGTCGTTAAAAAAAAACGTTAAAAAAAAAAACACCCACGGAAAGGACGCGTCGGACAGCGCGGGGGTTTGTTGTACAACGGGGTCATCGCCGCAGCAAGCAACGGGTTCAACGTCCAATGTATAAATGTGTCTCACACACTCACTCTCACACACACACACACACACACACACACACACACACACACACACGTCAAAGAAAAGTCTGCAGAAGTTGAGGAGAAAAAAACCAGTGCAGAAGAGGAACTGATACTGCAAGTGATAAAATTGACTCTTCCTGTATTTCTCACAACCTCACAAACACACAACCCCACAAACACACAACCCCACGAACACACAACCCCACGAACACACAACCTCACGAACACACAACCTCACGAACACACAACCCCACGAACACACAACCTCACGAACACACAACCCCACGAACACACAACCTCACGAACACACAACCCCACGAACACACAACCCCACGAACACACAACCCCACGAACACACAACCCCACGAACACACAACCCCACGAACACACAACCTCACGAACACACAACCTCACGAACACACAACCCCACGAACACACAACCCCACGAACACACAACCCCACGAACACACAACCTCACGAACACACAACCTCACAAACACACAACCTCACAAAAACACAACCTCACGAACACACAACCCCACGAACACACAACCTCACGAACACACAACCTCACGAACACACAACCCCACAAACACACAATCTCACGAACACACAACCTCACGAACACACAACCCCACGAACACACGTTTCCTCCCGACTGGAGACGGTTCGGCTCTGGTGCCTTTCAAATTAAAATGTCAAACGAGTTTCCGCGGCGCCACCGAGGTCGCCGATTCACGGGCTGCTTTGCGTCAAGCCCCTTTAATCGAACACGTTTGCCGATGTCCGGTTCGCCGCCGGACTATCCGACCGGCCGAAGGGCGGCCTTAGATGACTCATCTCTGATCTGGTCGTTGCGTAATCGCCTCCAGCGAGGAGGTGACGTTTTTACTGCCGTTTTATCTGCCCGGTTGTTTGCCTGCAAGCTAAAAAAAAAAAAAAAAATTCGCCCAAAAGGTTATGAGCGAATTTTAATTAAGTTTCCAGGAATCGTTGATAACGGGACAAGGAACAGGCGACTCAAGTCGACATTCCCAGTTGTGGGAATGAGCAAAGACGGGGCCGAGACTCTCCGGCGTGAACGTCCACCCGTTCGTCCTCATCCCAGGCACCCGCGAGCGCAGGTCTCGAACCCGTCGCAGGTGCGTTGCCGCTTCAGTGGGCGCTGGGCGAGGACACGCGCTGCCAGTCGCTCGGCGACCGAAAGTGTGACTGTGTCGGGCTCGTGAGCGTTTCTGTGGTTTAGTTTAAAAATAAACGCAAACAAAACTGCAATCACAGTCAGCGAAGCTTAACCAAACATCCCTGTAGTAAATTCTCGATATTTATTATCGGCGAAATTACGAGTACGTTTCTAAAAACGGAGCCTCGGAGAGGGTTAAAGTCTAGGATGTGTTAACCACACAAACACACACACACACACACACACACACACACACACACACACACACACACACTCTATCTGGCTCTTTATCTCGGTGTCAAACGTTGGCAGAAAGTCAGCCGCATTTGTTCCACCTCCACCGCTGCGGCGGCCGCAGCGGCGCGTCGGGTTTCAGGTGGACCCCGGCGAACTCCCCCCCGCCCCTCGCCAGAGGGCGGACGCGGCCCGAGGTCGCGGCGCGCGCCGGTCCGCTCGGCCTCTTCCCGCTGATCTCGCGGAGTCAGCGAGACGCCTGCGGCGACGTCGCCGTAACGCGACCCCGGACGGAAGCGCAGGCTCCCGGACTCATTAAAACGGAAGAGCGGCGCCCTTGGAGAGTCCCCGAAGCCCGAACCGCTGCCAAACCCGCGCGCGTCATGAGCGCGGCAGTAAAAAAAAAAGACACGTCGACGGGCCCGTCCCGAACAAACGGGGACGAACGTCAGCAAACCGGGAGACGCCCCCCCCCCCCGAACCCGAGCGTCCCGTTGGCCGTTGACCGGGGGACGCCCGGTCCGAGGTCGGGTTTCAAAAGTCGAGAGGGAGCGACCCCGGAGCGGGCCTGAGGCGGGCCGGAAAAGTTTGAGAAACGAGGGGGCGGGGCCGTTTGACCTTGAAAGAGGCTGAAGGGCGAAGACAAAACAGACGAGAGCGACGCAGGAGACGGGCCCAAGCGTTCCCGTCCTCTCCGTCTGAGTCCCCCCCCCTCCCCCACCCCCCCACGTGCGCCTCGTTGGTTTTCCCCTTGAGGGAACCTTCAGGCGCACGTTTTTCGTTTTTTTATTCTTTTCCGCTCAAAAAAAAAAAAAGAGAGAAAGAGGCCGCTTGTTTCAGGCGCGGGCCGAGTTTAATAACGTTCATTACCCAACACAAAAGACCTGTCGCTCTCCGGCGAGTGGCTCGCAATGCGACACAACTGATAACACACTCTGCAGCCCGGGTCCAATAAAACACACACACACACACACACACACACACACACTCACACACACACACACACCCTCGGTTCGTGCCAGCCCACTTTCCGTTATCTCCCAGTCGTGCATGAGCGAACAAAGAGGACAACGGTCTCCTTTAAGCCTCATCTATCGCGCCGTTGTTGCGTCTGTTCGCACTCGAATTCTGCTGATCCACGCGAGAGGCGGCGGTGGTGGTGGCGGCGGCGGGGGCGGGCGGGCGGGGGTACGGGCGCTCCCGGGAGAACGGGAACCTCGTGGACTCGGAGTCGGTTTCGACTCGCTTCACGGGAGCGTCGCGCCCGGGCCGGCGGCCCCGGCGCTCGCGCAACCGGGGAATATCTGCACCGAGAGCGCGGCAGGGAAAAGATTGGAAATTACGGCGGTTTCCGCATGGATGCGGCCGCTGCGCCGAGGCGAGCGAGCGAGCCGGGAAGTCGGAATCTCGGCCGCCCCGTTTGTATTCGGAAAGCCGCTGCTGCCGGTCGACCCCGGGCCGGAGCGGAGTCGGCGTCCGGCCTTCTCGCAAATTCTGAGGCGCGGGCCCGCAGTGGCGTCGCAGGAATCCCGGATGCGCCGGCTTCAGAGACTTCAAAGCGGGGGACGTGGCGTTTCGCGCACGCGGAGCGCTTCGCGGAAAAACCGCCGAAACGAGTTCCTGTTGGGCTGGAGTCAGACTTCTTCTCGAACCGTAAAACAAAAAAAAAAAACACGATGTTGCAACTTCCACGTTGCTGCGCGACAGCGCTGCGGTCGGATCGGGCTCGAGGCCAGCTCGCCTTACAGGCCCGCCGTGGTGCGTTCAGGTGCGGCGGTTGGATTACGCGCATGTCGCAACCCCTCGCTTCAGGCCCCAGTAGTCGTTTTTTTTTTTTTTTTTTCCCGATTTTCCGAATCCTCGGGGCTCTCCGGAGTTCATTAGCGGATCCTGGGGAGCGAGCTCTGCCCGCCCGCCCGAGCGCTCGCCGTCTGAAGGGCGCCCGGAGCGCCGCGCGTCTTCACGTGCAACGCTGGGAGCGAAGCCGAGGGGGGCCAGGAAGACGCGGCGCTGATCTCAGACCAGCCGATCATCTACCGAGAACCCAGCTCGCGGTTTCGCCCCGTTACGAGCGAGTTCACCGGCGCCCCCCCGACGAAGAAGGTCGCCAACAAAACCAATTGGGGAAAGCAAAAACTCGCCGACGGCGAGACCGCCGCCGCCGTTTAGTCACACCCCGCCGTCCTCCGTCACGCTCCCCCGCCGCCAGACTTCCGCCGCAAAGGCGGGCTTCGGCGAACCGAAGGCCTTCACGCACGAGCGGAGGCGCCCCCGGCGGATCCACGGCCGATAACCTTCCGCAAAGACAGCGCGCGAGGAGACGGCGAACACGTACGGCGGCAGGCGGGGGGGGGTTTCGCCCCCCCGCCCCTTCGGACGCCGTATTGGTTCCGAGTTAACGCCGACTTCAACGGCGTCAAGCAGGGTGGCGTTAATTGCGCTCGTGTTCCTTCGTGGTGTCATTTGAAGCTTTTGAAACGCGCGGCGGGCGGGATCAGAGGCGAGCGTCCCCGCCCGTCAAGACTTTTTCCTCTGAAGGAGGTCCGGCTCGCCGGCGGGAGGCGTTC
Organism: Lagocephalus sceleratus; assembly: GCA_911728415.1. NCBI lineage: Eukaryota > Metazoa > Chordata > Actinopteri > Tetraodontiformes > Tetraodontidae > Lagocephalus > Lagocephalus sceleratus. The sequence continues at coordinate 10,911,097 of CAJVRN010000126.1, forward strand.
GACGGGCGAGGCGCCGCCGCTAATGAATCTGTCCCGTCCCCTTTGTGCCGCCGTCGCCGCGCGCCATCAACGGGAAACCCGAGCGGCGCCATCAACAGCGGCAGTGGCGGCGGCGGACGCTCCTCAGAAGCTCGCCGCTGTCAGATCTAATAGCACAATCTAGCGCCTTTAAAGGAAGGCGACCATTAACCAGCGACATCAAAGGGGCACATCAAAGGGTGTGTGATCTGGGCGGAACAGCGGAGGGTGGCACGACTTTGTGGCGCCGCTCTGATCCCATTTTAAAGAAAAACGACATAACGACAGAACCCTTCCGCCGGGGGAACGCGAGGGAAGGGTCGTCGGTGAACGGGGAGCGCCGCTCTCACCCCGATCGGTCGGCGGCGCCCTCCCGGGTCCCGGGCGCCAACGAGACGGGAAGCTGCGTACGTACGCAGGGGCAACGCGCGCTTCCCCCCCGCCGCGCGCGGTCGGGCTCGCGACCCCGCCTTCGCCCCGCGGGTTTCACCGAGGGCGATCATCGATCTGAGACGGGAGCGATCACGCGCTCGCCGGGGGGGGACGCCCCCGAGACGCCGATCCCTCGCCTCGTTTACGCCGAGACGAGCGCCTGCGCCGCGCAACAATGAACAGTCGCTTGAATAAATTTCACTCCACGTCGCAACGCGTTAAGGCGTCTGGGGGTGAGGAGGGGGGGAGGAGGGGGGAGGAGGGGGTGAGGAGGGGGGGGGGTTCCAACCAAACCTCGCCAGCCTCTTCTCTAATTCGCCACGCAGACACAAAGCTGGCGCCTTAATCCGCGCCACCCCTGCTCGCCGAATTATCGCCGAGCGCTCGCGGTGACGCAACGCCGCCTCCGGGCGGGCAACAGTCCCGCCGGGCGCTCGCGAAAACCTCAGATACTTTGAGAACTCCCCCGAGCCCCCCCAGCCTCCCCCCTCCTCCCCCCAACCGACCTCTGGGAACTTCGCCCGCCGCGACCTTGAGGAGGCGTCGTTTCCCGTCGTTCGAGATCGCTCGGACGTCGTGAGAGTCACGTTGCAATTAAAACATCTGTCTAAAGGGGGGGGGGGGGGGTTTGGGCACATCGTGCGGACACTTCAAACACGCCCACGCCTCCGTCGCCTCCGTCTGGCCTCCACCTCCAACGTGGCTGGGCGCACGCCGCAAAACGCGCCAATTAACTGCGGAGGGACGGCGCTGAAGCTCGACCCCCCCACACACACAACACACACACACACACACACACACACACACACACACACACACACACACACGCGCCCCCCCCCCCAACCACCACCGGCGCCACCGTTTGAGGCGCGCCTCGTCTGATGTTGCGCCGTTAAAGCGAGGGGACTCGCGCGCGTCCTTTTGGACTCTCGTGTTGAGGCAGGTAACAAGCCCCGCCCCCTCCACACCCCCCCACCAGGTAGACTGGCCCGACTGGTCCGACCGGCCCAAACCGTCGAGTCTCCAAACCAAACACTCGTCTTTCCCGCCGACGGAACTCGTCGGGGGCCCGCGCTCCCGCCGACCCCCCCGCCGTCCGCCGTCGCCCCTCAGGTACGCCGGCGGACGCCGCATCGACTCGGGACCTCGACGGAAACCTCAAAGCGGTTGGCGCGTTGGCGAGCTGCGGCCCTTCGCCTTGGCGACCCCCCCCCCCAAAACCGACCCCTCGGGCGGTGGCTGAGGGCGGCGCCGCCGACGCCCTCGGGCGACGAAACCGAGAAAAAACGTTAATTTAACGAAAAACCGGAGCCGAAAGCGACTCCGCCCCCAACGTGAGTGGACGGGGGTTGGTGCTCGACACCGGAAGTGCACAGCCCTACGTCAAAGCGCGTTTCCGGGTTAACCACCACGGTGAAGGGGGGGGGTCACGAGGGTAAGGGGGGGGGGGGTCTGACGTCAGATTAGTGGTAAAGACCGATCACGTGTGCAGGGGTTTCAAAGTTTTTGCCCCTCCCCCCCCTCCTCGAGGCGCGCGCTCACCTGCAGAGAGAAAAAATAAAAAAAAACTTTCCTGTAGAGATAAAAGGGATCAAAGGGATCAAAGAGATCAAAGCGGGGGGGCTCACCAGGGGTCGAACTCGTGGATGATGCTCTCGAAGCGGATGACGGCGAAGAGCCGCGAGCTGAAGCCGGCCAGCCAGGCCAGGAAGAGGACGGTGAACGACAGCAGCGACTGCCATCCGGCCGGCTGCGACAGGCCCCCCGACAGGCCCCCCCCCGCCGGGGGCCCCCCCGGGGCCCCCCCGCCCCGCCCGGGCCCCGGGTACGGCGCCCCGGCCTTGTGCCGGCCGTCCGAGCCCGGGTGATGCTCCGCCATGTTCGGGCTATCTCTTTATCAAGACCTGCCCCCCCCCGATCCGAGCTTCTCTCCCTGCCTGGACCCCCCCCGGCAGCGAACACCCCCCTTCCCCCTTCGGCTGGTCCCCCCCGAAAGTCCAGATTAAATAATCCCGGGGAGCCTCATAGCAGCGGGGCTCTGCAGCAGCCTGGAAGTGACACACGCGGATGGAGCCGGGGGGGAGGGGGGGGAGGAGGGGGGAGAGGGGGCGGGGCCTGCCGGGGGAGCCTCTCACAGAGGGACAGGTACGAGCGGCCGCGGCGCGGGGAGCCAATCAGGGGCCGGGGAGGGGTTGAGCGGCGGCGGCGTCGGCCAATGGGAGGGGAGGAAAAGGGGGAGGGGGGAGGGGGGGGGAAGGAGGCTCGTGACGGACGGGCGCGAGGGCGAATGGCGGGAGAACAACGCAGTGGGCTCGCGGGCCAATGAGATAAATGAGTTCGCATCATCAAAGACCCCCCCCCCCGCCGTGACGTCACCACCCCCCCCCCTTAATAGAAACGCGAGGCCTTCTGGAGGCTCCAACAAGTGGACGAGGACGACAGTTACCTGTCTGCCTCCCTCACCCCCCTCACCCCCCCCCCCCCCCTCACCCCCCAGCAGCCCTCAGTTGACCTCAAAGGTCAAGTCGGGGCCTTTACCGACCGTTGGACCGAGGTGGAGGTGAGGGGGGTCAGGGCAAGCAGAGGTCATAAGGCACCCCCACAGACATCCCCCCCCTCCAGACACCCCCTTAACAGAAATGTGAGGCCTTCTGGAGCCTCCAACAAGTGGACGGGACGACAGTTCCTGTCTGCTCCCTCCCTCACCCCCTCCCTCCCCCCTCTCACCCCTCCTCACCCCCTCCCCTCACCCCCCTCACCCCCCAGCAGCCCTCAGTTGACCTCAAAGGTCAAGTCGGGGCTTTCACCTACTTGTACCGACCGTTGGACCGAGGTGGAGGTGAGGGGGGGTCAAGGGCAAGCAGAGGTCATAAGGTCACCCCCCCCACAGACATCCCCCCCTCCCCTCCAGACACCCCCCCCTTAACAGAAATGTGAGGCCTTCTGGAGCCTCCAACAAGTGGATGAGGACGAGGTCGTGAAGTCGAGTTACCTGTCTGCCTCCCTCACCCCCTCCCTCACCCCCCTCACCCCCCTCACCCCTCCTCACCCCTCCTCACCCCCTCTCACCCCTCCTCACCCCCTCCTCACCCCCCTCTCACCCCCCCAGCAGCCCTCAGTTGACCTCAAAGGTCGGGGCTTTCATCTACTTGTACCGACCGTTGGACCGAGGTGGAGGTGAGGGGGGGTCAAGGGCAAGCAGAGGTCATAAGGTCAACCCCCCCCCACAGACACCCCCCTCCCCTCCAGAAATGTGAGGCCTTCTGGAGCCTCCAACAAGTGGACGAGGACGAGGTTGTGAAGTCGGGTTACCTGTCTGCCTCCCTCACCCCCCCTCACCCCCTCTCACCCCTCCTCACCCCCCTCTCACCCCCTCCTCACCCCCCCCTCCTCCACCCCCCAGCAGCCCTCAGTTGACCTCAAAGGTCAAGTCGGGGCTTTCATCTACTTGTACCGACCGTTGGTCTCCGTCTGGACCGAGGTGGAGGTGAGGGGGGGTCGAGGGCGTGCAGAGGTCACAAGGTCACCCCCCCCCGAACACCTCTCTTCGTTGGACTCCTCCACCCCCCCCCACGTTCCCCTCTGCGGACTTCGAGGACGCGCGCTCGCTCCTTCGAGGACGAGTCGCCAGCGAGCGAAACACAAACCGATGAACCCTCGTGGGGGGGGCGGAAGTGACGTCCTCTTGGGCCGCTCGCCGCCGCCATCGATACCTGGCGGTGAAAGTCTCCCGAGACTATTCAAATGTCGCCGGCCGAGCACTTCGAAGCGAGTGTGACCGAAAGTACGCGAATGAGTCGGTGCTGACCTAGTTGCGCCTGCGGTGCGTATTTCGGTTTTCTATTTTTTTTTTTTTTTTTTTCTAACGAGGTCACTGATCTAATTCGGTCTTTGACACCAAGACCGACTTTCTCTTTTTTTTTTTCCGTTTGTGTCGCTTCACTCCACAAAGACGCGGCGAGGCCAGCGCACTCGCAAGTGGGCGGAAAAAACACGTTAAATTTAAAAAAAAAAAGACGATCGTATAATGAGATTAAAGACATGAAAGCGGGGTCTGACGTCACGGACGTTCTGTCTGTTAATTAATGTCAGATTTGGAATCAGCGCAAAGGTCAAAGGGGCCATAAAGTGTCGCGTTCGGTCCGGGCTCGGTGTGAAATGACTCGGTTGTTTTTAGGGCTAGATCCTAAATTCGTAATGCGTGTTATGACGTAAGGGCGGGAAACTGTTTTGTCGTAATTAAAACGTTTCGAAAGCTCTTCGGATACAAAGTTTGAGCTGCGCTTCCCCCTTCTGTCCGCTAGGCGGCGGCAGCGCGTCTCCCCGCGGTTTAAAACTCGTTAAAGCGAGTCGTTTCGCGTTTTTTTTTATGGCGTTATAAACGCATTTAAGTGGAGGGCACACTTGTACGTCCTACATAAATTTTACGTACGATGTGTCGTCGTAGCGCAAATTTAATCAGTTGAACAGATGCGGTGGACGCGCGCAGATGTTCTCCATTTCGAATGTTTCGGTCTCTTTTATTGCGTTTACCGCTGGTTTGTGTTTCTGTTGATTTTTAAATTATATTTATATGATGTTTGATGACTTCTCTCCGGTTTTTTTTAAATTATTGTTGAAACCACGGGTGTTGTTCCTGACGCTACCGGCAGGGGGCAGCACTCACCACCTACTGTTCAACATAAACTTTATTTACAAAGCGTCCGTTAACATCAGCGTGCCCCCTGATGGCCGGGGGGTCTAATCCGGATTACTCCACGTGAACGAGGAACTACGGTTTCAGTATACACAGATAGCTTTAATGTATGATGCATTTACAATATTTTACAAGAATACACAACGTATGTTTAAGGCAGAGTAAAAGATATTTGGTACACTCCTCGGTTTCCAGGCAACAAACGGAAAGCTTTAAAAAAAAAAATCCACCTCTGTGACGTCTCCTAATCTCCTAATCTCTGCATTCACAGATATGCAGCAGGGTTTATTTCCCTTTGTGTAAATCAACTCTTATGTACAGTCATTGAATTTATGTACACTGTGCTTGTTCACACACACACGCACACACACACGTATCACACACACACACACACACACACACACACACACACACAGAAGGCACATCTGGAGCTTTTCCCTTAAAGTCCAACATGTTAGAATACACGAAAGTATGAAAATACAGTTTGTAAAGATTATTTAGTAAAGTGCACCTCGAAGGTTTTTTGGTTGAATGGTTGTCGCCCTGTTTGCTCCCCACACAAACGACGATCCCGGGCCCCCCGACCCTTCCCCGGAACATCACAACGATTCCAGTTGGCCTGATTTTTGTCTCGATCGATCCGCGACTCGGCTGAACGTCCGCCGGAGCCCCGCCCCCGAGCGTCCGTCCCGTCCCCGTGGGAGCTGGAGAAGCTTGGATCGAGGCCTCCCTCCCCGACGTCCCCGAGGTTCCCGGCGTTCGACGCCGTCCCCCCCCGCCCTCTACTTCTTGTCGCTGACCGAGCAGTCGAGGGCGACGACGTCCTGCAGCTCCGTGATCTTCATCATCTCCTCGGGGATCTCCACCTCCGCCGGGACCTTCAGCTCCTCGGGGATCTTCTCCGTGGACGAGCTGTGGCTGGACAGCTTGTCCACCTCGTCCTCCATCTCCGAGATGCGCTCGGCCACGCAGTGGGCCGTGAGCCGGGCCTCGGGGTCGTGGTCCCAGCATTCCATGATGGTGCCGCACATCGAGGCCACGCCCTGCGGGGGGGGGGGGGCAGAGGTTCATCCAGGCTCGAGAAGACGACGAGTTGAGACCTAAAAAAGGCGGATTCGGGGGGTTTCCCCTGACCTGGTGCTGGAGCCAGCTGTCGGGGATCTCGGGCCGTCCTCGGTCCCGCAGCACGTTGTCCTTCATGCTCTCCACGCACGGGTGCTCCCGCACCTTGGACCCGTAGGCCGGCTCGTAGTCCTTCACCTCTGCGCACACACACACACACACACACACACACACACACACACACACACACACACACACACACACACAGAGCGGGCCCGTCAGGACACACCAGCGCTGACCCCGCCCCGCCGAAGAGCGCAGCAGGTGCCTGCCGAGCATCCCCCGCCCTCCGGACCCCCGCCCTCCCCACCGGAACTCGCCGCCTCCGCCGCCAAGCGCAGACGGCGGGGGGTAAAACGGTCCTTCGCGACGGTCCCGGGGGAGGATTGTTGTTGCTCTGGCGCGCGGACGCGTCTAAAAACAACACGGAGCGGGCTAACGAGCAATTACAGACGCAACCCCAGACACCAAAATCACAATCTGAGAGAGAGAGAGAGAGAGATGGGAGAGAGATGGAGGAGAGAGAGAGAGATGGAGGGAGAGAGAGAGTAGGGAGAGCTGGAAAGGAGAGGGATGGAGGGAGAGGAGAGAGGGAGATGGAGGGAGAGAGAGAGATGGAGGGAGAGAGAGAGATGGAGGGAGAGAGAGGGAGGAGAGATGGAGGGGAGAGATGGAGGGAGAGAGAGATGGAGGGAGAGAGAGAGATGGAGGGGGAGAGGGAGAGATGGGAGAGGGAGAGATGGAGGGAGAGAGAGAGATGGAGGGAGAGAGAGATGGAGAGAGGAGATGGAGGGAGAGAGAGAGGGAGATGGAGGAGAGAGAGAGATGGAGGGAGAGAGAGATGGAGGGAGAGAGAGAGGGAGAGAGAGATGGAGAGAGAGAGATGGAGGGAGAGAGAGAGATGGAGGGAGGGAGAGAGAGAGAGAGATGGAGGGAGAGAGAGAGATGGGAGAGGGAGAGGGAGATGGGGAGAGGGAGAGATGGAGGGGAGAGAGAGATGGAGAGAGAGAGAGGGGAGATGGAGGGAGAGAGAGATGGAGAGGAGAGATGGAGAGAGACAGAGAGATGGAGGGGAGAGAGAGAGAGATGGAGGGAGAGAGAGAGATGGAGGAGAGAGAGAGATGGAGGGAGGAGATGGAGAGAGATGGAGAGATGGAGATGGGGGAGAGAGAGAGACAGAGAGTGGAGGGGAGAGAGAGAGAGATGGAGGGAGAGAGAGAGATGGAGGGAGAGAGAGATGGAGGGAGAGAGAGAGAGAGATGGAGGGAGAGAGAGAGATGGAGGGAGAGCTGGAAAGAGAGAGAGATGGAGGGAGAGAGAGAGAGAGAGATGGAGGGAGAGAGAGAGAGATGGAGGGAGAGAGAGATGTAGGGAGAGATGGAGAGAGAGAGAGATGGAGGGAGAGAGAGAGATGGAGGGAGAGATGGAGGGAGAGAGAAAGATGGAGGGAGAGAGAGAGAGAGATGGAGGGAGAGAGAGAGAGATGGAGGGAGAGAGAGAGATGTAGGGAGAGATGGAGAGAGAGAGAGAGAGAGTTGGAGGGAGAGATGGAGGGAGAGAGAGAGATGGAGGGAGAGAGAGAGAGAGATGGAGGGAGAGAGAGAGAGAGATGGAAAGAGAGAGAGAGAGAGAGAGAGAGAGAGAGAGAGAGGAGAGAGAGAGAGAGAGATGGAGAGAGAGAGAGAGAGAGAGAGAGAGAGAGAGAGAGAGAGGGCTTTGGAGCCCTGAGAAATGAAAAACAACGTTCTGGGACCGGGTCCAGATGTCATGAAACTGAACTCACAACAGCTGCGCGCTGGTTCTCGAGGAGGCTTCGGGATCTCACAGATGTTGTGAAACCAGACGCCGGTTCCTGCTAACTTATCTCCCTCCGACTGGGGGGGGCACGGTTCACCTCCCCCCACCACCCCCACCCCCCCAACCCCCTCACCCCCCTCACCCCCCCACCACCACGCGTCTGCTCCAGGTTGTTCAACTCTGGATTTAAACGTCTTCTGCGTTGGTGCGCGCAGCCCCCCCCCCTCCCCGCCCCCCCGTCTGAGGTGAAACACCAGTCTTAACGCGTCCTCGATTAGTGTCATCTGGAACGCTGCTGTTTACGCGGGTTTTCGAAACGGCGCTTCCTAATTCGCAGCTTCGCTTCGGCTTGTTTACTCAAGTCGCGCGAGGTGGGATTATCGGAGGCGCCCCACCCCCCCCCCCCTGCTGGCGGGGCCCCCGGCGTGGGCGGCGAGCCCCTCCCGCTCCGCCGAGGTTAAAGCGCGTCCGCAGGGTGAAGCGGCGGTGGCCGAACGCCGTTCGAGCCGGCAGCCGAGCCCGGGGGGGCGCAACGGCGAGCTGAAGTGTGCCGTACCCGAATTCCCGATTGCTGAAACGAGACCCCGCCCCCCTCCGCAGGTCGTTCCAGGCCCCGGGAGCGCGGGGCAGCGAGGACGGGAATAAAAAAAGAGGCGTCCCCGCACATCAAAGGGCGGCTTCGCATCAAAGGCGCCGCCCGACGCCGACCGCGACCCGGGCCCTCGCCCTGGCGGGTCACGTGGGCCCTCAGACAGGCGGGGCCCGGCGCGGCGGAGGAATTCCGTCCCCAGACTCGCTCGCGCTTGTCTGGGGCCCCGCGGTGCGTCTGGGGTATCTGGAGCGCGGAGGCGCTTCGGGGCCGCTTCCTCTTCAGATTATCTGTCTGGAGACCTCGCGGGGCCCCCGGGGTCGGCGGAAACCTCGCAGGCCTCCGGTGGAGACCGATGGCGCCCTCGGGAGGAGAAACGGGCCCTCAACCCGGGGGCCTCCAACCACGACCAGGTCTTTGCCGTTGGCGCGAGCAGCCCCGCCCCTCCGCCCCCCCCCCGTTTGAGGTGAAACACCAGATTTAACACGTTATTCCTGGGCCGTGAGGGGTCTCCAGGTCCCCCCCAGTGGTCTCCAGGTCCCCCCAGGGGTCTCGGTCCCCCCCAGGGGTCTCCAGGTCCCCCCAGGGGTCTCCAGGTCCCCCAGAGGTCTCCAGGTCCCCCCCAGGGGTCTCCAGGTCCCCCCAGGGGTCTCCAGGTCCCCCCAGTGGTCTCCAGGTCCCCCCAGGGGTCTCCAGGTCCCCCCAGGGGGGTCTCCAGGTCCCAGGGGTCCCCAGGTCCCCCAGAGGTCCGTGAGGCTGCAGGTTCTGGTCCAACCCAGCAGCAGCAGCACCAGACTGGACTCACTTCATCAACTCATCTGAGTCTCCAACAGCTGACTGGTCAAACTGGGTGAGCTGGACTGGTGGGACCAGAACCTGCAGCCTCACGGCCCCTCTGGGGGGGGGCCTGGAGACCCCTGGGGGGGACCTGGAGACCCCTGAGGTAATGGGATCAAACAAAGGGGTCGGCGCTCCCCGGAAAAGACCCAGACGCAGCTGAACCCCCCCCAAATGCGATCGGGATTTCGTCGCGCAAACCCCCTCCAGAGGGCGGGAGCGCCCCCCCGATGCGACGCCCGAGCTGCTACCGGTGTGAAGACCCCCCCGCCCGTGAAGCAACAGCTCCTGGTCGTGTTTCGGACTGTTGAGGGAAAGAAAGAGGAAGAGGAAGAGGAAGAGCGCGAGGACGCCGCCGCAGGCGGGCGCAGCCTGAGCGCGGCCTGTTGCCCTTGGCCTCCCCCGACCGAACTCGCCGTCCTCGCTACAACCGTGGCTCGGCCAGAGCCAAAGACGCAGACCGCAGGGGTTTAACTCGGTGGTGCGCCGCCTCTGCTTCCTGCTCCGGCCCCCCCCACCCTCCCTCGTTTAGCCGCAAACTGCAGCGGAGCGCGCCGGCCGCGCCCTGCCGTCTAAATCAGGATGTCGCAATAAAAAGAGCTTGAATGCGCCGTAATTGACCACAACAACAACACACGCGGGCGCTTTCACCCCGGCCTCCCTTCTGTTTTCCTTCTCCCTCTCTCTCTTCTGCACGCGCGCGCATGCACGCACACACGCGCATGCACGCGCAGGAATGCGGCTGTCTAGTTCTGAACGTCTCGGGCTGTCTTGGGAGCGCGGCGGGGGGAGGGAAGGAGGTCCAACCGGGGGGGACTCGTCCACTCGTCCCGTCCATCGGGACATTCTCGCGTCTCCCACAAAGTTCCCCTCCAGGTCGTTCCTGGAAATCCGAAGACGCCGAAGTCAAGGTTCGACCCAGGTGCGGTCGGGTTGCGGCCGTTTGCGGTGCGTTTGCGCCGGCCCGCCACCAGGGGTCGCTCTCCAGGAAACGCGTTAAATTACGGCCAACAGACCGAAGCCTACGGTTTGTCTGCACATTCCTCGTCGGCCACGCGTGTTAGCGTTTCGCCAAATGCTCCTTCGCTGATTTCGATCAGCTCTCCCCGTGCCCCCCCCCGACGCAGGCGCGCATCCGTCCGAGGCAGGTACGCTATCCCGGGTCTCCTGCCCAAAGAAGGCGAGTTCAGATCGACTCCGTCACGCAGCAGACGTTCTCCAGATTCCTGCCGCGGAACGAGATGCAGACACGGCCGTCTAAAGCGAACGCCGCGCGAAGGCGGGAGGCTGTCGGAGCGCTGCGCGGGAGCGACCGCGTCTCTTCGCGGCGGGCGTGTGCGCTCACCTCCCACGGCCTCGCACCTCGACGTCATCTCCCACATCACCAGCGCCATGGAGTAGATGTCGGCCTGCTTGAAGGACTCGATGTTCTCCAGGTTGAGCCGGGCCTCCAGAACCTCGGGGGCCATGTAGCGCGCCGTGCCCACCTGCAACGCAGCGCCCGACACTTACACACCGCCTGCGACCTGCGCCGCCGCAGCAGCAGGCGGAGGCCTGATTCCGGCTTTGAAGCATCCTGCTGTGGAAGGTTAGAGAGTCTCTCCCTCCGGGCTCGGCCACGCCCACCTCCGAGCTCGGCCACGCCCACCCCCGAGCTCGGCCACGCCCACCTCACCTGTCCTCCGCCGCATTTCCAGACAAGCGGTGAGTCAGGGGGGGGGCGAGCGGAGCGGCTGACGCAGATGTGAGGAGGCTGCCGGGAGGCGCGCGTGTCGCAACAGAACCCGCGCGCCTCCCTTCGCCGCTCATTCGTCGCCGTTAAAACTTGGCGTTTCCCGGAGCCGCGCGACCGAGGGGAGTGATCAAAGCCCCGCCCACCTGTCCGCTGTTGGCCAGGTCGTCCACGGACAGGCTGCTGTCCAGCCGCAGGCCCAGCCCGAAGTCGCACAGGCAGCACGTCAGGTCGTTCTTCACCAAGATGTTGGAGCTCTTGAGGTCGCGGTGGACGATGGCGACCTGCGGGGGGGGGGGGGGGGCGGGGCGACAGGCGGCGTCACACTCAGCCCGCCGCGGAGGCGAGACCCAACGCTCCTACCTTCGAGCGCCCGCAGGGGAGGCGGTCGCTGTGGAGGTGGGACACCCCCCGGGCCAGAGAGCTCCCCAGGATCTTCAGCTCCTCCCAGCTGATCACGTTATGGGTCAGGTGCTCCTGGACATCAAAGCGGCCCCCCCCCCCGGGTTAGAAATCAAAGAAACGCCCGAGGCGCCGCTCGCGTCCGCCGCGCCGCCCCACCTGCAGGTTTCCTCGGGCGTGGAAGGCGGTGATGAGCCAGTACTGCCTCTGGGCCTTCTTCTCCTCCGCCGTCAGGAAGTGGAGGATGTTCTCGTGCCGCAGGTCCGAGTTGGAGAAGATGTCCTTCTCGTTCTTCCAGGACGCGTACTCCTCGTACGGGAAGATCTTCACGGCCACCGTCTCGAACTGATCGGACGCCGTCTGCTTCAGCTTGGCCTTGTACACCTGGGCGAAGCGGCCCTTCCCCACCTGTGCGGAAGCTCGGAGTCAGGGGGCGGGGTCTGGGTCGGCGTGGACGGCGGCGGCGGCGGCGTTACCAGCTGGTCCAGCTCGATGGGCAGCGGCTCGGTGTTGTGGTTCAGGTTGTTGGCGAGCGTGGAGCTGCTGTCGGAGCGGTCGTCGATCATCACGCAGATGTCGCTGCAGTCCAGACCGCCGCTCTTCGGCTTGCGCTTCTTGGCGCCGCCCTCCCACTCCTGGCCGTAGGCGCGCGGACGGTGCACCCGGTACCAGTAGGCCATCGCCGCCACCACCGCCGCCATCACCAGCAGGGGGAGCAGGCTCACCAGCACCACGGACACCAGGGAGTCGTTGGCGGTCGGATCCACGACTGGGGGGGGGGGCAACAAACGTGTAAAAAAAACAGAAACGTGATCGACTTGTTTAACCGCGATTTGGCAGGAAACGCCCCCTGGTGGTCACCTGGGGGCGTAACACCCCCCCCTCCTTGTTTTCCACATTAAAACGGAGTTGCGGAGAAAACGTCGGTTGAATAAAGGGCACGGTGGAATGCTTGTGGTTTTGGGTGCAGCGACAGAGGAGGAAAGGACCTAAAGCCTCCGCCCACCTTGAGACGGTAAAGGTCACAGCAAGAGGGAGGGGAACGCGGCGACATGCGTCACGCGGGAGGGGGGGGGACGAGTCGTTTCTATTCTCCCCATCGAAAGAACAATCCAGCGAGGGTGGCGGGGGGGCGTCTTTGTAGGCACCCAACGAGGGCATGGAGAGTAATCGATTACTTTGTTCCAGACGCGTTAAAACGGTAAAAAGGGGCCTGCTGCTGGGAGAGAGTGTGAAAGTGGACTGGTTTCCTCAGAGCTCCCCAGTTAGTCGCAGGCCGTGCCCGCCTTCTGAGCGGGCGCGCCAGCCCGGGGGCCCGACAGCAGCCAACTGTCCGAGCCGCGGCGGCGAGCGGGGGGGGGGGGGGGGTGGGGAACAGTCGGCGGCCTGTGCGGCCGCACTTGGCCGCGCCGGCCTCCGGTGGCGGGCGCCCGTTCAAAGACTGCCTCATTCAGTCTCGCGGCAGATCGAGGGGCCGGTGAGAAAATCACACCAATCTGCGCTTTTGACGCGCTCGGGATTTTCCGCGCTCACCTCAGGCGCCCGGCCCCACGGCTCACCCGACGAGCGCGGTCGCGTTTCTCCACGTTAAAGAAAGCGCGCAGCAGATATGCGGCATGCGTGCGTCCAGCTCTGTCCGCTCAGAGGTAAAATATAACGTCTTCATTCTGCGGTCGAGCGTCTGTGGGTAATTGTAAAGCAGTAAATCCGCCTTTCTCCCTTTTTTTTTTTTTTTTTTTTTTTTTTTTTTTGTTGGACGGAGCTGCAGGTGCAATAAATCAAAATACACAGAGAAATTTTTAGATTTGAAACAACTTCAAAAGTCTGGTTGTAAAGTGGGTTTGAGGGGAAAAAAAAAAAAAACAGATCCGCAGACAGTCAGACAGAAGGGCTCGAATTCCAGCTCTGTGTGCGTGTGTGTGTGCGTGTGTGTGCGTGTGTGTGTGTGTGTGTACACACAACTACTCTCAGAGTTTTCAGATTGCCTGGAGAGTTTTGAGGTTTTAGGTTTATTCATGTTTTAACCATGATTACAGTGCATGTGTGTGTGTGTGTGTCTCAGTGTGCGTTTGCATGAGAGAGAGAGTGTGTGTGTGTGTGTGTGTGTGTGTCTGTACTTGACGCGTAGGCCAAAACAAAGTGGAAATCGGAATCGTGTAGCCCTTTCCGATGAGCGCGCCAGCGTCTTCTCATGTGGCGCTCAGCTAATTTTCACACATCAGTTGGACTAATAGAGATCCCCGACTCCAGCGTGTAATTAAGTGTGTGTGTGTGTGTGTGTGTGACTCACACTCAACGATTTCGCCAGTTGCTAATTACTTGGATGCTCACAGTGTTTGGTGAATAACAAAAGCGTCAGATATTTAAAAGGATTCCGTTTCCTGAGAGAACCAGACATGAGTTCATGCTGAAAACAGGTGATGGGGGGGGGGGGGGGGGGGGAGGGGGGGGTGGAGGTAAACACAGGGAAAGGGCGGACTGCGCTTTAGAAATGATTGCAGCTCAATCAAATCACTTGTGCTGTCTGAGTTTGGAGGCACCCCTCCGGGGGGGCGGGGGCACCGCAGCGCTGCTTGACTTTGACTTTGACTTTGACTTTGACTTTGACTTTGACTTTGACTTTGACTTTGACGCGCCCGTCATCAGGACGACCCAGACGGCCGTCGGCTGCGTCTCTTATCAGCCGCCGTAAAGACACAAACTCCCGTCTGCTGCGACCAAGCTGCGACGGGCCCCCCGTCCCTCCGCAGGCGTGTTTAAAGGACTTTACGGGCGCCTCTCGACGCATTCAAACAGCCCCGTCCCCGCGCAGCCCGCCGTCCCGTGTTTACGGCCCAGACTGCTTCATAAACACGGCTCCTATCGCCCCCCTGCCCCCCCTTCTTGTCTTACACCTCTTTATGCCTCTTCCAGGCAGCCTGCTTGACTCATTCCTCTAAAAAAGCCGCGCTGAGTCACCGAGCGTCCGCTGTCCTCACGGCGAAGCCAAGATTCCACTTTCAGGGAGGAAATATAAAAATATAGGAATGAAAAAAAAAAAAAAAACACGGCAGCTTCGAGGCCCCGCGCCGTCTTCTTCCCTCCTGCAGCCGAGCTTCGTCCCTGCGTCGTATTTTTAACTCCTCTTCCTCTATTGTGGGGCCCACGACGTCTCCTGGTTTCCACACGGTGTCACGAGGAGCGCTCATAAATAATCAGCAGACAGCCGCTGCCCGCGCTCTAATCCCTGCTGGGAATCGCCGCTACCTTTGGACGATTCCCCGCATTCCGTTCCCGCGAGCGTTCGCGACAGGCGGCGCGTCGCTGCACGTGTGACTTTAATTAAAAACACGAGCGAGGGGGGGGGGGGGGGACGTGTCCGGTCGCTCCTCACGCCGTCTCTCGGAGCTGATCAGAGCGACTCGAGACGTCGGGTACAAACACAACGAGCGTCACCCTTCCCTCCACGGCCTCGCCGCTGCGCCGGTGCAGCACACGTCGCAGGAAAGCTGCACCGCTTGGATAAAAACTCGTTCTTAAAGCGATCTTTGATTCTCTCATCGACCCCAAACCAAAGCTGTACGCCTGCTTTGATGCTTTGTAGTGGCGAGCCACGCGACACCCGCAACCCCCCCCCCACGCGTGACGTTGAGATGCCAACGGACTCGTACGAGCAGCTGACTGCGGCGCCCCGGCAGGCACGGCGGGAGAATGCGACGCCACAGCAGGACAATGCGAGGCATTCGCGGAGGCGTGAGCTGCGGCCGAGGTCCGGCAAACAAACAAGAACTTCCTGCTGCGCGCGTCGTGAATGGGAGGAAGGAACCGCGGCCCTCCGGGCGAGAGGGTCAGCGCCGCTGTTCTGGGCTCTTTAGTGGGCGGAGCCTGATCACACCTGGCTCGGAAAGTCGCAGCGTTTGGGTGGGCGGGCGGGCAGAAATGGAAGGAGAGCGACTGCAGGCGTGTTCGGTGTCCACCAGAGATGTTTCTGATTTGAGTTAAACACAGACAGGAAACCGTGTGTCTGGCTGGCCCGCACGACCCCTCTGACACACACACACACACACACACACACGCACACACACACACACACACACACACGCACACACACACACACACACACACACGCTCACACACACACACACACACGCACACACACACACACGCTCACACACACACACACGCTCACACACACACACACACACACACACACACACGCTCACACACACACACACACACACACGTCACACACACACACACACACACACACACACACACACACGCTCACACACACACACACACACACGCTCACACACACACACACACACACACACACGCTCACACACACACACACACACACACACACACGCAGAATCACTGATGCACAGATGTGTCCGTGTCGTGGATTTTCCATACATCGCTGCTGCTCGACGCGCATGTTTCCACTTCCTCCTTCCTGCCACCAAAATAAAAACACGGTAGCAAACATGCGCAAACCAGCGTGTGCGTTTGGAGAAAAAGTGGGTGTGGGGGGGGGCGGGGGGGGTTTAGCGACGGATACAATGACTCGTTTAATCATTCGCAGGTGCTGCGGCGGCGCCCTTCTCAGTAAACGAGGGTTTATCAGCATCGCTGGGGAGATAAGAGACCTTACAGCCAGCGGACCACAGCCAGCGCGTCAACAGCGGAGGCGCGCGGCGCAGCTTCAGACGCTGCCCCCGACCGCAGGTCGGGGCTTTACCTCCTGCGTCGAGGTCCTTGGCGAGACCCGGCGCCTCGCCTTCGCTAAGGAGGCTTTTTTACTCACCGGGAGAGAAGTTGAGATGGTCGTTGCACTCCTGGTCCTTGCAGGAGCACACGTGCACCATTCCGCCGGTGGTGTTCTTCTCCTTCATCAGGCAGGTGGAGCTGTTGTAGTCGTCCAGCATCATCCCGTACAGCGCCTTGGCGGGGTCGTGGCACAGGGTCTCGATGGAGAAGCCCGTCTCGTTCTTCCTCCTGGGGAGCAGACGGGCGCGGCCTGAGTCGCGCCTTTCACGCCCCAGCGCGGGCTCCTCCCCCCCCCCCCTCCTCCGGGTGACCTACCAGACGGCCACGCAGACTTCCTCGGCGAACATGCAGATGGAGGTGATGGAGCAGTTGGAGGCGCAGGTCCCCGCCCCGGTGCAGTTGGACGACTCCACATCGCAGAACTTACAGAGCTTGTTGATTGGGAACAGCCTGGGCATGCCTGCAGGAAGGATCAGGGGGTTAGGGAGGGCGTTACACCTGAGGGAGTAGATCAGAACGAGCCTACGCGCCACTGCCGCCGCTTCAGTGCTGGACCTTTACCTCCTTTGACAGGGCTTGATTTGCTCTGCCTATTACCTTCAGGGGATGTGAGTCAGTAAACAGGTAAACGTTACGAGGCGCCGCACGGGGCCTGAAACAATCGTCGCCCCTTAACTCACTGCATCTGATGCATATTTAATAAAACGGGTGCAGCGAGTCGACTTCTGGGAAAGTCGGAGCCCACTTGGCAGGTCGCAGAGTTTGAATTGGAACCACACTTGGGCAGCGATGGATGACATCCAGTGACGTACGCGCGTTGAGAAAGGGCCAGTGGCGCGCCTACAGGGCTCAGAGGAACGCCCTCGTTTCAGTTCTTTCGGCGCTCGGCGATAGAATCCCCGCGCGTCTCATCGCTGACTCCTCGGGCGGCGCGTGGTACTGCGCGAACACGTCCGGGCACGTCAGCACGCTGAGTGCACAAGCGAAGTCCAGCACATGAAAGCTCGACTCAACTCTGTAGTACGCTTCCAGATGTTATCCTGGGCTCCAGATGAAATGATTCAGGGATGAAGCGAACAAAAATAGGCCACGGCGATCAACGCGGACAACGCTGGCGGAATCAATCAGGCCGACCACGCCGCAGCGGTTTTCCAGATCAGGCTGCTTCAGACACTTGACCGAGAACCTCGCGGAATGTTTGCGCGTTCAGACACAGAAGGAGGCGATAAATCAGGCTCGCTCTTTTACTTGTTTAATCCGCAAACCCAATAAAAACAGGATGTGGAGGGAAGTTGTGTGAAATCTGGAGCGCTTCCAGAGGCGAACAATCAGAGTGCAAATGTTCAGCCAGTGATTCACCGAGGCGATCTCCAAGAGACACGGTTCATCATGAACGCTCCTCCAGGGCCTCCTTCGTGGACGTGAGGCTGTGCCACTGCAGGTACACCCCCCCCTCCTCGACGGACGCCGTCGCCACGGCGGTCTGGAAGGCGGCGGGTCATGTGCCGCCCGGCCTCCTCGCCCCCCGATTCAAGCTGCCGACGCTCCTCTGATGTCCCCCGCCCTGCCGCCTGTTCAGACCTGCCCCCCGGCTCCCGCATGCCAGCGAGAGAACTCGATCTAGGAAGAGCTCGGGGTCAGCTCGGCTCCACGAGTCAAACCCCCAGAATATGGGGGGGGCTCCTCGAGTTGGGACCTGGTTCTGCTTCACTCATCAGGTTCTGGTCTGCTGTATAATTTACCCGGTGGAGGACCTCTAAATGTGTGACCCTGGCTGGGTCATAAAGCTCCTGCGAGCTCCATGACGTCGCAGACGGGCTCCTTAGATTTCAAAGTCGGCCTCGGGGGTTTGAGCGGTTTATGAATAATCAGGATTACCTGAAGCGGGGCTGAAAGTTAAACCAGAAGGTAGCTGGACCAACGGTCTCCACGCTGCAAATCTAATTTTCCAAGATCTGAGCACTTCATCCAGACCTGCACCACGTTTTAATGGGTCCTCCTTCTCCAGTCCCCCCCCCACCGAAACACACTCAGACCTGAGGGATGTTAGGTGATCCAAGACCTTCACCGACTCCTCTCAGCTGACTCTGAATCCAGCGCACGACCCTTCCGTGAACCCCTCTGGGGTCCGAAAAGGAGGTCGGCCTTCGTGCGTGCAGCCTGCGCACGTCTGGACCCCCCCCTCACGCAGTCAAAACATCTGCCGCGCGGCACAGCCAGCGCTATCGTCACATCAGCCCTCACGGCGGCTCCGGGACCAGGACCGCGGCGGTTCAGACGAGGACGTCGCGCTTCGCTTGCACGCTTTTTCATCAGGATCTCAGCGCCGGCTCCAAACGGAGCATGGCGTGACCCGGTCTGCGAAGGCTGCAGCGTAAAATGATGCTGCCGACATTCTTTCAAGATGCATTCAACCGCACGCGCGCTTTAGTTTCCTTATAATTAGATTAAATAATCTCCCCACGTTGCTAGGCTGTAAAGATCTTGTCGCAAGTGAAGGCCAGATCTTATCTGTGCGTTAACAACAATTAGTGGTTTCAGGGGGAAACAAGTGCGAGTGTGTGCTGGTGCAGAGGAGCCAGAGGCCACGACTTCCCAGAGTCTGTCAACAGGCCCACTGAAGCTGCGGCTTTGGCAGCTCCCAAGTTTGCACACCACAAGACGCCGAGCGCGCGCTCGAGCTGTTCGCGACGCGAGAGCGGATCGGCGGCGCGACCCAAAGCTGCTTTAATATCGAGCCGGACCAGAAACCCCAAGGCTGCCCACCAAGCCCAGAAAACCTTCGCCGGAGCTGCCTCCGGAACGCCTTCGACCAGGAAACATCAGCACAAACGCCATCAATCCGTAAAAGTGAATCCCGGCTGCTTCACCTGCAGACAGGTGATGCGTGTGTGTCCCCGCAGCAGCTTCCCTTCCCTCCCAACATCCAGCCGCTGCGCTCATCCAGGAGTTCAACGCTGAATTAAAGCTGAACCAGCTGCTCCAATAATCAGATTTCCTCTCTCAGGTCTCCCGAGGGGGGGGCTGTAACTACCAGGTGGGGTCTCTCCGCTCTCCTCCGGGGGGGGGGACTCTGCTACTGCGACCTGCTGAGGCCCATAAACAACCAGCGTAAAGCGCCAGGAGCACCTGAGGAGCGCCAGTAGACGGTGCAGAATGTTCGGCGAGGCCCTGCTGGAACGCTCGCCTTCACAAATCAACACCTGTTCACCCGCCTTTATCGCTCTCTGCCTGTCGGGATGTCGTCACATTTAGCCCAGAGCTTCCTCGATTCCGTCGGCGGCGCAGCAGGTTTCGCTTAAACCCGCTGAAGTGTGAAGTGGAAGCGGGAACCTGCCACGAGGGGCCGCGCAGAAGGTCGTCGTGCACGGGCCTGAAGAAGCCAAGTGCACAGGCTCTAATAAGGGGCGGGGAGAACACACGTGGGCCCACAAACCGTTGATCATCTGGACCGGCGGCGGCGCTCGGGTCCAGGTCCTGGTATGCTGGAGGGTTTGATGTCAACATAACTCAGAACGGTCTGGATGGAGTCTGACGTCTGGCCTGGGGACGACCCGGAGGAACGATGCTGATTCACATTCAGACGCGCATCCAGAAGCCGGAGCGGCCCTCGAACGCGGACGCGACTCAGACGGGTTTTAGCGAAACCCGGAAAAAAAAAAAAAAAGACATTCGAAGTTGAAAGTTCAGATGTTGAAAACGAGACGAGAGGGGAACCGGAGAGACGCTCAGACCCCCCCCCGCAGCCCATCACCTGAACACAGGAAGCCTCAAAACCAAAGATGCAGCTGCGCCCCCCCCCACCCGCCCCCCCGCCCCCCCCGACCTCGGAGGAAGGCCACACGTTGACAGGATGCGCGTGGAGCGCAGCTGACGCTGCAGAGGCCGCAGCAGAGGCGGGTCGGAGCGAGACCTCGGCGCGTCGCCCCTCCCCCCCCCCCCCCTCCCGCCCGCGGCGCGTTCGAGTTCCTCCTTAACGAGGGGCGACAACTGGCGGAGGGCCGCGGCGCGGCTGCACGACTGCCGCAGCGGGCGGCCTGGCCCCCTCTCTCCGCTCCTGAAACCTATCCTCCCCACCTCCCCGAAGGCCCCCCCCCCCCCCACCCCCGCTTCCTCCGCCGTAATCCTCTCCTTCCCGCCCGCCCCTCGCTCAAGTGTCCCGCCACCCCTCTTTTCAACCTTTTCTTCTTGTTTTTGGTGCAGCGAGGTGAGGAGGGGGGGGGCGAGGCGGGTGAGGGAGGGGGTGAGGCTCCTCGCTGGGAGTCGACTAATATGGTCAAGACCAAAAGGGGGACGCCAAGAGCTCGTCTGCCTCGTCTCCTCTGGGGGGGGGCGCAGCAGGAACTGGCAGAGCAGCGCGCGTCCTCTTCCTCTCTCCTCTCAAACCTCCCTCGATCCCTCAGTCTCCGAAAAGAAACCGGGAAACGCGTTTTGTGGAAGAAGCGGTCGGTGTTTTAGGACGACGCTTCTTTTGGGTTGGTGGGGAGGGGGGGTGTTGGGGGTCAGCGATGGGCTCAGTGCAGCGCGGTCATCCTAAACCCCCCCCCCCCACCAAACAGAGAAGTGGAATAAAGCAGCCCTCTTCCTCAGAAACAACCAGGGAATGTGCACAAACACGGTCCCTGGGAAGGAAGGAAGAGGGAGCCTTGCCTTCCTGAGGTGATCCACACTGGCTGGAGGCAAACAAAGAGAGAGGAGGTTAAACCAGCCCCCGTGTTTGGATGACCACTGCGTTACTGGGGGGGGGGGGGCTTCCTGCAGGTCCGAGGTGCCGGGGGAAACAGGGTGAACACGCGTGGGGGGTGTGGGTGGAAGGTTGCGTGTGTGTGCGTGTGTGCGCACGTCTACTCGCGACGCGTTCGGCGCTTGGGACCACACAGTCCTTCTGGTATGTGGGGTTTCCAGGTTGAAAATAGCTGCCTCGGCGGGAGGGGAGGAGCGGGCCTTAATCATTGTTATCACAATCCCACGACTCGGAACCGCAGGAAGAACCCGAACTATCGCCCCGAGTCGCCATCGCGTCAGGTGGAACGTGGCCGTCGCCGTGACCCCGAAAAGGGGCGCAAGTGCGCGCCCGCCGAGCGCACGAGCGGGGCTTTAATTTAATAACGAGTTCGTTAAAGCGCTCCGGCCGGACTCCTGCAGCCTTCGGAACCGAACCGGCTCACCGTGAGACACGAAGAAAGAGTCTTGATGGTGCATTCCTGAAATCAGGCGAGGGGGAAAGGACGGGGGGGGGGCGTCAAGTGTTTGATATACGTGTTCTTTAAAGCGCCAAAATGTCCCAGAGCGCGTGTGAGCAGAGGAGAGAGGGTCCTCGGGGGGGGGGGTCACGGAGAACCGAGACGAGCACCTGGGGGAACCTGGACTTCCAGGAACTTTGGATGGACTTCCAAGGCTCCATCCCGTGAGCGAACGCTTCCGCGAATCGCGCGTGTTCAGCGGCGAAAAAGGGGGGGGACTTTGACAGCATCACCCGCGAGGGGGGTCCGGCGGAACCCCCCGGTTCTGACCGCCTCGTCCGGACCCGAGGAGGAACAGAACCCTGACCCCCCACCTGCGGACCCGCGGGTCTGGCCCGGACCGGGTCACCTGTTACGCGCCGCCGCGCGTAACGCGCGCAACGTGCGCCAAAAGGGGGGAGGAGAGCCTCCGGAGCTGGGGGGGGGCCGAGAAGCCGAGGTCCGACTCACCGGCGGCTCCGGAGTCCGTCAGCAGCGCCAGGAGGAGGACGCACAGAGCGAGCGGGCAGCGCTGAGCCTCCATGGGTCCCTCCGCCGATTCTCATTCACGTCAAATAGTCCCGTCAGAGTCCGGAGGGGCGGAGGGGCGGGGGGGGGGGGCGAGGTGCGTCCGCTCCGCTCGGCAGCCCGAGAGTCACTGTGGAACTATCCGCACTGTACACACACTGAACACACACCGAATACACACCCCCGCACACACACTTCGACTGACAGGAAACGAAGGAGGGTGGCAGCTCTCTCTCTCTCTCTCTCTCTCTCTCTCTCTCTCTCTCTCTCTCTCTCTCTCAAACACACTCTGAGACTCGCTCACTCTCTCACTTCACACACACTCTGTCTCTCTCTCTCTCTCTCACACACACACAAACACACAGTCTCTCGCCCTCTCTCTCAAACATACTCTGAGCCCCCCTCTCTCTCTGTCTCTCTCTTTCACACAAACTCTCTCTCTCTCTCTCTCTCTCTCTCTCGCTCTCAAACACACTCTGAGACTCGCTCACTATCTCACTTCACACACACTCTGTCTCTCTCTCTCTCTTTCACACACAAACACACAGTCTCTCGCCCTCTTTCTATCCCTCTCTCTTTCACACACACTTCACACACACACACTCTGCTCTGTCTCTCTTTCACACACACTTCTCCCTCTTTCTCTCTCTCTCTTCCACTCTCTCACTCCCACACACAAACTCTCTCTCTCACCCTCTCTCTCTCAAACATACTCTGAGCCCCCCTCTCTCTCTGTCTCTCTCTTTCACACAAACTCTCTCTCTCTCTCTCTCTCTCTCTCTCTCTCTCTCCCACACACACACACAATCACACAAGCTCTACCGCTTTCTCACCCACATCGACTTCCCTAAATGACTTAACGTCCTTGACGTAGGTGACACTTTCCCCCCTCGTCAGTCTTCACCTTCTGCTCTCAGGTTGATCAGAAATGTCGATTATTGGACGTAATAACGAAACAGGGACGCGAAAGCTTCGATAAGCCCGACGCGGCTCTGAGGTGACGCGGCCTCCGCGTGTCTGTGCAGGTTTCCCTCAGCTTCCACAGGACGGGAAACATCGGTGAGGGTGTGTGTAGGTGTGTGTGTGTGTGTGGGTGTGTGTGTGTGTGTGTGGGGGCATGTGTGTGTGTGTGTGGGTGTGTGTGTGTCTTGCTGACTCCTCACTTGTGCAGCCGGCTTGCCCTTCTGCATCAACCCCGGGGTCACGGGAGAGGAAGTGGGCGTGGCCACACCTCCGCCCCTCCCACCCCCCTCCCCCAAGGCCTCAGGTGGGCCCGTCGACACCCGGGGACCGTACCCCGTCCCGTCCCCACCCTCGCGGCCCCCCGAGATCGACACCCGACGGCGACGGCGGACGGACCGGCGGCGGAGTGGAGCGCTCGCGGCTGGCCGCGGCGAGGTATTAAAAGAGCGCCTCGCTTTGATCCGTGCGGCGTCTGTTTTGTTTCCTCCGTCCCGGGCGACACATAAACAGAGACGGCGTGTTTCTGGACGACAGTCATCCCCCCCCTTGTTCGAGCGTAATTGATCCAAGATGAGTCCCGCTGCGGCCCAGCGAGACGTCGGCGAAGGAAGCTCTCGCACGTAGGTCGCTTTGATGTCCTTCTAGGTTTCGAAAACCCGCACGGACCGACGCGGTTTGCGCGCTCTCCGTCGAAGTAAATGAGGGCGTCGTCTGCGTACGGTCGGGGGTGTTTTGAACACGAGCGCCCGAGGGAACGAAGCTTTTAACGAAAACGTTAAAAAGGCGGGAACAGCGGCGGAGAAAAACGGCGAAACAAAGACGTCCTTCTTCCTTCGGCGGGTTACAAAAGCCTCGTTGATCGGACAACGTCATCGCTTCGCCGATTTTGCGGCCCGGCCCCGGTTTTTTTTCGCGGGGGGCGTTCAATCAAGCCGTTATCTCGTCCCGCGGTCTAGTGCCCGCGTCGCTATGCGGGCGACGGCGTGACGGCGGTTTAAACCGCCCGAGGCGATTAGCCCGTCTACCGCAGGGGGCTTCCCCCTCGGAGGAAAGGTCGGAAATCTGAGAATATCAGCACCCTCACAGGAGACAACTGCAGCGATCGCATTAATCGTGGAGGTAAAAAAAGAAATGCAACCATCAGAAACTCACGCCACGTCTTAGGGTCGGGGGGGGGTCGCGTCTGTCGCCCCCCGCAGGTCGGTGGGAGCTATGGAACGCGGCCTCGCCTCCCTCCGAGGCGAACGCCAGCCCGTAAGGAGATACGGAGGAGGTCGCTTCCGCGTCGCTTCGAACCCCCCCCCCCCCCCCGACAAGTACTGAAACGATTACTCACACAACAACCCCCTCCCACACACACACACAATAAAAACTGAACCTGAGTCAGATCTGCCTCAGTCACCTTTCTCTCGTTCCCTGTCAACACACTTGCATTCCTATAGGTTGTAATCACCCGTAACCGTGGCAACCGGCCCCTGCTAGAGCTGGCCGATCATACGTGCTATTTGCTAATGCAAGCGGGAGCGGTGGCCAAATTGTCGGTAGCGTGTGCGCGCGTGTGTGTGTCTCTGCGTGTGTGTGTGTGTGTGTGTGTGTGTGTGTGTGTGTGTGTGTGTGTGTGTGTGCCAGCTAGCTCCTGAAAGTCCAGCAGACTCCAGTACGGAATGTTGAGAACAGCTGTGGACATGAGCGAAGGAATTTGCAGAAACCTAACCTCATGATCTCTCCCTCTCTCTCACACACACTCTCTCTCTCTCACACACACACACACACACACACGCACGCACAGCCCGAGCAGTTATTTAAAAATGATCAGGCGAGCCTCGGCCCATCTGTTCTTAACTCGCTTAACCTGGTCGCGCGGAAACAGTCGGGACCGCGGTGGTGGACGTCGAGCGTTCGTGCGCGTTTAAGACATTCGATATTTAATTAGCGTGACGTCCGCCTCGTTCCAGGCCGCGGCCTCGTGGGGGGGTTTCGTGTTTTCCCCCCCCTTAATGAGATTCACTAGAATAACCAGAGAATACGTTCAAGAAAAACAAGTTTTCTCCAGGGAAATAATTTCTGTGATTGTTGAGACTGAAGGCAGCGCTTTATTCTCTCTCTCTCTCTCTCTCTCTCTCTCTCTCTCTCTCTCTCTCTCTCTCTCTCCCTCGCTCTCTCTCACACACACAAACAAGTCCTCGCTTGCCCGTCTCTGTTGCGTAACGTCGCCCATTCCCTGGAGACGCCGAGCGGCCCCGACTGCGCGCGTCTGTTGCCGCTTTGGCCGCGCCGACGCGGGCCCGGTCTTCGGCGCCGCGTCCACGCCGACTGGGCTCGCCGGTGGTTTCGCCCCAGTAACCAAACTGGGGCGAAACCACCCGCCGGCGTGAGGGAACCGAGTCAGCCGACCGGAGGCCGGCGTTAGATTTTATCGGAGTCGGACGCGGGATACCGAAGTTAAACCCGCTCCCGCGTCGCCGCATTAGCTGCACGCGCCATTATCTCGCTGGTTCGTGGGGCTGAGTCCCCGGGATTACGTGCGTCCGAGTGTTTAATCTCGGGCGGAGGGGGCGGGCCTAAACGACACATCCCGATGTGATTAGTGCACGGGGGCCACCAGAAGGCCGACGGCGTGTAAACCCGGGTCTCGCACCTGCCCGCAGGCGTTCACACCGCTAATTGAAAGCAGCCGTTTGCACTGTGTTAAAGCCCCCCCCACCCCGACCCACCGACCCACCCCCCCACCACCACCACCACCCCGCTGCCCCCCCACCTGCTGCTCTGTGGATTGAGGGAAAGCTTAGACCGTAGCATGTGGTTGCCTGTGAAATAACACAGGAAGAAATGCGGCGAGGGATGAATGATGCTGGTGAAAACTCCATCCAAACCCCCCCCACCCCCCCACCCCCCCCAGGCGTCAGATGAGATAAGACGAACGTTCGCTTGGCTGCAGCGGCCCGTCTTTGTTTCCTCGCCGGCCCGCCGGACACATTGGGACCTTTCATCACGTCCTCACTCAGCGGTTCTTTACGATTTGGGAAGTACCCTCCACCCACCTCTCCTAATTCTTCTTCCCACCCGGCGGTACCCCCGCCCAACGGCGCTGAAGAAGGAGCATTGTTTAGAAAAATAACCGCCTGAAACAAAAAAGATCGACTGATAAAATAGTTGCACTGTTTTCCTGCTCCTGAAATCATGGGAAGTGTAATTGACTTGAGAGGGAAAATAAAAAATAACAGTGAAACAAGTACAGAAGCCATAATACGCTGTTCTGGTGTCCCTCGGGGTTCTATCACCGGCTTCCACCCTTTTTTTAATTGTGCTGTTCTGGTGTCCCTCAGGGTTCTATCACCGGCTCCCACACTTTCTTAAATTGTGCTGTTCTGGTGTCCCTCAGGGTTCTATCACCGGCTCCCACCCTTTTTTTAATTGTGCTGTTCTGGTGTACCTCAGGGTTCTATCACCGGCTCCCACCCTTTTTTTAATTGTGCTGTTCTGGTGTACCTCAGGGTTCTATCACCGGCTCCCACCCTTTTTTTAATTGTGCTGTTCTGGTGTACCTCAGGGTTCTATCACCGGCTCCCACCCTCTTTTTTTAATGTCCTGCAAACATCCAGAGTTCTATCTCAATAAGAACAGGACCTGCTGACCCCCTTCCTCCATTCCACAGTTATCTTTCGGCCCTAAAACTTTTTCACTTGTGACTCTGTGGATACAGTTTTGAGATTTCCCAGAATGCTGCTGCCGCGGTCGTGAATTTGAGCTTGGTTCTGATCGTCCACAGATGGGACTCTGGTCGCACACGCTGGTGTCATTTGTCCTGGGAAGACAGAGCTTCTTCTTCAGAATCCACCGTCCCGTACCCAGTGGGAGAGGCTCGGTATGCTCTATGGAATGTTGCTGACAGGAAGGGGAAGAACCGAGGCCAAGAAACGGGAGAGAGTCAAAATAAGAAGACTACGCTGGGGAGGACGGTTGTGCAAGGAATAACAAGGAACATATTCCAGAAATATTCACATTGTCTCGAAAAAAAAAAAAAAAAAGATATCAAGAACTTAATTGTTTGCAGTAAAACGATTTGCGTCGGCCTTTCGCTGGTTCCTGTCTAGGAATGGCGGCGCTAACAGTGATCCTGCAGCTGTTCCTGCAGCTGTAATCCAAGGATCAGCGCGTCTTCCTCTGTAATTTTTTGATGGGATCGTTTCGGGATCACAGCTTGTTCGCCATTACCAGAGAACAGGAACGGGTGCGTCTGCGCGTCAGGATGCCTTTTCTCCTTTTTAATCGGGAAGAATTAGTCGGACTTAGACACATTCCGACGTCTCCGACAGCTGAGGTGAACGTATAAATAGAAATTGAGCACAAACAGGAAATTTGTCCCCCAAACTGTCTGTTGGAGGCGTTTATCACAGTTTATAGAGAGACTTCCTGCTTTGATCCGCGCTGCACAACGCCGACGTGCACAACGCCGACGTGCACAACGCCGGTGTGCGTTTTGTCCGCGTTCGAGGCCCGCTGGTCGTTTACACGGACCAGAAGTGAACCAGGAATAACACTTTTCCCATGTCGTGTTGGGGATGGCTCCGCGGCGACAGCAGGAGAAGGCGGAGCTTCCCGCGCTTCCGTCCGCCGACCGGTCGCCCTGTGCGACCGAAGCAGGCCGGCGTTTGTCCACGGCAATCGGTCGCTGCGTGTGCGGGAGGTCGGGATTAGCTCTGGGACAAATAACAGCTGATAAGAGGGGCCGAGGGAGCACGCAGAGAGTGTGTGTGTGTGTGTGTGTGTGTGTGTGTGTGTGTGTGTGTGTGTGTGTGTGTGTGTGTGTGGCTGTAGGTGTCAAAAGGTGAGCGTTCGTTCCCATATGGCCCCCAGAAGGAGAGGAGAGCGCGTATCCATCCTGCTGCGTTCGCGTCTCGCGTCTCGTCCGGCGAGATTGACTTATTTATTGTTCGAACAACAGCGAGGGGAAAGGCCTCGGTCTCCTCCCACGTTTCCTCTCCCTACCTCATCACTTATCTGGGTTTTCCTGGCAGCGACACAGGAAAGAGCGACGTCAGCGGCGCAGCGTGAGGCGCTGTTGGGAAGAACTGAGGGGTGGGCGGGGCCTCCCGAGGAGATTATTTAGGTCAGGACGCCGCGTCCCCCTTAATGAAGAAGACAAGGGGAACTTTTCCTGAACGTGTGAGGGGATCAGCTCTGGCTTTAATCCCCCCCGCTTGTGTTCGACAGGGCTCTTAATCAGCCGCGCGACTGCGCCGCACATGTGAGATGTTTCTGATTATGAGCCTGGTAATCAGCAGTCAGACCGCCCGCGACATGAATCACGGGGCGGAAGACAAGCGGGGAATGAGAGGCGACGGGAACAAAGATCGCTTGATTTGTTCTGGTGTTCATGTCATCATTAGCTCCGCTCTCCCCTCGCTCAGCTGCCTGACTCCATGTGACCTCTTCCTCCTCCTCCTCTTCTTCTGCGGCGTACCTCAGATCTCAAATGTCACGACTCAACTTTGCATTCAGAGGTTTGGCCTTTGACCTCCGGGTGGGCGGGACGAACTGATAATAGCCCCCTTTCAGGCCTGATTTACAGGCCGGGGGAGCGACGCACAACGCTCGTGTGTTGACAGGCCCACGCACGGCCGCATTCTACATGTATGTTCACACAGCACACGTGTGGACGGCTGGTCCCGGACGCAGTTGTCCCAGCTGTCTCGGCTGCAGGGACGGAGAAGATAAAACAGGCACGGTTCGGTAGCCGGAGGGCATGATAGAGATTAAATAAACAGATCTAAGCGCTGGGTTTCTTGTGTTTATACTGCACGAGGTTATCGCTCA
>CAJVRN010000126.1:10945000-10995000 GCA_911728415.1 Lagocephalus sceleratus
ATCCAACCATCCATCCATCCATCCTGAGCTGGGTGACTTCAGGGGCCTCTGAGGGTCCCAGTTTGGGCTCCGTGGTGGAGGCTGGAGGCCCCCAGGAGCCCCTTTAAGGGCCCTGGATCAGGGCTTCCATCTGCATCGTTTACAGCCGGTACGCTGTTGATGCATAATATATGAGGGGGTGGGCGGGGACAAGGAACAAGCCCCGCCCCCCCTCGTATTATTACGTGCAGGTCTGAAGAAAAACATGCGACCTGCTGGGAGTTTGCGCCTCCACCCTGGACCAAACCCTCGCTGAGCTCATGAGGGGGGGGGGTTCTGTCCTCACCAGGGTTTTATAGAACATTTCTGCTCCGTGAGATAATACACCAAAGACCGCACCGGACACGGCGGCCTCGCACGTCAAACCGTGGGCGAGATGCCCCGCGTCCGCCCAGCGGCTCCGAGGCCCGGGCCGGGACGCGTCCGCCTCGCTTGCGCAACGGCCGAGGCCCAGATGAGGCGAGGGCGTCCGGGGAGCGCGTCGCAAACATGCGGGATGGGTCACATGACCCCCGCTCAGCCCAGTCATGTGCAGCAGCACGCGCGCGTGTGCGTGTGTGTGGGTGTGCGTGTGTGTGTGTGTGTGTCCTCTGCACAGATGCATCACTGTCCATAACCAAACACACACACACACACACACACACACACACACACACACACACACAAATAACCACTTCCTCTTGTTTTCGTAACATTTACCAACCTCAAAGCTCAACCACACAGCGCCTCACTTCTCCCCAGGGGGGCGGGGCTTCGGGGGAGTCTGGCGGGTACCTGCACAGGTAGGAGGGCAGCACCCTGGAGGAACAAGCTGGCCTTTATTGGTCTGGAGGGGGGTGGGGGGGGTGCCCTCTGCCAGCTCCTGCAGCTTCAGGAGGAACGGGCAGCGAGGAGGAGGAGGGGGGGGGGTTACGTAACCGCGCACAAAGACGCGTTCATCGGGGGGCTCCGGGGTCCCGTACCTGAGTTGGGGGGCGTGGCTTTCATCTGGACCTGGACCCCTGACGCGGCAGAGGCAGCGGCGGGCCTCGGGAACGCCGCGTTAAGACAAACGAAGGTGGCGTCTGAGGACAAAGCCCTCTGTGTCCCTCCGCTCTGGAAACATTCTCCTTTTTTTTTTTTTTTTTTCCACCAGGATGA
This sequence comes from Lagocephalus sceleratus, assembly GCA_911728415.1. NCBI lineage: Eukaryota > Metazoa > Chordata > Actinopteri > Tetraodontiformes > Tetraodontidae > Lagocephalus > Lagocephalus sceleratus. The sequence continues at coordinate 10,946,180 of CAJVRN010000126.1, forward strand.
TGCTGCGCCCCGCGTTTAGGCCCCGCCCACAGCGAGGTCCAGTAAACAGTAAACTCGCGTCCTCGCTCGAGCCGACCGAACGAGGCCGCTTCAACAGTAGAACGTGTGTTTTGTTGGCTTTAACTTTACGGGCGCCAAATAAAAAGTTTCGTTTTAATCTGTTGATTAATCGTCGGTTTGAGTCTGGGCCCCCCCCCGATGTGCAGCCCTGTGCAGATATAATGTACATTCACACACACACACACACACACACACACACACACACACACACACAGAGCAGTGTGTGGCGGCTCTTTCACTGGGCTCAAATGTCAGGCTGCGAGGCCGGGAGGTCGGGGTCAGGGGTCAGGGGTCGGAGGTCGGCGCAGTCGCATGAATCAGCGGATTGTCTGATCGGAGGAGGACGAGGACGAGGAGGAGGAGGAGGGCCGAAGACGAGCGCAGAGCGGGGAGGCAGGAAAGGTCAGGGCGCAGATGAGCTCAATCTGCTCGTCTTTGTCACTCACACACACACACTCACTCACACACACACTCACACACACACACGATTCATTGTGTGTGTCACAAGAGGCTCCTTACATAACAACACTTTTGGGAGGGGGGATTGAGGTTTTGGTCCGTGTATTGGGTGTCGGTGTGTGTTCCTCTGATCACCTCCACATGAAGGGACCTCCACAGGAAGCCCCCCCAGAGCAAACACCCCCCCAGAACATTTCCACTCCAGAGTCACTGTTCAACACAAACACTTAAAAGAACACACATCTACTACACAAAGTGACACGCAGCCGTCTGTAATACAGATTTGTGACGCTCGAATATTCGTCATTTGGCCCCTAAAACGTGATTAAAAACACGTTTGAGCGCCGCTCGCGCAGCAAACGCGCCGACAGCGCCACCTACAGGCAACACCTGTGCAGCACACCTGACAGGGTTCGCTGAATAAAAGCGACGGACGAACACTTTCCGGGGTTTTTATCCAGGAAGTTGCTCCAGAATAACAAACTGCAAAACCGAGAATGAGGTTTTGTTTCACTTCGTACCCTTTGTTTTATTTTAATCCTTTACAAGTTTAATTTTTAAGCCATTACTGGTATAATTTTACAATCCTGGGATAGTTAACGTCCTCGTTTATTGCCCTTGTGCAGGTTTAATAAGTTACCAACTCCACATTCTCTTGTTGTGTGTTAATGTTTACACAACGCTGCAATAAAGGGGTGAACCTCTACCAACGGACCACCAGGGGGCGCTACAAGCTCGTACCAAAAAAAAACAACGTTTGGCTCCTGCAAGGGTTTTTGTTTGGTTATTTCAGGACTTTTGAAACGAATAAAGCAGAAAATCAACGTCACTTAAAGCACCGCTGTCACTAAATCACATCACAATGTCAAACATCTAATTATGCATTGAAGAATTAAATAAAAGTAAACTTAATAACTATTTTAAAACGTATCATTAAATAGTAGCAATAGCAGTAAATGTTAAATAAAATTCATCGAGTTCTGTTCAAAAGAGTAGAAACGAACAAACCAGCCTCACAAAATAAGTATCTTGAGTCCATTCGACCTTTAATTAACATCATTGTCAACATCTGTGAGTCACCTGTATTTTCCTGCTGCTGTGAACCCAAAAAAGTATAATTAGGGGCCCACAACCCGTCATTGACGGAGGAAGCTGGCTGCGAGGGCCTTAAGAGACGCAGACGAGGAACCGGAGGACGTGAAAGGCTGCAGGAGAGAGAGACACCAGCTCCGGTTCTGAGCCGCGAATGACAGCAACTCAAGCGGTTGGTATTCTTTAATGTTTTCACAGCTGCAACAACAAGTCTGGTTGGTGTGGTGACATCACCTGATTCGTTGGCGTCCTGAAAGTGTGTGTGAGAGAGAGAAGAGTGTGTGTGAGAGTGTGTGAGAACCATCTTGGAGGAGCTGCACGACCCGAGCTCCGTGCAAAAAGAACCTGAGAGAAAGCGTGACAGGGAAATGACCCACAAACCCATTCCCCCAGAGAGGCTGTGGTGCATGATTGATGCCCCCTCCCACCTGTTACCTGTCTCACCTGACCAGGTGAGGCTGGTTTAGAACCATTATTGCTTCACCCCCCCACAGGTACACATCCGCAAGTGCTCTTGGACTGACAGAACTTGCTCTATTTTATTATTCGCACAAAGTCTATAATGCAAATGTGTTTTTGTGGTGAGTTTCGGAAAATTTTAGAACGTCAACTTCAATAAAATCATATTTTAAGCGGCACTTTCAGTGTGGTGTGGTTTGAGGTGCTTTTATTTTGAAATCTCCGGAGCAAGTCGCTGGCGTGGAGGTGCGCGCTCCCGCCCCCCCCGAGGGAGCGCGCTCGGGGCTCGCGACGGGCAGCGTTCAAAGGACGTCCGAGGGAAGCGCTTAGATGCCTTTGATCACCTGAGCCGCGCAGGTGAGGCCGCCGCGGGCCGGAGCGCCGCCGCCGCCCCCGCCGAGACCCACAACAATAAAAGAGGCGAAAAGGGAGTCTGCGGCGCAGCCTCAGGACCACCGGAGGACCGGAGCTCCATCAGCGGGAGGGGAGCGATGAGGAGGCCGGAGAGGGAGCGACCTGCGGCGGCCACAGCGACCTCGGTAAGCCCCCCCGGACCGGCTGTCCTGTATTAACCCCCCCGAATGACTCCCAGAACCATCAAAACCAGCCTGTAGACGCGGAGAGGCGACTTAAAAAGAGTTTTCCAGCGGGTTAAAAAAGTTTACTCGGTGTTTAAATTATAATATTCCTGGTTTAAGAAGCCCCTCTGGTCTTTATCCGCCGCGTGTGGAGCCGCAGCTGAACTAAATCGAGACCAGGCGCCTCGAACTTTTCCCCCTCAGCTTTGAAACAGATGTGATTTTTATCCGAACTTGATTAAATTCCCTCACACGACACAATAAATCACAAAAAAAAGGAAAAGTGGGAGCGCTCCCAGTGCCAGCCGAGCCTCCCAGACTTCCATCCCTCGCCTCCCGACGTGGGAGGAATGGAGCAAAGGCAAGCGTGTGTGTGTTGGTCGTCCCGGAGGTGCTTCCATTCCATGCAGGAAACATGACATCTGCTGCATCGCCGCCCGAATTCCACTCTGGGAATTCGAGAAACTTCCAGGATGAAGCTCAGGTGAGACCGGCGAGCGTTCCCGAGGACGGGGACAGGTTGGCGGCGTCGGCGGTGTTTTTCGGCGTCTCTCGTCAGCCGCCTCTCCCGAGCGTCCCCCCCCGCTCTCGCGTTTCAAATGGGTTCCATATGGAGCGCCGCCTGGATCCGGGTGCCAGGCGAAAACCAGGCAGGGGAAGGGAGACGCGCGCCTTCCGCCCGGACCCCGCGATCCCAGAGTCTGCAGACGTCGGGCAGGGAAAGGCCGGTTCTGGGGAGGTTCCCTTTGGGCCGCGCTCTCGTCCGGAAAAGCACGGAAGGGAACGTTCCCGCCGACCGGGGCGCGGGTCGTCTCATTGTGCTCCGGCGTTCCCTTCAGATTGACCCCGGGAATTTTGTGCCGCGGAATCTGCGAATCACGCGATGAACGGTTGCGCCCGAGGGTGCGGAGGAATGCGCCGATGCATGCGCGTTACGCCCCAGCGCGCGGGTTCTGCTCGGTTTTCCTGCCTCGCGCGTGCAGCAGGGGTGACCCGGAACGCCGTGCGTCCCCTCACCCCCGGAAAGGACGCGGAGCGGATTCGCCCCCCGTGTTTAATCGCCGACGAGCCTCCGCTGTTGGGTTCGAGCGGAAGCTGCCCCCCCGACCCGGATCACGACTCCGTCGTCTTCTCCAGGCGCAGTCGGGTTTTCCCCGTTTGCGACGGATCAAGCGGCCCGTTTCCCCGGGTAACGCGTCCTCCCGCTGGACCCGAGCTTCAGGCCGGGAAGGAGGCGAGCGAGCGAGGAGGCGTCGGAAGGGCGGTGAACGAGCGCGTCTCGTCTTTCCCGTGGAGGTGTGACGAGGGCTCGCCGCCATGTTCCCGACGGTCCGGCCCTTCCCTCGGGTTCGACGGAGCTGGGAACGGGCCTCGCGGAAGCGCCTGCGGAGCGCCGTCCCTGTCCGGGAGGAGGCGGATTCCACGCGGTCGCATTTGGGAGCTGCGGTGGGAGAAAGTGCAACCGGAGGCTCGGCTCAGAGTCGAGGGGTAAACAGGAAGCCGCAGGGCCGGAGCGTCGCCGCTGGTTATTCCCAGTCAGCCCTTTTTCTTGGCGCGCGTCGAAGCCCGTTTGCTTCCCCGACGCGCATTTGGGAGCCACATGTGAACCGCTGCAGCGGGAATTCCAGGACCGCAGGAGGGTTCGGTTTGGTCCCTGCGGGCGGGGAGAGAAGCTCGAAAGCTCCGGGGCGCCGGCGAGCACGAACAACGCTCGAGGTCCCCCCCTCCCGTCGGGATTTCCCTCCGTCCGAGGAGGCTCGAACGGAGGGAAAAAACGGGCGACGGATCAAAGCGCTCAGCTCAGGTCTTTGATGTGGAGGGGTGTTTGTGGAAGGGCGAGACCCATCCGGGTCCGAGCGCTTTCATCTAACGCGTCCTCGAGCGCGTCTGGGTCGCAGGTGATGGGCTGTAGCACGTCTTTGGGGGGGGGGGGCGTCGCTGTAGCTGCTCATGCAAACACGTCTTTGGGGGAGGGGGGGGGGGGCGTCGCTGTAGCTGCGTGGGAGCCAACAAACGCGTTCACCCCGATGAGGATTCCAGGCTGCTGCTGCACCGAGGGAAACACGCCGGGGGGGGACTTCGCTTTTCTCTCCAGCTCCGTTCCCCAGCTGGTGTGCGCCTCACCCCCTCACCCCCTCACCTCACCCCTCCTCACCCCCTCAGCCCCCCCGGCCCTGCACAGCTTCATGTCCTCACACGCGGCGCTCGCCCATCGGTTCTGATTACTCCCGCTGCTCCGACGCCTCCGCGCTCCTCGGGGGCGTGCCGGCTGTTCCTCGCGGCCCCCTCCGATCGCGTGATCAGTGACTGATCGGTCGCGGTGGCGAGCGGGCCAAGCAGGGGGCCGGCTATCTTCACGACTTTAACCTTGACCTTTGAACCGTAACGGCGTGCGAGCGCCTCCCTCCTCTCTCCCCCGCGTCTCCACGTTTGTAAACAACGCAGACGGGCACGAGGAATCCCGCGAACGTTACGGGAAAGGCGAGGCGGGATGTGCGGATGGGATACGGGTGTAAGTACGACGCGGTTTTCCTCGTCCCTTCCCCGATATTCCCAGAGGTCCGCGTCGCTCCTCGTAATCCCTCTAAATGATGCGTTTTCCTGCTGGCGCTCTTCGGGAAGACGAGGGGAAAATCGGTTGCGACTGCCGCCTTCCGCGGGCCCTGCGCCGTTGTTTCCCGTCTTTCTCGTGTTGTCATCATCCCCCCCCACACACACACACACACACACACACACACACCTCCGCCAACATCAGTTCGCCTTCGTCGCCTCGCTCCTTTCATCTCCCTCGCATCCTTCCTCCGCCGCGCTCAACCAAAAAGATGACCTGACCGGGCTCGTTACGGCGCCGTACCCGCAGTTGGCAGGTTCTCACACACACACACACACACACACACACACACACACACACACACACACACACACGGGCGAGCAGGCTTCAGTTAATGGGGACTCCAATAAAGCGAACACGTGCACATTCCATCTCTCCCATTAAATCTGTTTACAGGTTTGCTCATTCCCTCCCTCGCCCTCGCCCTCCCCCCACCGCCCCCCGCTCCCCCCTGCAGGGAGCGGCGGCGTTCGCCCGAGCCGTGGTCTTCCGGTGGCGTTTGCGCGATCGCCCCGCTCCCTCGGATCGGGTCCCGCGGGCTCGGGCTCGGAGGCGACGGGCCAATGAAGCCGAGGCGCTGCTGGCGGCGGTGGACGCGCTGCTGTTGGCAGGAGCGCCGGCGCAGGAAGCGCCCGTGAGATGGAGCGGAATTAACGTCTTTTGTTGCAACCGAATCTTAATTACGGGTTTTTCCTCCCCCCCTCTCCTCTCTCGCCTCTCGTTGGTCCAATAGCGGAGTGTTCGCAACACCAACGGAGCAGCACCGACTCTTGGCTGCTGGACAGCTCGCCGGGCTGCGACTTTGCGCGTCGCATTCGAGCGAATTTGGCCGCGTTCGCCTGGGCCGCGGCCAGACGCGCGGACCTCCAGACGCGTCTCTGGTTAAGCTCGTTAAAGAGAGATTGCTGCGGGAGGACTGGCGAGCGGGGCTGCGGGGGGGGGGTAGTTAGAGCGAGGCAAAAGTTTCCTGCGGCTCCCCGAACGGCTTCAAGGGATCCGCCTGCAGATCTGCAGCGGTGCAGAGAGCAGCAGGAGGAGGAAGAGGAGGAGGAGGAGGAGGAGGTGGAGGAGGAGGAGGAAGAGGAGGAGCAGGAGGAGGAGGTGGAGGAGGAGGAGCAGGAGGGGGAGGAGGCGGAAGAGGAGGAGCAGGAGGAGCAGGAGGAGGAGGTGGAGGAGGTGGAGGAGCAGGAGGAGGAGGAGCAGCAGGAGGAGGAGGAGCAGCAGCAGGAGGAGGAGGAGGAGCAGGAGGAGGAGCAGGAGGGGGAGGAGGAAGAGGAGGAGCAGGAGGAGGAGGAGCAGGAGGAGGAGGAGCAGCAGCAGGAGGAGGAGGAGCAGGAGGAGGAGGGGGAGGAGGAGGAGGAGGAGGAAGAGGAGGAGAAGGTGGAGGAGGAGGAGGGGGAGGAAGAGGAGGAGGAGGAGGTGGAGGAGGAGCAGGAGGAGGAGCAGGAGGAGGAGGAGCAGGAGGAGGAGCAGGAGGAGGAAGAGGAAGAGGAGGAGGAAGAGGAGGAAGAGGAGGAGGAAGAGGAGGAGGAGGAGGAGGGTCGGAGCGGTCTGGGTTCATAGCTGCTGTCACCAAGCGTGAGCGCGTAATTTGACGTGTATTTATGGGAGGACGCGATTAGAGCGAGCAGACGGAGCAGATAACCTGTTGCCTCCAGGCGTGGAAGCGCAGCTGAGGGGGGGGGGGACTCTCTCCCCAGCGCGACTCTCAACGACCTCGGGGGGGAGGGCAGGGCTGCCACGTGTGACGCTCGATTCTGGAGCTGTTTGCGAGCGGGAGCAGGCGGTCCGGAGGGGATCCAGCTTTCCGTTTGTTGTCCTTCCCCGCCTGGAAATGTGGGGGGGGAGGGGAGGGGGTGGATGATTTGCACCGCTGGTGTGAACAAACGACGCAGATCTGCTGCAGGGAGCTGCTTTAGAATAACAAGGTTTAAACTGCACGGCTGCTTCTGATTACAGATTCCTCTCTCACGTCTGCCTCCTAATGAAGGCTGACGACCTCTTCCTCTTCCTCTTCCTCTCTTCCTCTTCCTCTCCCTCTCTTCCTCTTCCTCTTCCTCTCTTCTTCCTCCTCAGGAGTGTGCGAATCCCCTTTCATCCGTTCGGAGGCGAAGCGTGGTCTGATCCCGACGCGCGTCCGCGCGAACGCCGGTTTTTTAATCGAGCGCAGACCCCCCCGCCCTCCTAAATTTCCGCCGCGCGCTTTCCGGCTTCGATGGCGCCGGAACGACCACGAGCGCGAGTTCATCCGCGACGTCGCGAGTGAGGAAGGGGTCGAGGGTTTTTCCCTCCACCTGCTTGGACGATACGCGCGTTTTTCCAGCGCCGGTTTCGCTTCCAGCGTGTTTTTATGGAGCGATCTGGAAACCTGCGTAATCCGGGACGGCGCTGGCGCCCCCCAGACGTTCCCGCCCCTCCGTGCCCGCTCCTCGGGCCCGCCGTCTGGCTGCGGCGCCTGCAGCGCGGCTCGGGCTCACCTCTGCATACCTTCCCCGCAGCCCTCAGCTGGGGGAAGAGAGGGGGGGGGAGGCCTGTCGGAGCAGGCAGGAGGAAGAGGGGAAGAGCCGGCTTCCTGGGGGGGGGTGAGGAAAAGAGGCAAGCGGCTTGGACTGGGAGAGCCTACTGGTTGCCGTGGCGACCAGAGACCCGGCCTCGGCGCCGAGGTCACGCTGAGCGTGGGCCGCGTAGACGCGCGAGGCGCCCGCCCGACCCTGCGGGGTCAGAGGTCGTCGGGGGCGGTCCAAACACAGATCACAGGGAGCGCTCCCACCTCCAGACCCCCCCTCCCCTCCCCGTTTGTTTGTTTGTTTGTTTGCTGTCGTGAGGCGTTGATGTTGGCGGCAGCGGATTCTGATAGCTGCTTCGCCCTCGCTCCTCCAGGTTCTGGTTCTGGTTCTGGTTTGAATCCCGCCCCTTTTGCTTCAGGTCTTTGGGGGGGGGGGCGCTGAAGCGTGGCCCAGCACAGACGAAGGCTGAGGCCAAGGTCAAGGGAAGGCCAGAGGGCGAGCGGCCCAAATGAGTCTCCTCTGAACTTCAAACGCGCTGCTGCTCCTCCCCCCGTTGAGGTGTTTGAGGAAGACCTCCAGACGTCCGAGGGTCCCACACGGACCACCAGAGGAGACCAGGACCGACTAAGAACCCCTCTGACCCGGTACTCATCACTTAAAGTAAAAAACAAACCTCCCGGTTTAACAAGCGTTCCTTCCCCCCCTCAACAGTTATCGTCTTTCTGCTCTCAGCTCGGTCTCGCCGTAATTAAACCGAACCCCGATTCTCCTCCGCGCCGCCGGAGCGAAACGGATTCGATCTGAAGATCCAGCACGAAATGTCAATAAGCTCTGAGCGACGCCGTCCAGAGATAACAAAGTGCCGCTCCGGCATCTTCGGAGCCGGCCGGGACTCGCCGCGCTCCCTCGAAAAAAAAAAAAACGTTCACTTTTGAAGCGCGAGATTACCCGCGGTGCCGCTCTGCTGGGTCGGGGCATTCCAGAGCACGGGGAGGAATAATGGGATCCTTTCACAGGTGGAGGAATCTGGGAATGTTGTTAAAGGCTGTAAAAATGGGGAGGTCGTCCCAGGGGTCCGACACATTCCTGAAAACACTCCGGAGCTGTGAGAGACGGAGGGCCGATATCTGGGTAATCCCGCCGAGGAAGAGGGGGAGGAAGGCCGCAGCGGCTTTTGTTGCGTCCGAGGGACAGTTGAGGGGATTGAGAAGGCCTCGGTTGGGGTGAAAACGAGCGTCCGTTCGGGACTTTTACCCTTAAACGCGCTCCAGAACCTTCACACAAGTCCTGCCCTCTCAGGTCTGGCGTCTCGGGGGCGCAGAGCGCCCCCTGCTGGACGGGCTGAGGGGCGCCGCGCGCCTTCGTCCACGCCCGCGCGCTCGGATTTCCGAGCTCCGAAGTTCAAATTCCTCCGGCGAACCCTCCCGGCGCCCTCGTCCGGCTCTCTCTTTCGAGCCCCAGTACGAGCACGCCCCCCCCCCTCCATCGGGTCCGCATATTTCCCTCCACGCGTCTGGAGCACAGAGGTCGTTAACTCTCAGGAATCTGGGCGCTCCGTCCGAAACGCCGACGGTTTACCGCACCGCGCCGCTGTAATTACGGCGCCCTCGTCTGAACTCCCTCCGTCTTCTCTTCCAGGCCTGGAAACCGCGGCGGAGGCTCTGCTGCGCCCGCAGGCGGATGCTCCTGCTCCTCCTCCCGCTCTTCCTCCTCTTCGCCCTCGCCTCCGCGCTGGCGCCCGCGCTGCCCCTCCCCCTGCCCGCCTTCGACGTCGACCAGCGCCTGTCTCGCTCCCTGAGCTCCACGGGGGACCTGGGGTCCAGGTCGCAGCCCGCCCACGCCTCAGACGCTCGCCGCTCGCCGCCCGAGCACCCCGTAGTCGCTGGCGGCGACAAAAAGTGGGCGGACGCGCGCCACGGCGGCGTACGCGGAAAGGCGCGCACGGGGGAAGGCGCTGACGGGCGTCCGAACGGGCGCCGCGGCCTCCCGGAGCCCAGGGACGACGACGGAGGTCGACGGCGGCGAGACGAGCCCGGCGAGGTCGGAGGGCGGGGCATCCGCGTTGATCCGCACCTGCGGGTGAACAGAGCAGCGGCGGACGCAGGTAGACGGGAGCGCGGACGCCCGAGCAGGGAGGCGGACCCCCGGGGGCGGGGAACGGCGGCGGGCCAACACGGGCGGCGTCCCGGGGACGGCGGCGGCGTTGGCGGCGACGGGGAGCGGCAGACGAAGCTCCGCGGTCCCTCCGGGGATCCGGGAGCGCCCGGGGAAGATCCCGGTTTGAGGCGTGAGAGGCCGTTGTCTGGACTCGGCGAGGGCCTGGAGGGGGGCGGCGACGTGTGCGCGGGGGTCGGCGACCTCTCCGACGGCGACCGCAGGCGCATCAGGGCGGGCCCGGCGCCCGGGCGGCACCCGCCGTGGCTCAGCGAGGACGACGTGGAGAAGATGGCGCTCCTGGCGGGGGGCGAGGTGGTGAGCAAGGCCAGGCTGCCCGCCCACGGGCAGGTGCTGCAGGTGGCGCTGGCGGCGGGGAACTCGACGCGGCGGGCGGAGACGCACGGCGAGCGCTGCCAGCGCGGCTCCTGCGCCCTCGCCAAGCGCACCGACGACTGGTTCGAGGTGTTCGCCTTCCACCTGGACCGAGTCCTGGGCCTGAACCGGAGCCTCCCGGCAGTGCTGAGGGCCTTCCGGAGCCAGGTCCTCCCGTACCGCTACATCAGCGGCGTCCCCCGGCCCGTCGTCTGGTGGGACCCCGACATCCAGCACCTCGCCAGCAGCGACAACGACCAGAATTCGGTCCCGCTCACCTGGGTCCGGTACCAGGAGCTGCTCCGGAGCCGCTGCGGGGTCCACGCCGACTTGCGGTCGGCGCCCTGCGTGGGGATCCACCACTCCGAGTGGGGGAGGCTGGCCCTCTTCGACTTCCTGCTGCAGGTAAATCGGGTTTTCCTTTTAGTCGCGCAGAAACAATCCGGCTGCAGTTCGCGTTCCGGACACCAGGGGGCAGCAGGGGTCGACCGATCACAGCGGGCTCCTGTGGCTCCCCCTTGTGGCCGTCGCTGGAAACGCAGCCCGGTTCCCTCCGCTGACCTCGCGAGCGAAAGTTCGGCCCGGGTTCGGCGAAGTTCAGCAGCTCGCTGCTAAAAATACGACGACTTGAGACGACTCGTCTGTGGTCTCACTATCTCTTCACACACACGCACACACACGCACACACACACACACTCCAGCTGTCATTGTTTAGGTAGAACGCCGATCAAACTTTAATCGCGATATCTGATCTGGTTCAAACGCGACCTGCATCTCGCCGTTGTTGCCGTGACTTTAGAAAGAATCATGAATACAGAAGGAGGTCGGCACTCGGCGGGAATATTGATGCGACTGTTCGGCGTGCTGTTTGCTGCTGCGGTCGCCTTGGTAACGGCTGGTATGTTGACGTGGCGCGGCAACGGCAGCGTAGGGTTCTGCCGCCAAACGCGCTGCAACGAGCGGCGAGTTATCCGGGTTACGACGCCCGCAAGCGCGACGCGCGGGAGTGTGCGTGTTCCCCTCACGCGCCAGAGGGGGCGCTGTTTAACACGTCAGCTACCGACAAATAAGCCCCGCCCACAAAGCCCCCGACAACAGTGAGCGGTTGATTGCTTTAGTCTGGCTCATAACACACACACACACACACACACACACACACGCACACACACAAGAGGACAAGTGTGTGTTCGTCTTCGAACACAGAATCGTGTCAAATGAAAGAAAATTGATTTTTCTGAGATTGTTTAACCGAAAGGGCTCAAAGAGTCGATAAAGACTTCTGCGTCAGGTGACCTTGGCTGTGACCTTGGCTGTGACCTTGGCTGCGACCTTGGCGGCCTGGGACAGGTTCACGTACTTCCCGTCGGGGTTGAGTTACACCGCTATTGGGTTTCGCCCCTTCCGCCCATTCGCCACGTCCGCTGTCGACCCAGAGGCGCGTCCGGATCCCTCATCGGGGGGGTTGATGGCGAGTCAGACAGGCCACGCCCCCTTCCTGCCGGAGGTATTGATCAGCAGAGCGCCGATCAACTCCTCCATCGCAGCTCCAGCAGGCGTGAACGTCCAACACTGAGTCTCTTCCCTTGAAGTGAAGACAATTTTGAGATCAAAGATCAGCTCGTCTGCTTTGATGTTGCTCTTTGTTTCTACCGAGTTCCTCCGCCGCCGTGGGCAACGGTGTCCTCGCACGGAGACGCGAGTGGATTCGCGGCTTCACACGAACGCCTCCTCCATCAGTGACGCGCGGCCGGAGGGCGCACGTGCACACAGAACACACACACACACACACATACGTGCACACACACATGCACACGATCACACACGCTCACACACACACGTTCACACACATGCATGCACTCGAACTCACACGCTCAAACACACTCACACACATATGCTCACACAGACACACACTCACACACACACAGACGCACAGTCACACACACACGCACACACAAACAGACACACACACGTACACACTCACATGCTCACACATACACACGCACACACAAACAGACGTACGCACCCACACTCACTTTCACACACACAAACAGACACACACACACGCTTGCGCACACACACAGACGCACACGCTCACACACACACACACACACACTCACATGCTCAAACACACATACACACATACACACACTCTCACATATACACACACACACACATACTCACTCACTCTCACATACACACATACACACTCACACACACACACTCTCACACACACATACACACACTCACACACACACACATACACTCACACTCACACACACACACATACACTCACACTCACACACTCACACTCACACACACACACACTCAGCCCTGAGGACAGATCTCTGCTTGGCTCCTCACATCAGCGTCACGCCGCTCTTCCCCCGTGAACCCGTCATCGTCACAAAAAGTTCGGGATGTGCGGATTCGCCACGTCGGGGTCCGGGGCGGCTCGGGCCCGCCGCGTCCGGGGGCGACCCGGTCGCCTCGGCAACGGCGCGTGGGAAGAGGCGGGGGAGGCCTCATCTGACTCTCGACAGCCTCTCCGGTGGCGGTGTCGGCGAGATGGTTCCGCCCGTTGCTAAGCAACCCAGGCGGGAGGGCGGAGGTCGCGCCCCCCGCCGACCCCGGGGTCTCTGAGCGTCGGCGTGTGTGTTGCAGGTGAACGACCGGCTGGACCGCTACTGCTGCGGGTTCTCGCCCGACCCCGACGAGCTCTGTGTGGAGAACCTGCTGCACGACAGGTGTGGGGGCACCGGGGACCTGCTGCTGGTACACATACTGGTGAGTGGGGGGGGGGATGGGGTGAGGAAGATGGGGAGGGGGTGGGAGGAAGGGGAGGAGGAGGAGGAAGAAGAGGAGGATGAGGAGGGGGTGAGGAAGATGGGGTGGAGGTGGAGGGGGAGAGGAAGAAGAGGAGGGGGGGGGAAGAGGAGGGTGAGGAGGGGGAGGAGCAGGAGGGGGAGGAAGAAGGGGGGAAAAAGGAGGAGAGGAGTAGAAGGAGGATGAGGAGGTGGAGGGGGGTAGGAGGAAGAAAAGAGGAGGAGGAGGAGGAAGAAGAGGAGGGGGAGGAAGAGGAGGAGGAGGAGGTGGAGGAAGAAGAGGAGGAAGAAAAGAGGAGGAGGGGAGGAGGAAGAGGAAGAAAAGAGGAGGAAGGGGAGGAGGAGGAGGGGGAGGAAGAGGGGAGGAAGTGGAGGAAGAAGAGGAGGAGGAAGAAAAGAGGAGGAGGGGGAGGAAGAAGAGGGAGAGGAGGAGGAGGGGGTAAGAGGAAGGGGAGGAGGGGGAGGGAGGAGGAAGAGAGAACAAGGAGGAGGAGGTGGAAGAAGAGGAGGAGGAAGAGGAAGAAGAGTGTGAGGAGGAAGAGGAGGATGGGGAAGAAGAGGAGGAAAAGAAGAGGAGGGAGGGAGAGGAAAAGGAGGAAGAGAAGAGATGGGGGGAAGATGGGGTGGAGGAAGAAAAGGGGGAGGAGGAAGAGGGGGAGGAGGAGGAGGGGGGGAGGAGGAAGAGGGGAGGAAGAGGGGGAGGAGGAGACGGTCACGCTGCTCCGCCCCCCCCAGGTGAGGAAGGCCGACCCCTCCAGGCTCGTCTTCATCGATAACTCCGGGAGGCCCCACCAGCCCGCCGACAACCTCAACTTCCGGCTGGTCGAGGGCGTCAGCGAGTGAGTCGAGCCCCGACCGCCTCCCGAAGTCGCCGAGGACGAGCGCCCGTCGGGCTGAGGGGTCTGAGGGGGTGTCGTGTTGGCAGGTTTCCAGAGAGGGCGGTGGCGGTGCTGCGGTCGGGCTGCCTGGAGCGCCTCCTCCTGCGGTCCCTCCACACCGACAGGGAGTTCTGGGAGAGCCGGGGCGGGGCCCACGGGCTCGGGCCGCTCGTGCGCTCCGTGGAACGCCGGGGGAGGATCCTCCTCCGGCGAATCAGGGACGAGGAGCTGCAGCTCAAGAGGGACCTGTGATTGACGCCCGACCCCAGAGATGAGACACGCCATTGAACTGGTGTGTGTGTGTGTGTGTGTGTGTGTGTGTGTGTGAGGGTGTGTGTGTGTATGTGTGTGTGAGAGTGTGTGTGTGTGAGAGTGTGTGAATGTGTGTGTGTGTGAGAGTGTGTGAGGGTGTGTGTGTGTGTGTGTGTGTGTGTGTGTGTGTGTGTGTGTGAGGGTGTGTGTGTGTGAGTGTGTGTGTGTGTGTGTGTGTGAGGGTGTGTGTGTGTGTGTGTGAGAGTGTGTGAGGGTGTGTGTGTGTGTGTGAGAGTGTGTGTGTGTGTGTGTGAGAGTGTGTGAGGGGTGTGTGTGTGTGTGAGAGTGTGTGTGTGTGTGTGTGAGGGTGTGTGTGTGTGTGTGTGTGTGAGTGTGTGTGTGTGAGAGTGTGTGAGGGTGTGTGTGTGAGAGAGTGTGTGTGTGTGTATGTGTGTGTGTGAGAGTGTGTGAGTGTGTGAATGTGTATGTGTGTGTGTGTATGTGTGTGTGAGAATGTGTGTGTGTGTATGTGTGTGTGTGTGAGAGTGTGTGAGTGTGTGAATGTGTGTGTGTGTGAGAGTGTGTGAGGGTGTGTGTGTGTGTGAGAGAGTGTGTGTGTGTGTGAGTGTGTGAATGTGTGTGTCTGTGTGAGTGAGTGTGTGTGTGAGTGAGTGTGTGAGTGAGTGTGTGTGAGAGAGAGTGAGTGTGTGTGTGTGTGTGTGTGTGTGAGTGAGTGAGTGTGTGTGTAAGAGAGAGTGTGTGTATGTGTGTGAATGTGTGTGTGTGTGTGTGTGTGAATGAGAGCCCAATCTGCTCTTAAGATGAGTTAAACTCACGTCCCCGTTCACCTGTGTGTGTGTGTGTGTGTGTGTGTGTGTGTGTGTGTGTGTGTGTGTGTGTGTGTGTGTTGGTTCGTCCACCAGGGGGCGTCGCCCCGCTCACACCCTCCGACCTCCTGGCTGCTGGTCGGCTACCGTCGGGGTCCGGTCCGATCCACGCCGTCTGCCGGCTCGTGACGCCGAGCCTGTCTCCACCCCCTGCCCCCCCCGCTGGTTGCCGTGACGAAAGACGACCCGACGAGATGAAAGGGCCTCAAAACGGACTTCAAAGCAGCCGCGCTGCCCCCTGTTGGCAGGCTGCGGGCTGCAGATACACGCCTCTGAACACGACGCCTCGGGAGAGCGATTTCGCACGGACCGAAATCTACTTCTTTTTTTGTGAGTGTGTGTGTGTGTGTGTGTGTGTGTGTGTTTATTTTATTCCAGGAAGATCAAAGCGGACGGTGATTGATTTGGACATCTGCTCTTTAGAGATAAGCTTTTTTTCCCCACTAATCAGGGGATTAAAGCGACTGTTACCAAAGAGCTGCTGGACCAAAATCCCACCGGGTTTTTTTTTTTTTTTTAGGATTGAAAAGGATATTTTTCCCCAGCGGTTGTTTTGTTTGTTTCTCCGGCTCTTTTGTTAAAAAGCCCGATGAGATTAAAGAGCCGAAAGCTTTTCCATCTCGAAGCCTCTGAATTATAACTCCGGCCGCATTCCCGAACAAACGCGTCTGAGGAGGAACGCTCCCGCCGTATTAATTATAAATATGGACGTTAATGGACTTAAAGGAGGGACTGCAGCTTCAACGTGACCTGGTTTCCTTTTTTGGGGGGTTTGGAGACAAAAGACAACCGTAAAGGAACTCTAATTTTCCTTTCAGATTAAAACACACGATTTTCCCTCCGGGAATCGAGCGCGTTTAAACCTTATTTCGCTGAATTTTGAGGTTTTTCTACCCCTCTTCCTGATTACGATGAAGCCAGAGGTGAACCAGCACAGCGGGACCTCGACTTACGAACGTCTCTCTTTTCAGGTTACGAAAATATTTCCTCTTGTTACAAAAGAAATTTCGGGATACACGAAAGGCAAAAACACGCTACCGCTGCTACTCGCAGTCGCGGAGTTTAGCGAACGTAAACGTGCTCGTAGCTGCTCTGCCATTGGCTGTCGCCTAGCAACGTCCTGTCATCCCATTGGCTAGGAGGGACGTCGATATGTACAGGTGTGCGTGTCCCAGCGTCGTCTTCGTTTAACTTTTATTCGCTATGGACCCCAGGAACGTGATGGAGAGAAGTGAAAGAGAAGAAAAGAAGAAGAGAGCTTTTAAATTAATTGGTTCCAGAACCTGAAAATTACGTAAGTAGAGACGTGTTTTCCACGTAAATGCCCGAATCCGTTCCAAGCCCCCAAAAATTCGGACATCATTTTTTTATAAATCATAAAATCATCTGAAATTTCTTTCGTAACAAGAGGAAATATTTTCACGTTGAGACGTGTCGTAACCTGAAAACTCCGCAGGTAGAGACGTTTGCGAGTAGAGGCCTCTCGCCTTCGCTTAAGGGAGGTCAAGCGTTCCGACGAGGTCGCCCCCGTGGCGATACGGCGAGGCGCCGCGGCAGCAGGCTGAAATATTAACGACCGCCTGACGGCTGGGATAGCCGAGCGCTTGTAGAACCGAAATTCGTTTTAATATCCGCCGCTCGGACCGCTAAATGTCTCATCAATATTTCAGCCCTCGGTGCCGAATGGAATTCCCGATATCGTTCCAGACTGCTCGGCCTGTAGCTCCGCCCACTTCGCTGAAGTAATTCTCACAGCTTTTCCCCTCATCTGTATCCATGGCGATACAGCCCTCCGTGTGTGTGTGTGTGTGTGTGTGTGTGTGTGTGTGTGTGTGCTGCCTCCATGAAGGCTGGAGGTGGAAGGACAGACAGACATGGAAGTGTTGGGTCCCCTTCGCTGGGCTGCGTGAGGAAAACGGGCGAAAACGCGAAGGCGACGGCGTCTGCAGGAGGCTCGGAGGACGGACGCCGTCGCCCTCGTGACCTCTCGACCTCTGAGTCACCGGCTCCAGACTCTCACCTCCCGGGAAGCGCCCGCTGCCCCCCCCCTCGATCAGAGCCGCGAAGTCTCCTTAACCTTTTAGAGCACATCAAAGCAGATCAAAGGGGGTAGAAGCGGAGTCGGAGACCCTGGTGAAGCTTTAGCCTCGGTTCAAAGACGCAGGGAACGAAAAGAGGACGTGGGGGGGGTCGGGGGGGGGTGATGGAGAGATGAAGAGAGGGATGAGAGAAGAAAGGGAGTCAACGAGGCTCCGCCCCCGACTTCAAATACGTAGATTAACCTCACGGCCCTCCTCGCCGTGTTTCAGGCGAACGCCATTAGCGAGTCCAGGCCACGTTCCAGAGTGTGTGTGTGTGTGTGTGTGTGGGGGGGGGGGTCTGAATGGTGATGCGTTCAAGGGCGAGCCGGGCCCTCCCATCCTGGGAACCGGGAGCGTCCTCCGGGGTCGGGCTCGCCTCGAATCAATCTTTAACGGCGATAAACGCGCTCGGGGAAGCTCGCTGAAATATTTAACCCCTGCGAGGGAAACGGAGGAGGTCGCCCTCCCCCAGAGGAGCGCGTTTACCCACCTCACACACACACACACACACACACACACACACACACACTCCCATCACGCGGCGGTCCATCTGGGAGCTGCTCGGGGCGTCTTCTGCTCCGTTGAAGGCCGCTGTCACTTAGCCGGAGCGCCGCCCATCTGCACCTGTCAGGCGCCATCTCGTCTCCCCGGTTAAACTGGCAGAAAATAGCCCAGGGAGGGGGGGCACAGGGGGGCGGGGCTGAGTCGCAGCGCCACCGCGGATCTTGAGTTCCAGGACCTCAACCCTCTAAAATACTCCCAATTTCTTCATAAATGCAAGTTCAAATGATCTTCTAAACGAACCTCTCGGTGCAGATTAAGATAAATAACCCCCCCCCCAAAAAAAATAAAAACAAATAAGACGGCGTAAGAAATAAACTTCTTTATTAAAACACTGGATTAAAACTCGGCTGTTAAAAAAACAACACTTGATGGATGAACCCGGGAATCTGAATAAACCAAGACGCGAAGCTCGTCAACATCTCTGAACTGCATCTGAGAACTTTGTGGAAAATCTGCAAGTCGGAGGACAAAAAATTAGCGGAAAAATAACCGGGGGGTCATGGCACAAAGGTCAACGGGGAGGTCGGCGCCATTGGCCGCCTGCTGCTACTGGTCTACCGCCAGTCACGCCTCACGAGTACGGCTGGTTTCAAATCCTGTGACTGGGATGTAGATGGACACTGGGAGGATGCTGGGGTTCACTGGACCTCCTTCCCTAAAAGGTCATTTATGCTCCACATTTATACGATAACTATGTTTTTCTTAATGTTTATGCTCAAACAGTTTGTCCACCAGGGGGCGCCTGGAGCAGCTTTGCGTTAATTTCCAAGGAAAAAGTTTAAAAACAATAAAACCGGAAAAGTTTTTTTTTTTTTTTTTTTTCGAGCTGGCTCGTGTAAAAGCACAATTTGAGCGTTGTTAGTTTTTTTTTTTTTTTTACACATAAAAATGTAAACATTGACCTTTAATTTTTTTTTAGCCGTTGGGAGCGTTTACGCTTCCAGTGTTCGCGCCCACGTTCGCCGAACAAAGAGCGTAAATGAGCCTTTAATGAGAACATCGGCGTTAAATGCGTCGCAAACTCGCCGCCGAGGACCGAAAAACTAATCACAGCCTTGCCTCATAAACTCGCTCTGCGGATTCTATTAGCATAAATTACAGAAAGTTCTTTATTTACGTTTTTGAATCGTTGTAAAAATCGAAAAATGTCACAAAACGGTCCATGAGTGATCTCTCTCTCTCTCTTTTTTTTTTTTTTTTTCTTGCTCACGGGGTACAAACCTACTATCAGGACATGAAGGCTGTCCTCGATTAGGGGGGGGGTGGGGTCAGTGGAATCATTCTTACCGATGTTAAGAGTCTGCCGTACCTGTGTACAAGGTTACTTTGGTTTTGGTTAAAAAACAACGATGTTCGTAATTACAACAACGAAACCAGCCAGGAACCACACAGAGGACGCGTCAAGACGTAAAAAAAAAGTCCTGCTAGTCTAGAGTCCGTCCACGGAGGAGCTACATTGCATACTGGAGAAGGTGGAGAACCAGTACGGGACTAATACTACAAACATCCTCATATATTACTCTGCACATAAATAAGTGGGGGGGGGGTCCGGGGCGAGCGTTCACGTCCTGCACATGAGGACGTCTGCGAAGGGGCCCAGGAGGTTCTTGTTGAAGATGCACCTGACCCACACCAGGTAGGTGGTGAAGGGCTTGATGTTGTCCGAGAAGGTGTAGTTCTGCTGGGGCAGGATGTAAGGCATGTAGGTGTTCTCTCCCTGCTCCTGGATCCACACCTCGTACTTCACCTCCCGGACCTTCAGGTACTTCAGATTCCAGGGGATCTGCCAGGACACCGTCAGCCTGGCCTCGCTGCTGGTCTGCACGGAGGTCTGGCACTGGGGGTCCCTGACCCGGCCCGGGTGGAGGGTGCTGGACAGCTTGGACTTCTTCGCGGCGGGCTTCGTCTTCAGCCCCTCCCGAAGGACCTCCAGGAACGAGGGGATGTCCACTAAGGTGTCCTGGTAGATGCGGAAAAGCCACTCGGGGTTGCGGCAGCACAGGTGCCGGGGGACGTCCCTGCTCGCCACGATGCGCTCCCGCTCCTCCTTCTCCAGGTGGGCGATGCCGCCCTGCTCCCAGGGTCGGTCCGGGTGGGTGACGGTGTTCTCCTCCTCCGTGTTCCTCCAGGGAATGTAGTGGAGGTCCATCCCCGGGAGGGAGGCGAGCGTCCTGTAGGGGGTGTACTGGTCCGGGTTCACGGCGAAGGGGAACAGCTCGACCACGACGGCCCCGGGGGGCAGGAAGAGCGAGGTGATGAGCTGAGCCCCGTGCATGCTGACCAGCACGGAGGCCCCGCTGATGGCCCGCACGATCCCGGGGAAGCCCTGCTCCTCCAGGGACACCGTCACCACCCTCGCCTGGAACTCCTGCGCCAGCGCCATCACGAGCTCGGCCTCGTTCAGGATCAGCCGGGTGGCGGAGCGGCTGAACACCACGATGTAGTCGTCCTTCTCGCCCTCGCCGCCGCCCTCCGCCCGCGTGACGTTCATCCTCTCCATGAGGGCTTTGGCGAAGTGGCGGATCTCGTTCCCGGAGACCAGGATGTTGGCCTTGGGCCCCTGCGGCTGGACGAAGCCGTACTGGTACCAGGTGGTCATCTTGGACAGGCCGATGTAGGACTTGGTGAAGCACATGAGCTTCCCGAAGTTGCGGAGCTGTTCCTTGAGCAGCGGCTGCTTGTTGCTCAGGAGGCGGTAGAGGTCGAAGTGGGGCCCCTCGTCCCACCCCTCCATGAAGACCAGCCGCGCCTCCTCGTCCAGGTCCAGGTACTGCCTCATGGTGTAGAAGG
The DNA here is from genome assembly GCA_911728415.1 of Lagocephalus sceleratus. NCBI lineage: Eukaryota > Metazoa > Chordata > Actinopteri > Tetraodontiformes > Tetraodontidae > Lagocephalus > Lagocephalus sceleratus. Next base: position 10,966,749 of record CAJVRN010000126.1, read on the forward strand.
CCGGGAGCAGGTCGTCGTGGAAAACGTGCATCAGGTTGTCGGGGTTGAAGCGGTTGAGGATCAGCGCCACGTCGGGCACGAACACGGGCTTGGGCATGAACCGCAGCGTGGCGGCGGGGAGCTCCAGGAAGTTGAAGTACTGGGTGTTGTGGTCCTCCACCGAGGACAGGTCCAGGAGCGCCGGCTGGAAGCGGCGCGAGCCCAGGTTGGGCAGCATGACGGAGGAGTTGGAGTGGAAGAAGACGAACTCCTCCGCCTCGGAGCAGTAGCACAGGTAGTCGAAGCGGCAGATGCGGTCGGTGTGCATCTTGCCCGTGCAGACCATGCGCGTGCCGTGCTCCTGCAGCGCCTGCAGCGCCACGTGGTAGTCGATGTGCGCCTGCGACAGCTCCTGCGACTGCCGCGTCATGTGCAGCTCCTCCTCCAGCAGCGCGGCGTGCTCGCTCAGCTTGGAGTACTTCCACAGCAGCGCCGCCACCACGGACACCAGCAGCCCGTTGAGGAGCGCGCCCACGCTCATCCTGCAGCCCGCCGCCGACGCCCGCATCACTGCTGCTGCCGGGGAACCGCCCGGGGACTCCGGCTGCCCTCCGACGCCGCGGGAGGACGAGACATCCACCGCCGGACCGGGCTTGGGGGGGGACAGGGAGATGAAAGGAAAGGAGGTTAAGATCAAAGAAAGGGCGCAGGTGTCGCGGAGCCACTCTCGATGCGCTGCGGCGAGGGCGGCTCCTCGCCCGAACAACCGAGCCATTCAGAGGTCCTGAACGAGGCCCACGTCAGCCAGCAGCAGCCGCCTGCATGCTAAACACCCGCCGCCGCCCGCCGCCGCCGCCGCCCAGGGCGCCGTGCGGACTGGTCAGAACCGCCTCGCTGGAGCCGGGTCAGAACGAGCCCCGCGCCGAGCCCCGGCGTGTTCCCGCATTCAGACCCGAGGAGCAACAAACCGGTTTCTCCGCGCCCGCCAGGCTGCAGGAGCCTCTGCGTGTCTGTAAAGGTCATGTCCTCCCAGCGTGGCCCCCCCCCCCCCCCCCCCCCCCCCCCCCTCCCTCCCCCCCCTCTGGTGCGGCTTCCCCGCCTGATTCAGACGGGTGACGCACGCTGACCTTAAATCTGAGGCACAGACGAGAACGCCGCAGCCGAGCGGAGGTGCAGCCGAAGAGGAGGGAAATCAAGTGTGACGGGGGGTGGGGGGGGCGCGTGCTCGGGGCCCGTGGGGACGAGGCCGACGGCGCTGCTTAATCCCCCCCGCCGAACGCCGCCGTCCCCCGCCGGGCGCGTAAATGTCAGAGCAGCGGCACGTGCGCGCCATCCTCGTTAACGAGGAGCTCCGCCGCAACCAGACGTGTTTAAGAGTGACCTTGAGGACCGGCCCAGCCCCCATCATGTCAACGGTGACACTGGATACCCCCCACCACCACACACACACACACACACACACATGCACACGCACACGCACACGCACGCAGTCTAATCAAAGACGGCGGTCCAGCGTCCCTCCCGCCCCCCCTGGTTTCGTCCCATCTCAACTCCCTACTGGTGCTACTGGTCAAGGTGCCCCCCCCTCCCCCCAGCCCAGCTTTGGTGGCCGTTGTAACCCCCCGCCCCCATCGCTATGCTGGCCTTCCTCACACGCCAAGGTCACATGGCCGCGGCTGTCCTGAAGCCCCGGTCCCGGTGGGGGGGTTCAGGTTACGGTGGGAGCTGAGCCAGACCTCCATTTCCCCTCCGCCTCAGCTCCTCTATTCCCAACAGAACCAGTTTAAGACCAGCACGCCGCCCGTCACTCAGGGCGTGTGTGTGTGTGGGAGGGGTGGTTAGAGTGCGTGTGTGTGTGTGTGTGTGTGGGGGGGGTTAGTGTGTGTTTGCTCTGGAGATGATAACCACCCCGTCGATGATGTGAATAGCTGCGTAGGGGGAGTCAGGGAGGTCTCATGCATTTTAATGAGAATCCTGGAAAGCTGCAGCTAGAGGGGGGGTGTGTGTGTGTGTGTGTGTGTGTGTGTGTGTGTGTGTGGGGGGTTGTGGGGGGGCAGGGAGGAAAGGCAACCGTGGCTCTGAGCGGTGGCAGCAGCGGCGATCATCATCCCACCCCCTCCGAGCGCCCCCTTCCTCTCAGCGTTCCTCAGTTAGCTTCGGGATTGGAAGCCCTTGCCGCTGCCTCTCGCCCCGAGCTGGAGCTTTACCTCCTGTGTCACGACCCACTCGGTGTTGAGTCGGGCCGAACCAGACGCGGATTCCCAAACGTCGACTAACCAGGATTCAGCTTCCAGTGAGGTTAGGAGACGGTGTCCTCAAGAGACAGAGGAGGAGTTCTCCTCTGAGAGCTCCTCGTGTTCTCCAACGATCACCGATGTTTCCCCTCCTCCTGACCCGTCAGGCCGGGTTTGGCCCCCCCCCGGACGCTACGGAGGATCAATGATCCATCGCCGATCATCTGCCCGTGTCGATACGAGAACTCTTGCCTTCGCTGCTGCGAACTGCGTTCGGCGCCTCACGGCGCGTCAGATCTTTCTGAGCACGTTTCCGTGTGGAGGTTCTACAGGCGCTGACCCAGGACGCTCTCTAGAGGCCAAATCATCAAAAAAGTAACGACGTTCAACATCGCGCGCGTCCGTCAAGCGTCTTTAATCAGCCTGTTGGAGCGGTCGCTCCCGAGGCCGCGCTCTGGGGGGGGTCCGGGGGTTTTCTCGGCTACGCCTGGAAATAAAATCGATTTTATTCCTCTCCCCAAATTGAAGTGAAACAACAAACAGTGTCATGACAACAGGGCTGACGTTGTGTTGCCTCTTCTCCCCCTGGACACAAGACAAACGCAGCCTGGTGTGTGTGTGCGCGCGTGTATGTGTGTGTGTGTGTGTGTGTGTGTGTGAAGGGCATCCTCTCCGCAGCAGCAGCGCCCCAGGGCAGGAGGGACAGAAATAGAAGGTCCAGATCTGCTCCAGAACCCCCGCCTCCGTCCGGGCTCGCGCGGTCGAGCGGCGAGCCCTTTCGGGATTAAACGTCCTATGGCGACGCCCCCCCCCCCCCCTCCCGCTGCGGCGTGAGGCACGGCGACCGGGGGGCCGTCGCCACGGCAACGCATCCCACGGTCGACCGGCGGTTGAAACGCGCCGAGATCTCGAGGCGACCATCGATATTTAAAAAAAAAGAAACGGCTCCGCCCGCCAGCGCAGCGCCGCATCCCTGCTGCACGTCGGATTATCGCAACCGTTGCGACGTCGGCGCCGCGAAAAACAACCAGGTGGGGGCTTCGCTCAACTCTCTCGGGTGCGCTGAGGTTCGCCCGACACGAAGGACCTCCTGCGGCGTGGGCGCAACGGGAGCGACGCTCACCCACATCGGCCTCACCCGACGCGCCGGGGACGGCGAGGTCCCCCTCGGCCGTCGTTTCCTGCGCCTGCCAGCGCCCTGATGGGGCAGAAAAGTTGCACAAAAAAAAAGAAAAAGGAAAGAAAAGGCTGCGGATAATCCCCGAAGACACCAGCGGAGATTAAAGTCAAACCCGAGGCGAGACCCACGTGAAGGTCAAATGTTAGACACCGACGGTTTCATCCAGATGTGACGACTCCCCCCCTGATGACCACCGACGTGGACCTTGTCGGGGGGGCGAGGCGCTGGGTGTCTACTGCAATATTCCGAGATTACCCGCTGGGATTATTCCCCATGAGGGTGAGGAGAACACAACGGAGGCTCGTCTGGAGGCGGGTAAATGAGGGACTGGACGGACGACGAAAGGGAGAAAACTCTAACAAACGTACACGAATCGTTCGTTCACTCGTTACCAAGGTGATGATGCTTTCATCCAGGGTGCTGTTGCATCTTAAACAGTGTTAATCTGTTAAAAATTACCCCCCCCTCCCCAAGGTGGACCCCCCTCCCCCCTGAGGCTGGTTAGTTGGTTACCTTCAAGTCAACACGCGAAGGGGTCGGTTTGAAATCTTCTGCCCTTCATCGTCACAACATCAGACGTCAGAAGAGGGAAACTAAAACAGCTGGAAACACACACACGCGCACACACACACACATGCACGCACACACGCACACACACACGCATGCATGCACACATGCACACACACGCAGACTCTGAGCTGCTCTGGTAGCTTCACAGCCACACAAAGTCGAACGCGTGTGCCCCAGATTCGTTCTTACCTCGGGTCTCGGGGGGGAAACGTGGCTTTTATTCCCTCCGGAGGTTTGACGTTAGCTCACTTGGGCAGCATCTCCGCTCCGGTCCGTGGCAGAAACGGTCCGACGGAGAGGCGGGGCTTGAATTAAGACCGGCAGGGCAGCCCGGGGCCGGCGCGTTCCCCTCGGGGGGGCGGCGGTGCGCTGGGCCGTGGGGCCGGCCGGGGCTCCTCCGGACCGTCGGTGCCGTTCTCGGGCTAGCCTAGCCGCCGCTCGGAGCCGGAGCTGCTGCTGCCCGGACGACCGAGGCTCCGCCCACCGCCGGGGGGGAAAATCCCGCCCCCGAACCCTCGCGAGAACACGCGGTCTTTCGCGTTTGTAGTTTTTTCGATCGTTTTTCAAACCAAATTGTAGTAACGTCATCGAACAGTCGCCTGACGTTTGCTGAGGCTATTTAAACCCAAATTTCGATTAAAATAAAATAAAAAAAGGGCTCATCCGTTCTTTAGTATCGAATAAGGAAGTAAAATATCGCAGATATCACAAATATGAGGCAACACTTCCACCTTGTGTTGACACAAAGAAGTACAACCACCACACACGAACGTTTTTCCCCACACGTCTGCAAACTATATGTGATTATAACAATGTTATAATCTGTTACGACTGGGCCCAGACACAACAGTCAACTGTAGGTGTCAAAATGAAAATTGATATTTTATTCCCAAGCAGACACCACCAAACGGCAGCTGTTTTTTTTGTTTGTTTGTTTGTTTGTTTTGGAAATTGTCCTCAACGTTCACGGTTGAAACGTGTCGAAGATTTGGGTGCATTTAAGGAGGAGGAGGAGAACGGAAGCACACGTGTGTGTGTGTGTGTGTGTGTGTGTGTCCACACTAGATGTCACTGCGCCTCCATCCACTGGAAGACGAACGCAGTCGGGCCAAAAATGGAGATAATGGAATCTCACAAAAAATGCGAGCGCCCGGCGTTTGACCCGCCGGTACATTTGGCGTTTGGTCGTGATAATATGGCAACATTTTATTGAAATAAACCGAATCAAAGCTGCAACCCTCGACCAAAACAATGCATTTGACGTCATCGTCCATTGCGGTCGGTGATGCTGTTATGCTGCCTTCACGTACCAAAAAATCGTCCCAGACAGAATCGTTAATTTCAAAGATTGTACCGTAACGAACGTATAACAGCTCTAAAAAAAACCAAAACTCATTGAGGATCGAGTCTACCCCCCGCAGAGGCAGCAGGGTAAGAGTGTGTGTAAATAAAGTGTTTGTCGCAAGGGCGGCGCGTCGCGGTAGAAAGAAGCGCGAAGCCGGGACGGCGGACGGTTTCGCGGGCCCGTGAAGGCGGCGCCAGGGCTCCACAGCCTCGGCGGGTTCTGAGCCGCCGCCGCCGCCGCCGACGACGACGATGCGCCGCCCCGCTCCTCGCTCCGACCCCGGCCACGGCCACCCGACGAGTGCCGCGGACACCGCCACGGGGCCCTGATACTTTTCGCAGCCAGAGGACCGCGGAGGAACCCCCCCACAAGCCCCCTACAGACGCCCGGTAAGGAGCGCCGAGCCTCGGCGGAGCTCGCGACTTTAGCCCGCTGCGTGCTAACAGCTTAGCGGCTCCTCCGGGGCTCCCTTTTCGGCTCCGGGGGCCTCGCCCCGGGGGCTCTAGCGTCGCGAGGAGGCGCCGGGTGACGGCCTGGGCGCCCGGGCCTGGTGGTGGGGGAGGCCCGGGGTGCGGGCGCCGCCGCCGGGGCCCGTCAGGCGGCCGGCCCCCCGGGCCCCGGCACCCCGCCTTCGGCTGCAGGAGGACCGGGGCTGCTGGTGCTTGCCCCCCCTCTCTTCCTCCTCCTCCTCCCTATCTAATCCGGTTACCCTCCATCTGCACGGGTGAAACGGCCGCTCCTGCAAGCCCAGTCAGGTCTGAGCCTCCTGGGGGGGGGGGCACGCTATTCGGATTACTTTAATCGGATTACCGGTCAACCCGATTCCCGCTGTGCAGGCTGCAGCTATTGAGGATCTTGTCTTGTGCTTGCCCCCCCCCCCTTGCAGGAAGTTGGAGCCATGGCTTTCTCGGCCTCCGATGAAGAAGTGAACTGATCTCCAAGGACTCTGCCAAGCGGCCCCTGCACGCTGGGGGGGCCCCTCGCTCCCCTCGGCCCTCTCCAGACATGGCAGGCTTCAAGCGGGGCTACGACGGCAAGATCGCCGGCCTCTACGACCTGGACAAGACGCTGGGCCGCGGGCACTTCGCCGTGGTCAAGCTGGCCCGCCACGTCTTCACCGGGGAGAAGGTGGCGGTGAAGGTGATCGACAAGACCAAGCTGGACTCGGTGGCCACGGGGCACCTGTTCCAGGAGGTCCGCTGCATGAAGCTGGTCCAGCACCCCAACATTGTGCGGCTCTACGAAGTCATAGACACTCAGACGAAACTTTACCTCATCCTGGAGCTGGGCGACGGCGGCGACATGTTCGACTACATCATGAGGCACGAGGACGGCCTGAACGAGGAGCTGGCCAAGAAGTACTTCGCCCAGATCGTCCACGCCATCTCCTACTGCCACCGCCTGCACGTGGTGCACCGGGACCTGAAGCCCGAGAACGTGGTGTTCTTCGAGAAGCAGGGGCTGGTCAAGCTCACCGACTTCGGCTTCAGCAACAAGTTCCAGCCGGGCAAGAAGCTGACCACCAGCTGCGGGTCGTTGGCGTACTCCGCTCCCGAAATCCTGCTGGGCGACGAGTACGACGCCCCGGCCGTGGGTGAGTGGAGACGGGCGACGCGCTCGGATGAGATTGGGAAAAGTCGTCTTGGCGGGGGGTGCGAGGGGGGCGGGGGGGGGGGGGGTTACGCCGGTGTAGTGTGTTCTCTATCTGCTGAGCTGGGCGAGCGCCTCGGCCAAGTTCCCCTCGCCGCCGTCCTCGAGTTCGGCGCCGCCACCTGTCTCGCACGTCTGGGTCTCACCTCGCCGACGGGATATTTAAAACCCGACGGGCGTTCGGCGGCGGGGCCGTCGACGTTCTCGATTGCGCCGAGGGCGAAAATCCGCGGAGGCGCGGCGCTGTTGTCGGTGCTTACGTCGAGGTTCGTGAGACTCTGACCCGAAGTCTCCAAAGTTTGGAGACGCTTTGCTGAAAATAAACCGGCGAAACACGTTAAACGCAAACCCGCCGAAGACACCGACGAGAACAAACCGCGATAAATCGAAAAAAAACCCATCGATGGATTAGTCGACAACAGAAACTGCATCATCCGCCGGATCGGCGCTGCGGGCGTCCCTTTACGCCGAATTAACCGCCTCATCGATCTTCTATGGGGACGGATCGCGCAGTGGGAACACCCGCCCCCCCTCCGCCGTGGCGCCCTTCCACCGGCGGTCGAAGGCGCCCTCCCCCGGTCGGGGCGAGCTTGCGTCCCGACGTCCGCCTCGCGCAAACGCGCTTCGTTTGCGTCCTCGCCTCGGCCCAGACCGACGCTGGAGCCGTTAATCACAACGCTAACGATTATATTTCAGACGGTGACAGGGAAAACAAGCCGCACGCGCTCCGCACACACGCTCTGTAGACACACACACACACACACGCTCTGTAGACACACACACACACACATGCTCTGTAGACACACACGCACGCACGCACGCACACGCTCTGTAGACACACACACGCACACACACACACGCTCTGTAGACACGCACACACACACGCTCTGTAGCACACACACACGCACGCACGCTCTGTAGACACACACGCACGCACGCACGCTCTGTAGACACACACACACACGCTCTGTAGACACACACACACACACGCTCTGTAGACACACACACATACACACACACTCTGTAGACACACACACATGCGCGCTCTGTAGATACACACACACACACACTTGGCTGTGTTTGTGTGAAGCAGGCCTGCGGCTGCCGATGACGGAGGAACAGGTTGGTCGTGTCCACATCCATCAGACGGGCGACGCCGCGGCCGCAACGGCGCCGCTCGGCCGCGTGCCCGCACCAGTCCGGGAACCCCTCGGCGCCATTTTGGTCCCCCCCGGCCTCGTGCGCTGATCTCTGCGTACGCTCAACCGGGCGCGGGGGGCAACGAGGGTGATGAGGCGTCGCTGTCGCATCCGGGGATCCGCGGACGGTCGGCGGGGCGAGGGAGGGTCGCCCGTGTCGCCTCTCGGTTTCGGCGAAGTCGAATAACCCGAGGTCTTCGGGACCTGCGGGGCTGCTGGAGCGAAGCTGCTGCTGCTCTCGCCACGAAGAGACAGTTTATTTAGATGTGTGTGTGTGTGTGTGTGTGTGTGTGTGTGTGTGTGTGTTCAGACGGCGTACAAATATAACCACGGCCTGGGACGGGACGGGCCCAGCGTGCTCCCTGACCATTTTTGGGTCCCAAACGGGCGATTCACCCCGTTAACGGCGTCCTCCGGACCCTCGCTGACGTAGGCGAGGGCGCTCCGGGCGAAGCTGAACCCGGTTGCCGCGGCAACAGGGGAGGGAGGGGCGTAGCGCGGAGTTCGCTTCCCGTCAGACGGGAGATTACAACTCCTCGGGCGCTCCGACTAACTTGATGAACGACTCCTCCGTATCTGGAGCGGGCGGAAGCGCCTCGGGAATGAAATCCCCCCCCCCCCCTCCCCCCTCAGCGGGAACGCCGTCTCGTGCTGGGCGGAACAGGCCCACGCCACGTGGTCACGCGGGGTCGACGGCGAACCCTGAACCCTCTCCCTCGGCTGTTATTATGAGCTCAAGCGTCGTATCCTGACTTAATCCGAACCGACGCGCACCTGTGCTTCCTCACCCCCCCTCCCCCTCCCCCCTCCCCCTCTTCCTCCGCTGCCTTCATCACCCTATTTAGACGCTCGCCTGCAGATCTGGATTAGCCGCCGCCGCCGCCTCCTCTCCTCCTCCTCCTCCGTCCTCAGATGGCGGCGCGGGTCCAGAGGTCTCACGTGCGGACACGCAAGCGTGCAGATATGCCCGATGATCTCGCCCGTGCTGGGTCCGGGCCGACCGCCACGCCCTGATAGCGCTGCAGATTATAATCTGCTGGAGTCACGTAGAATCCGTCCCGCTGCTGCTGCCGTTGTCGTCGTCGTGGAAACCAGACCTTAAGAACTTCTTTCGGTGTTGTGATCTTTGTGGGTCAGGACCCAGGAGGGGTCGGAGAGAGCGGTGTCAGCGACCAGAAGGCCGCTGGTTCGAGTCCCCCGGCGCGATGCGCTCATCAGCGAGTGCTCGGCGAGGATGCGACTGCTCGACCTCGTTTGAGGCCTTTGTTGATAATACGTGACTAATCTAATATTGTTCCTGGGATTATTGACCGAGTTCAAACACAGATGGAGGCCTGTGTCTGTGTGTGTGTCTGTGTGTGTGTGTGTGTGTGTGTGTGTGTGTGTGTGTGCGCGCTACCTGTTGAGTCAGATCCCGTCTGTGTCTGACAGAGTGGGTCTGAAGTGGACCTTCCACTTCGCCCGCCTGCCTCCGTCGGCGTGTGCTGTCGAGCTCCGTCAGAACCAGACGCGCAGCGCCGCAGACAACGAAACTCGTGTTCGGCGCCCCGGCGGTGACCGTTCAAGCCCCCCACCCCCCCATCGAGTCCCGTAAGGTCCCAACCCACAGGAAGGTGGAGGATTGTCCTGTTCCAACCTGGGTTTCCTTCAGGTTCTGGTTTCCCTCGGCCAGGTGTGGCGCTTGAAAGGCGGCGAATCATCGCCGAAGGAGTCTCCTTCGGCGATGATTCGCCGCCGAGCCTCGTCCCAGGAGTGTTCATTAGCGTTCATCTTCATGCTTAATGAAACATGCAGGCTGCAGAACCACTTAGACGGGACACACCTCCACACACACACACACACACATGTGCGCACTCCGATGATTCAGCTCGGAACTTTCCGCCGCCTAATTCGACTTCTGGTCGTGCTAATTATCGTCGTAAAACGAGGCGGCGTGGATCGTTGGGGGACGTTGAGGTTCTTCGCCGCGCCTCGCTTCCTGTCAGCGCCTCGTTTCCTGTCCCTGTCCGCCGCATCCGCGTTTCGCAAAAAGAGGGGGGCGGGGCCGATGTCGACGGCAGGCTCGGCCTCTCCCCCCCTCCCTCACCCGCGCACATCTGTCTGGGGGGGGGGGTGGTTTATCTCCTCCCGCGTCCTCACGAGGTTTATCTGCGAGCGCGTGAGCGACCTGGCGGGACGACCTCGGTGTTTGTGTGTTTACGGTGTGCTCTCATGTCCCGCTCTGATCGTCTCCCCCGCCCTCCCCCCCCCCCCCCCCCCCCCCCACAGACATCTGGAGCCTGGGCGTGATCCTCTTCATGCTGGTGTGCGGCCAGCCTCCGTTCCAGGAGGCCAACGACAGCGAGACCCTCACCATGATCATGGACTGTAAATACAAGGTCCCGGCCCGAGTCTCCGCCTCCTGCAAAGAGTGAGTTCCCACTTTTCCCGGATTTGCACCTGTCGGTCGGAACCGGTTAATCCCCTCCCCCCCCCCCCCTCATCCTGACTCCGCCCCCAGAGTGAATTAATCTGGGTTCTGACGGAGGCATCGTGAGCGTGGCGCGCCTCCTTCGCCGCGCTAATCGATCCCAGCCCGAAGCCGGAAAGGCTGCGAAAAAAATTCCGGCCAGCAGTTTCGACTCGCTCCTCCCCCCGCTCCGAACCGGTTTGGCCGGGCGGAGGGGCGGTTGCGCAACGGCCCTGGCCCGAGCCCCGCGGCTGCCTCCGTCTCGCCCCGACACGAGCGGATCTGGAGATCCGGCGAAGCGCCGGCCGCCTGTTTCAAACGGTTCCCCGCCTGGCGCGCGTTCGCTCGCTCCTGCCCGGAGAACAGACGTCTTTTCGCCGCCGCCAGGAAGAGAAAAAGCAGAATTCCGCCTGTTTCCGCTATTTCGAGCCCCTAAAATCTCCCAACGGCGCCTTCCAAACGGGCTGGGCGGCGTCCAGCGCCAGAGAGCCACCTTCCCGAATTTGTCGCGGGAAGGAAAGCCGGCGGGATCAAAGCGGGTTCGGAGCGGTTTGTTCCGGTCCTCATTTGGCTTTAACGCCTCAGACCGGACCAGAACGCGTCCTTCTCTGTGGTTAAAGCGCAGATGAGTTGGACGAGGAGCAGAGACGCCCCCCCCCCCCTCCCCGGATGTGTCAGAACTGGGACGAAGCCCAGTTCCCTCACGCCGCGCCCCCTCGTATGGGAACGCTCGCCGAGGCCGCTGGGACGTCTCACACACACACCGGCTTCGACTCTCTTCTGCGCCATCCGGGGGAGTCGATGAGCGCGGGAAGATCAAAAGAAACAGGCACCCGCCGTCGCTCGACATCCGGGGTCCACGAGGTGGTCCGATCCCGCCGCCCGACGCTCCTGTGGAGGGGGCGGGATCGAAGGCGCGCGGGTCGGGGGGGGGGGCTCTTCGGCGGCGCTCCCGCTGTCATGCCTGACGCTGGCTGTCGTCGTTCTCGGGGGGGGGGGGTCTCGAGCTGACTAATCCCCCACTACTGTGACTGACAGCCCCCCACACACACACACACACACACGCACACACACACACACACACACCGAAGGACCGATTTAGTAAACGTAACAGTTGGGCTCGTTCTATATCTGCGCGCACGTGGGCGGGCTGTTGTTTGTGTTCGTATCTTTTGTTTCTGGAGCTTTTTATCGAAAAAGCACCCCCCCTCCCACCCCGTCGTCCCGTAATTCGGCACAGACTGGGATTATTCCTCATTTCATCCGCACTCACTCCAGATTAACAGCTATTTTCTGCTCTGGCGTGCGGACCACAAAGACGGCGGCGCTCCTGGACCCCGCGCTTTGTCTTCCCATCAGAATCCGTATCCCGGATAATCCCGTTAAACTGCAACGCCCCCCCACGCGCTTTCAGCCGTATGATTTGTCGGATCTAATCCGTAGCTCCACATCGGCGCGGCGATCTGTCGCCGCTTCGCCCTGCGGTGGGCGGGGCCAACTGGACCGGGTTCTGGAGCCTCAGAGAGGAGCCGGGGGGATAAAACGACCCCGGGGAAGCTCCGTGATGTGATGGTTCTGATCCGGGAGGCGGGAGGGGGGGTGAAGCTTCCTCCTGTTTCCACAGCAACCACATGGGGGGGGCGGGGTCTTGGTCTCCGCCGCGGCTGCTTCCACCTCCCGGCTAATTTGTCGTCCCCTCCCTCCCTCGCCAGCTTGATCGACCGCATGCTTCAGAGGGATCCGAAGCAGCGCGCGTCGCTGGAGGAGATCGAGGGCCACGCCTGGCTGCAGGGCGTGGACCCCTCCCCCGCCACCAAGTACAACACGCCGCTGGTGTCCCACAAGAACCTGTCGGAGGAGGAGCACAACAGCATCATCCAGAGGATGGTGCTGGGAGACATCGCCGACCGGGAGGCCATAGTCGAGTACGTCTGCACTACACACACACGTGAGCACACACACGCGCGCACACACACGCCCCATCTGTAGCCTGCAGCTGTGACAGGAACCTGGCGCGCAGACAGGAACGCGCTGCAGGAAATATCTGCGTCAACGACGGTCTCAAGCCCTCGCACGTCGGCGTCGGCTCCTCGCCGGCGCTCCCCCCCGCCCTCCCCCCTTCATCCCGGCGGTGCGGCCCGCCTCCTCCCGCCAACTCCGGCTTTCACCCGCTGACGTTGCGACACGTTCAAATTGCGGCGCGGGGGGGGGTGGAGCGGACTAACGCCGCTCCCCTGTGCGCGCCGCGCGCCGAAGGAAGGGTGGGGTCGTGGCGTCTCTGGGTTTCTAACGGTGTCCTGATCATGTGACCCCCCCCACCCCCACCCCCCCCAGGGCCCTGGAGACCAACAAGTACAACCACATCACGGCCACCTACTACCTGCTGGCCGAGCGCATCCTGAGGGAGAAGCAGGAGAAGGAGGTGCAGAACCGCTCGTCCAGCCCCAGCAACATCAAAGCACAGTTCAGGTATGGTGGGGGGGGTGGGTGGGGGGGGGTCGCGGCGTTTACCGTCTCCCCGCTTCGCCGCCTTCTCGGACCCGCCGCGCTTCAAGGGGACGGCTTTAGGCGCCGGTTGCGTAACTTCAGCGTTAAGCCCTTCCTAACGAGGGCGGGAAACCCCGTCTCCTCTGATCTCGGCCCGGACGCCCCCCCCCCGAGCCTCCAAAGGTTCCATTCCCTTTTTAGGGTCCGGACCTCCACCTGCTGCAGCTCGGGGGAGGCCGGCGCCGCCCGATTTTCCGTCGTTAGTCAGAGTGCGACGGCAGTCCGTCACCCCGGGCCGCTGTCATCCCGTTTATCCCGCCGCTCTCTTAAGCACGTCCGCTTGGCCCCGGCGCCAACGCGCGTCTTTGAGGAACGCTGGAGAGGAAGAGATGACCAAATAAGGAAGAGAGGGGGGGGGCACAGCTGTGGTCCTCTGTGCACTGAGAGCCTTCAAACGTGTGTGTTTCTGTCTGTCCGTGTGTGTGTGTGTGTCTGTCCGTGTGTGTCTGTCTGTGTCTGTGTGTGTGTTTGTTTGTGTGTGTCTTGTGTGTCTGTCCCCGTGTGTGTGTTTCTGTCTGTCCGTGTGTGTGTGTTTCTGTCTGTGTGTGCCTGTCTGTGTGTGTGTGTCTGTCCGTGTGTGTTTCTGTCTGTGTTTCTGTCTGTGTGCCTGTCTGTGTGTGTGTCTGTCCGTGTGTGTGTTTGTGTGTGTGTCTGTGTGTGTGTCTGTCTGTGTGTGTGTGTGTTTCAGTCTGTGTGTGTCTGTGTGTGTATGTGTGTGTGTCAGTCTGTGTGTGTGTCTGTCCGTGTGTGTCACTCTGTGTGTGTGTATGTGTGTGTGTCTGTCCGTGTGTGTGTGTGTGTGTCCTTCACAAGCTCAACGGGGGGAAAAAAAAAATGTAATCAGTTTTTATTTTGCTGCATTTTTCTGCTCCCGTCTCCCAGTAAAACTTTATAATCGAATTTATCCTGCGTGAGTCTACGTCTGCGGCTCGGCACGCCATCGCGCGCGCGCGTGTGTGTGTGTGTGTGTGTGACCAACATTCATCACACACACACGCACGCACACACGAGGGCCCAGGCTGAGTCGCGACCCTGTGCTGCTGGTGTGTGCAGGCAGTCGTGGCCCACGCGGGTGGACATGCACCAGGACATCGAGGGCAGCCTGGCCACCTCCTCCATCGCCCACGCCGGGGGCCCCCAGTCTCCGGCCCGCAGCGCCGAGAACCTGCTGAACGGGCACCGACCCAAGGGCCTTCTGGACCTGGGCCGGAGGGACGAGAGCTCCACGGACGCGCTGGTACGCCCCCCACCCCTCGAGGGTCTCGACCCCCCCCCTTCCCTCTAGCCTCTCTAACCGCCTCTCTTTAGGGCGACTCTTCTTCCGCCGGCTCCAGCTCGCCACCGGGGGCCAGGGGCCCCGCCCCCTCCACCTCGGGCGCCGCCAAGCAGAGGACGTGCTTGTTCAGGTGCGACGCCGCTTGCAGGAGGGGGTCCCGCGCCCCCCCCCACCACCCCACGGAGCTCGAGACAAACCTTCTGTCCTTCTGTCCAGGGTGGAGGAGGACGAGGAGGAGGAGGAGGAGCAGGACCCGTCCCCCCTCCCCACCCAGGTGATCCTGCGGAGGAAGCCCCCCTCCATCACCAACCGCCTCACCTCCAGGAAGAGCGCCCCCGTGCTCAACCAGATATTCGAGGAGGAGGGCGAGTCCGACGACGACTTCGACATGGACGAGGGCCTGCCCCCCAAGCTCAGCCGCCTCAAGATGAACATGGCCGGGGCCCCCCCCCAGCTGGGGGGGTCCTCGTCCTCGTCCCCCGGCCCCACCCAGAAGCGCTACCACCGCCGCAAGAGCCAGGGCCGGGGCTCGTCCTGCTCCAGCTCGGAGACCAGCGACGACGACTCGGAGAGCCACCGCCGCCGCCTGGACAAGGACTCGGGCTTCAGCTACAGCTGGAACCGCAGGGACAGCAGCGAGGGCCCCCCCGGCAGCTCGGGGGGCAACGGGGGGGCAGCAGCTCCGGCCAGGGCAAGCCCCCGGGAGAGGGGGGGGGCGCGTCGGGGCCGGACAGGGGGAGCCCGAACGGAGCAGACGGGAACAGAGGAGGAGGAGGAGGAGGGGGGGGGGGCAGCGGCGGGGGGGGGGGGGCAGGGGGGGGGGGGCAGGACAGCCCCTCCAGCTGCTGCAACAACAGCAGCAGCGCCTCCAACCCCTCCCTCGGCGCGGCGCCCCGCCCGTCGCGCGCGTCCAGCCGCGGGTGCGAGCTGGTGGAGAGCCTGAAGCTGATGAGCCTGTGCCTCAGCTCGCAGCTGCAGCAGGGGCGGGGGGGGCGGGGGGCCGCGGGCGGGGGGACCGCTTCATCATCGACCCCCGCGGCCTCTCGGCGGCGGGCAGCGTGAAGGTCCAGGAGAAGTCGTCCTGGCGGATGTGCGTGGGCTCCGCGGGGAGCCTGGACACCATCACGCTCCCGACCGCCGCGCCTCAGCAGCACCCGCGGAAGACGGCGCCGCACGGGCGCCCCCCCCCTCAGGGGGCGCCGGCGGGCCGCGGCGCCCGCTGCAACCTGAGCGCCCTGAAGGGCGGCGTGCTCCAACTACCTCTGTACGAGAAGACCATCTCCGTCAACATCCAGCGCGGGGGGGGGGGGCCCAGGGACGGGCTGCTGTGCACCGCCGCCCCCGCCAGCTGCTGCCAGGTCATCTGAGGCCCCGCCCACCGCGGCCAATCGCATCCTGTCGCGTACACTGCTCCGCACGATTCCAGTTCATCCTGCTGCTTCCCGGGGCGGGGGGGGGGAGGAAGGGAGGGGGAGGGGGGGCGTCGGCGAGCTTGTTTTGAGTCGCCGCGGGTCTACGACGCTCTCCGATTGGACGCCAGAGGACACGCCCACTTCTGAAGCTGAGAGGGGGGGGGGCGGGGTTAAAAAAAAACAAACACCCCCCCAAACCCCAAACTAAAGAGTTTCGCTTATTTATCGGTTGTTTTTGTTGTCGGGCGGGAAGAGGAGGCGCCCCCCGCCCCCCCCCCCGGGATCCGTCGCCGTCGCTGTTCGCCGCCCCTCGGCGGGCGCAAACATCGGCGGCGGCGGGGGGGAGAGGGGGGGTTAATTCGGGTATTTCTTCCCTGCAGAGCTCGGCGAAACACTCCTCCGCTCCTTATTGCACTGAGACGTTTTTAAGTTGCTTTTAAAGATATTTATAATCTAAATTTTATCTGTTTTTTTTTTTTTTTAATTCGGACGTTCTCATCCTCCCGGTGGAGCGCGGCTCTCCCGTGGCGACGGGACAGACCATAATATTCAATACCGCGGCACTACCGGCGCTCGCCCGCCGACGGGTTCGGATACGTTACTGCTGAACATCTATTTAAAAATCCTTATTTTTTTAAGAGTCGAAAGCGCCGCCGCCGTTCAGACGCTCGCCTCCGCCGGCTTCTCGTCGCCACCCAAAGCTCATCGCGCGCGCGCACACACACACACACACACACACGCGCGGGTGCGGCGTCTATCCAGTGTGTATATACAGTATGTTTAAAAAAAAAAGTAAAGTTAAAAAAAAAGTAAAAGTTTATTTTTAAAATTTGTACATTTTTGGAGTGAACTGCTGACTGGGGGGGGGGGTGGGGCGCGAAGGCTGATCAGAGGTGTGTGTGAGCGTGTGTGTGTGTGTGCGCGTGTGTGTGTGTTCTCACACACTTCTGTCAGAGGAAAATTACAGCTTTAAAGGTAAACAAAAGAAAGGGGAAATGGGGAAACTCTTTAAGGGCATTGGCAATAAGCTATACCACGTGTTGCAGCTAACTGTACAGAGTTCTGTTCTTATTTTTTAATTCGGGGCCTCTGAGGCCCTTCAGCCGCGCGGGTTCGAAAACAAAAAGGAAAGCTACGTTCACATTTTCCTCTCTGGGTTCGGTGTCTGACGTTTCTTTAAAACCAAATGTACATAGATTTGTAGATACGGCGCCCCGCGGCGAGCGGGGGGGGGGCGGGGAGGGGTCCCGAGGACCCCCCCCCTCCCCCGGGTGCATCGCTGTACAGTAAACTAGCCTTATAATAGTCACTGTATGAGTGTTTGAGCTGAAAACATACGTGTGTGTGTGTGTGTGTGTGTGTGTGTGTGTGTGTGTGTGTGTGTGTGTGTGTGAGTGTGTGAGAGAGAGAGAGGGGGGGAGGGCCGCCTCCACCCGTCAACCGTCGTCTTACTCGGCCGTATCCAGGTGAATGACGTGCATGTGTTTCCGTGTTTTCGGCGCGAGAACCCGCCTCAGAAACGTTACTGGGCCAAAACGGGGGGAAAAAAAAAGAGAAAAAAGAAAGAAAAACGACAGAAACCTTCTGTGTATTACTCTGTAGGTGATATCTGTTGTCAGAAGTAACATATAGCTATGTTAATATCCAGAATAAAAGTGTCTAAAACGGTCCCCGGCGTCTTCTGTCGTCGCAGCTGAGGCCACGCCCACTTTCTGATCAAAGGCTTCAAAGCGCTGCGGATCAAAGGAGAGGAACGCGCGTCGGCTTCTTATCGCCAACCTGCAGTAGTTCACGGGGAGAATTCTCACGCTCCCCTCCGGAGTCGGAGGGGGGGGGGGATGACGTCCACGCTCCAGCGGACGCGCTTGCGATCCGTTTCTTTGAACATAAAAGGCGCTCGAGGACGGGGGCGGAGAAAGATCAAAGCAAAGGTACGGGATAAGCTCCGCCCCCGCCGCGCAGACGTGAAAAGGTTCTCCAGACGCTCCGAGAAAGCGGCTCAGGTGAGTCAACCTGAGGCTTTCTTCTTTTATTTTCACCCGCAGGCCAAAGGGAGGCCCAAAGCGTTGAACTCCAACGTGCGCATTTTCAGCTTAAACCCGGCGTTTCACGACTCAGGAGAGAGAGTTTCGGTTCAGGGTCGTCGTTTATTGGCCAACAGTCTTGGAACACAAACATCAGAAAGCACACGCGTGCGAGTCAAAAGTATTTGGACAGGCGTCGCAGATCAAGGCACGGCGGAGAGTCGCGGGAGAGATCAAAGACTACCGGCGAGTCCGGCTGAAGTTACAGAGACTGTCACGTGAAGGGAAGAACACGGTAGTGTTTACACGCACGACACGCTAAGGCTGATTGTCCGCAGGAGGGTTCCAATTAGCCCGATGTCGACGACCGCACGTTGCCACGGGCAACGGTGTCCTCGGGGTCTCAATGGAGTGAAGTTTAGTGCAGTCAGCTTGTTTAGAGGTAAGCGATGAACCCCCCCCTTCGCTCAAACTTCGGTTTGCATCCGACGCGTCCAACATGAAGCCCAAAAAAAAAAGTGTCAGTGATTCAGGCGACGACTTCGGTGAGGTCGCCGCGGCAACGCCGGTGACTTTGGTGGGCCGACGTCTGCTACAGCGGCCCGTCGGGTTACAGCTCTGATGTGAAGGTCCGGGCCCCCCGGACTACAGCTTTCCATCTGAATACAGTACATCCAGCCCAAAGGCCTCCCCCACCTCCCCCCCCCCCCCCCCATCAGTCCCCTCCTCGTCCTCTTCCAGACTCACCTCATCAGACTTTCCCGTAACTCGTTTGCAGACGCGCGAGAGAGAGAGAGTCGCTCGCTCTCCCCGGAGCAAACGCGATTATCGTCGTTATCTGACGAAGGCTGGATGAGGAAGAGGAGGTGCCCCCCCCCCCCCGCCCCCCCCCCCCATTCTTCTCCGGACCATCAGAACCTGTAGGGCTTCCTCTCCTCCTCACTGGGCCTGACTGCGCTCCGAGCCTTCAAGCATTTTCTGGAACAGACGAGAGAGACAGAGGTCACGGTGAAGGTCAGCCGACCCCCGGCCCCCCCGTCACGAAATGTCGCCGAGCGCCGCCGGCGTGGAGCATCGCACGGCGGGAGCGTCACGAGGCGGGCCCACGTGGGGAGGGGGGGGGGCGAGCAGCAGAAGTCTGGCTCGGGGGTCCTCCCTCTGAGGTCACCCGAGGTCAGAGTTAACGTCGGCGTTAGACACACGAGGGGGGGGGGTCAGAGCGGCGTTGGCCCCGCCCGCCGCCGGAGCGAGGTCCCGAGGTCCCGTCGCCGGGGGGGGGGGGGCTCGGGAACTCAAACTCAAGCCAACAGAGTTCTGCTCGGGTTAGAGCGCAGGCGCACAGACCGTTAGTCGACGACGAGCGCCACGCCACGCCACGCCACGCCACGCCACGCCACGCCGGGCCCGGACCGGACCGGACCGGGCCTCGGACATACTCACCCCACGTAGATCCGCCTCTGCAGAACACCAGAGAACAACCTGCGTCAGTCACCCGTCCGCCGCGGCGGACGCCAGGCCTCGGGACGCCGCCTCCGCCTCCGGAGGCCTGGCGGGCCAACGGGCGCGCGCGGGCTCGGTTCTGGACCGGTGACCGGGCCCCACCCCCCCGGTGACCGGGACCGGCGAGGGACGGCCCCCCGCTGCCCTTCAGAGGTTCAGGAGCAGCGATCCCGTCGGCGGTTCTGGATGGGCTCTAGCGACCCACCAGGGGGGGCGGAGCCTAACCCGAACCCGAACCCGAACGCCCCCGGCGTTGCGTTTACGGACGCGGGATCTTTGGGCGCCGAACGCAGGAATGCTGATGTGGGGTTTTTAAATCTGGATCAGCAGCCCTCACGCGTGCAGCGGTTCCGACCCGGTCCAGATCTGACCTGGGCGAGGACCGCCTCGGTCCCCCGCCGTGACCTCTCACCTTCTTCTTCAGCGCCTCCAGGGACTCGAACTCCAGGCGGGCCATGCTGACCTGGATGTCCTTGGGAATGTCCGGGATGAGGAAGCACAGGATGAACTTGAAGGCCAGCAGCGCGTGCTGAAAGCACAGGAACGGGGGGTCAGACGGGTTTGGAACCCACAACCTTCACCTGGCTGACAGGACGGCTAAACAACTGAGGAGAACACGGATGTGTCTGGAAGCTGCTGAGGAATAGTCCCTTAAGGTACACACACACATACACACACACACATTTATACACACACACTCCCACACTCACTCACACTCACCCACACACACACTCACTCTCTCTCTCACACACACACACACTCACTCACACACACCCCACACACACTCACTCTCTCTCTCTCTCATACACACACATGTGCACACACAGACACACTCTCACACTCACCCACACACACACTCACTCTCTCTCTCACACACACACACACTCACTCACACACACCCACACACACTCACTCTCTCTCTCTCTCATACACACACATGTGCACACACAGACACACTCTCACTCACAGACAGACACACACACACTCTCACTCACAGACAGACAGACACACACATTCTCTCTCACACACACACGTGTACACACACACACAGACATACACTCTCGCTCACAGACAGACAGACAGACAGACACACACACACACTCTCACTCACAGACAGACAGACACTCACTCACACACACACACACACACACACACACACACACACACTCACACACACACACACACACACTCTGTTCCAGCTGGAGGACGGCCGACCTCCGTCAGCTCTTTCTCCTCATCTCCGTAATGAAGTTTTCTTTAATTCTCCAGTCAGGGTGAGGCCGGGGGGGAGGGGGGGGAGGCCGGGGGGGAGAGGGGGAGGCCGGGGGGAGGTGGGTGAGGCCGGGGGGGAGGGGGGTGAGGCCGGGGGGGCTCTCCGCCCGTCTCCGTCTCCCGGGCTGTCACGAGCAGGAAATCACTTCAGCCTGACGCTGACGGGAGACGGGAAGCGCGCGCCGCTCTCATTTCCTCCCCACAAACAACAAATCAAGGGGGGCCGGTCCGGTCCGGAGGAGGCGTGCGGTTCTGGTTCACGCCGATGACCCCGACGACCCCTGAACCGGACCGAACCCCCAAAGGTGTGACCTTTGACCCCAGCAGGAGTCAGAGGCTCAGCTAACAGAGGACGTCATGTATGGGGGGAGTGCTGCAGGGACCCCCCCCTCCCCCGCAGCGGCTCTGGGCTCGTCTATCGGGCCTGGTTCTCAGCGGGCGGATCACGGGAGACGGACCCGTGACTCCTGGAGAAAGCCCGTGTCTGTTTCTGGAAGCAGCCGGCCCGGTTGCCTGGATACTGCTCGCCCATGTGTGTAAGCCCCGTACAGTAATTACCCAGGTATCATAGCGCCCCCCCCCCCCCCCCCCAGATAAGAGCAGCTCAGCTTTGGACAGAACAAGGTTAGAGGTTCTATTCCCAGTCACGTCAGTAACTTTAGATAAAAATATAAGTGTGTGTGCGCCCCCCCCCCCCTCCCCCCCCCCCCCTCCCCCGTCACACAAACCCGCCTCTCCTCACTCCCGCCGTCCCGTCTCAGCGTCTCGCTCTATTCTCGGAGACGCGCTGGATGGTAACAGCGAGGGACGTGCTCAGATGTACAATCAGCTCCTGACCTATGTTTGTCAAACACGCCCCCCCCCCCCCTCCCTCCCCCTCCCCCTCCCTCCCCCCCTCCTCAGACCTGTCATTTGCTTCCCTCACGCTCCCCCGCCCCCCCCCCACTTTCGTTTCATTTGCAGATGCTCTTCCAGCCTGTCCATCTCCGATCGCCCCCCCCCCTCGCCGGGCCCGGGGGGCGAGGATGTCCGCGGACATACGGGATCGATGGCGGCTTCACGGGCGGGTGGGCGGAGTCTTCCTGATGAGGTTCAAATGGGCTGCGAGCACCACTGAGGAGCTCTGCTTTCACCTCCTCTGGACACGTAGGGCTCACTACAGTGGTCCTGCAACACCCAACAACACACACACACACACACACACACACACACACACACACACACACACAGGCCCCTCCCACAACCGTCTGTGGGAGGGGCCTACCGCTCCACCGCCACGCTGCTCCCAACGCCAGACAACGTGATCAAACAGGCAGCGTCCTCGGCGAGGAGCGCCGCTCTCGTTCCGCCGCGTTCCCGCACGTTCGCTTAGCGGCGGGGAGAGGAAATCGATGCCGGTCGGCTTCTGCGGCGGCGACGGCGGCGGGCTGCAGCGGAGTGGAGCGCGGCGTTGGTGAGACATAAGCAGATAGTCGGGGGTCCCCCAGGAACTTGTTAAAGAGGCCCAAACGCACAAGTGTGCTCTGTGAACGTCCTCGTGCAGCCCCCCCCCCACGCCTCACGCCGCCCTCTGAAGGCGAGCCTCACCCGCCCAACGCCACCGGCGAATCAGGAACAAATGACTGAATCCAAGGCTGCAGGTTTCTGCCTGGAAGTCTGGGGCCCTTCGGGATTGGACTCTGGCTCCATCTACTGAGCGAGTCTCAACATCAGCCCCGCCCCCCCCTCAGGACACGCGCAGCTCCTCGCCTCGCGTGTTCCCTGTCAGGAGGTGAAGCGAGCGAGTCCTCAGTAACTCAATCAGCTGATACAACGTTGCGTTCTCTTTCGAGCTCACTCAGGTCCCCCTGTCGGGGGGGTCAAGCCCTTCAGAGTCAGACGGCCTCCCCCGATAGTCCAGAAGCTCAAATCATCTACAAACGGTCACTAACGGTCGAGGCGCTCCGCCCTCACGGCACCTTCACGTCTCGCCTCGGTTATCTGAGGTTTGACCCTTCTGGTTAGCGTCTCGTGCTGGGGGGTATTTATTATTTCACTTCCTTCACGTGGCCGTGTTGGCCTTCAGTACTAATGTGGGGTAATGTTTGTGACTCGTGCTCATGAAGGACCTGAAGGACCTGAAGGACCCGAAGAACCTGAAGAACTGAATAACCTGAAGGACCCAAAGAACCTGAAGGACCTGAAGAACTGAATAACCTGAAGAACCTGAAGGACCTGAAGAACTGAATAACCTGAAGGACCTGAAGAACTGAATAACCTGAAGGACCTGAAGAACTGAATAACCTGAAGGACCTGAAGAACTGAATAACCTGAAGGACCTGAAGAACTGAATAACCTGAAGGACCTGAAGAACTGAAGAACTTGAAAGACCTGAAGAACCTGAAGGACCTGAAGAACTGAATAACCTGAAGAACTGAAGAACCTGAAGGACCTGAAGAACTGAAGAACTGAAGGACCTGAAGAACCTGAAGGACCTGAAGAACTGAATAACCTGAAGGACCTGAAGAACTGAATAACCTGAAGGACCTGAAGAACCTGAAGAACTGAAGGACCTGAAGAACTGAAGAACCTGAAGGACCTGAAGAACCTGAAGAACCTGAAGGACCTGAAGGACTGAATAACCTGAAGAACCTGAAGGACCTGAAGGACCTGAAGAACTGAATAACCTGAAGGACCTGAAGAACTGAATAACCTGAAGGACCTGAAGAACTGAAGAACCTGAAGGACCTGAAGGACCTGAAGAACCTGAAGAACCTGAAGGACCTGAAGGACTGAATAACCTGAAGAACCTGAAGGACCTGAAGGACCTGAAGAACTGAATAACCTGAAGGACCTGAAGAACTGAATAACCTGAAGGACCTGAAGGACCTGAAGAACCTGAAGAACTGATGGACCTGAAGAACTGAAGGACCTGAAGAACTGAAGAACCTGAAGGACCTGAAGAACCTGAAGGACCTGAAGGACCTGAAGGACCTGAAGGACCTGAAGGACCTGAAGAACTGAAGAACCTGAAGGACTCACCTCCACAGCCACGACCCACAAAATGAGCTGTATCTCCGAGTCGGGGAAGAAGGCCTTGACTTGCGGCGAGAGGCCGATCAGAGCGCAGTTGGTGACCACGGCGATGACGCTCATGGCCTCGAAGGCAAGCTGGAGACGAGGGGGGAGGGGGGCGGAGTCAGGACGTGGGTCTGACGGGCGGGGGCGGTGCTTGGGACCCCCGACTCACCTGCCACACCCCGATGTTGGCCGCGGGGTCGGAGAAGGGGCGCTTGAAGACGCAGCACATCTTGAAGGCGTCGGAGTACACCTCGGTGACGTTGTTGAGGACCACCAGCACCGCCGCCAGAGGGTACACGCAGGAGAAGAGGCTGACGTAGCCGAAGAGCAGGAACAGCTCCAGGTAGTCGTCAAAGGTCCCCTGACACGGCGCAGACGCGTTTAAACGATGCCCCGCCCCCCGGCACAGCCAGGCCCCGCCCCCCGGCGCAGCCAGGCCCCGCCCTCACCAGGTAGGTGCTCATGTCGGCCTCCAGGCGGACCTGCTCGGCCAGGGGCAGCTCCCGCCCCTCCAGGCTCCGCCTCCTCCTCCTCACCTGGCGCAGCGCCCTCTTGTTGCGCCTGCGCTGCAGCCAGTAGGGCAGGAAGGCCTCCATCAGCTGGTTCAGGATCTGGCTGGTGATCAGCAGGGTGGCCAGACTCTGGGCGCCAGGGGGACAGGAAGGTCAACGCCGTCCCCCCCCGACACAACCACCACACACACACACACACACACACACACACACACACACACACACACACACACACACACACACACACACACGGACCTCCTACCTGCCTCAGCAGCATCATGTCCTGCATGACGAAGGCGATGTAGAAGAGCGACGCGAAGCAGTTGAAGAAGTTAAACTAGGAGGGGGGAGGAGCCAACAGCGTGAGCGGGGGCGACGCCGGCGCCGGCGCGGGCATCAGGACTCACCACTAAGACTTTGAGGATCAAGTGGTTCTGGTGCGAGGACTCCAGCCGGTGGTTTTCTGGAGCAGAGGGACACGAGGCGTTCTCAGGCGCGTCCCAACGACCCCGACCCCCCCCCCGCGGAGGCCCCGCACTCACCCCACTCGGTCAGGAACTCCGCGGCGTATCTGTAGACAAGGTTCATGGCCTCGATGACCACGGCGTAGATGACGCTGGGGACGAAGAGGAGCAGGCCGGTCCAGAAGGTGGGCTCCTCCTGGTGCAGGGAGAGGGCCCAGCCCTCCATCCAGAAGTAGCCCATCATGACGTAGAGGCACAGGTAGAGGCAGAGCAGCACGAAGGGCAGCGACACCGCGTAGATGCGCAGCTGCCTCTTGGCGTTGGGGTAGGTCGGCTCCTTCCGCCCCGTCACCAGGTTCTTGTCCAGGACCCCGTGGAACCCGGGGCGGGGCTCCTCGAAGGCCTTCTTCCTGCTCAGCGTTCCCCAGCGGTAGGTCAAGGTGGAACTGTAGCGCTTCCACAGCTGAGGAGGAGGAGGTCCCCGTCACGCGCTGAGCCCCCCCAGGGCGCGGCGCCTGGGCCCTACGTACCTCCAGGAGGAGCGTGCACCACACCAGGTTGAAGACGGCGAAGACGACGTACTTGTCGTAGTCCTCCCAGTCAAACAGGTAGTAGGGCACCCCGACCAGGGCCATGGGCACCAGGGCCAGGGTGAAGAACTCCAGGAAGCCGAAGTAGAGGGCCTGACCCTCCCCGAAGTACCTCCTGATGGCATCTGAGAGGGGAAGGAGCAGCCCTGAGATAAGCCCGCCCTCCTCGCGAGGGTCCGAGGGGGCTCGTCCGACAGGGCGAGGGCGAGGGCGGGGGGCGTGGCTCACTCACCCAGAGGCTGCAGGGACAGCTTGACGCGCTTGTACCAGGCGAACGACAGCCTCTTGAGCTCCTCCTGCTCGTGGAGGGGGAAGATCTGGATCAGGATCCCCTTGGACTGGAGACGACGGACTGCGGAGCGGAGGGAGACGTGAAGGGAGGCCGCGCACGACCCCGGCGGATGAAAAACTACCTTCAAAATGGGTTGTTTTTTTTTAATTATCCGACTTTTGAATGACAGAAAAGCCTGTTTTCCCTCACTTCTGCGCGTCTGAACCCCCCCCCCCCCCCCACATAAACACGCAGGCTTAATTTTCTACCACAAGAAAAGAAACAATAGCTGAACCAGTCCATTGTACACAAGGCGGCGTCCATACCAGTAGAGCCCATTGTGTGGCGCGGCGCACGTGGAGGCTCTATCCTCTCATCTGCCATTTTGAGTACATCATTTGTCAGAAATGATTACATTCTGCTTTAAAATGATTTGTCAAACACAGACGCTGAATGGAGGCGCCCTATCTGCGCCGCGCCTTCGTTGCCTCCTTATCGCGCTTTGGGAATATTTCACCACATTTGCATATTTATTGTTTCCATACGGCAGCCACGAGGCGGGCGAGAGACAAAGACAGAGAGGAGAGAGAGAGAGAGAGAGAGTGAGAGAGAGAGAGAGGAGGAGGTGAGTTCAGAGGACGGCGTCTGCCTGCTGCCGTGCAGCTCAACATCGTCCTCACGGACAAACGGGCAACTTTTCCACTGACAGACGGGTTTTCTGACACGTTCGACACCAGCGAGCCTGAAAAGGGCGATCAACCGATAAGAGCTGGCAGCTGGGGGTGGGCGGGCGCCATGAGGGGGCACGGGGGTGTGTGGGGGCGACACTGACCGATGGACTTCCCGGGGTAGAGCTTGGCGTGGGCGTGCCCCGGCACGCACGTCTCGTCCCGGGCCCTCAGCGTGTCCAGCTCGTGCTTGACGATGTACTGGCACTCCGCCAGGCTGAGGAAGCCGTCCCCTTCCCCTGGAGAGACGCAGACAAGCAAAGCGCGGCGTGACATTCACGACAAAGGCCGAGAGAGGCTGCGGGAGCGCCGCCGCATGCCTCACGCCTCACGCCGCGAACAGCGAGCGCCACAGTAACTGCGACGCAGCGGGGAACGCGGACACGCCAGCGCTGGTTGAAGCTCCACCTACAGCGTAAACCCAGGTGGAGGTTTCTCTGTCACCTGAACACGCGTTAATGCGACGCGGGGGCTGAGCGACGTCGCATTAACGCCGTTAGTGAACCAGTACAGTCCTGGAGGGGTGAAGGGCTGGGCCAGGAGGGAGGGGCCACAACGGCTCCAAGGAAATGGTGGTAACCCGGCGCAGGAGGAGCTGCAGGAGCAGGAGGAGCTGCAGGAGTAGGAGGAGCTGCAGGAGCAGGAGGAGCTGAAGGTGCAGGAGGAGCTGCAGGAGTAGGAGGAGCTGAAGGTGCAGGAGGAGCTGCAGGAGCAGGAGGAGCTGAAGGTGCAGGAGGAGAAGCTGCAGGAGTGAGGAGGAGCTGAAGGTGCAGGAGGAGCTGCAGGAGCAGGAGGAGCTGCAGGAGCAGGAGGAGCTGCAGGAGGAGCTGCAGGTGTAGGAGGAGCTGAAGGTGCAGGAGGAGCTGAGGGTGCAGGAGCAGCTGCAGGAGCAGGAGGAGCTGCAGGAGGAGCTGCAGGAGTAGGAGAAACTGCAGGAGGAGCTGCAGGAGTAGGGGGAGCTGCAGGAGCAGGAGGAGCTGAAGGTGCAGGAGGAGCTGAAGGTGCAGGAGCAGCTGCAGGAGGAGCTGCAGGAGCAGGAGGAGCTGCAGGAGTAGGAGGAACTGAGGGTGCAGGAGGAGCTGAAGGTGCAGGAGCAGCTGAAGGTGCAGGAGGAGCTGAAGGTGCAGGAGCAGCTGAAGGTGCAGGAGGAGCTGAAGGTGCAGGAGCAGCTGAAGGTGCAGGAGGAGCTGCAGGTGCAGGAGCAGCTGCAGGAGTATGAGGAGCTGCAGGTTCAGGATGAGCTGCAGGAGCTCTGGGGGCCTCCTGCCCCCGTGACGTGAGCGCGTGGGCATGCGTTACCACGGAGACGGGCGTGGACGCACCACGTTCGTCCGCATTCGATGCAGCTGCACGACTTCTGGAAACGACCCACACCCAACGGGGATCCGCTCCACGCCCAGTTTTAATCTGATTCCGTCTTAATTTGTAGTTGTTGGAATGAAACAACGTTTGAAGCCATAAAGATCAAAGACACAGAAGCAGGCGTTACCTTTGAAGTCTTTGAAGTTGTCTTTGTTGGCGCAGGTGAAGCCCCTCATGGACCCGTCCAACTTGTGCTCCTTGAAGAGCCCCACCTCCTCGGCCCCGGAGAGCAGCCTCTGGCGCGTGGCCCCCACCAGGAAGACGTTGGGGTTGTCCTTGTCCCGGTCCCCGACCCCCAGCCCCAGCTGCTCCACCAGCAGGTCGGCGCCTGGAACACGCGGGAGGGTTAGGAGGGCGAGGGCGAGGGGGCGGGGCGAGGGCGAGGGCGAGGGCGAGGGCAGCGGGGGCGAGGGCGAGGGCGAGGGCGAGGGCGAGGGCGAGGGCGGGCGAGGGCGGGCGAGGGCGAGGGCGAGGGCGGGGGCAGCGGGGGGCGAGGGCGGGGGCGAGGGCAGCGGGGCGAGGGCGAGGGCGAGGGCGCGGCGAGGGCGAGGGGAGGGCGGGGGGCGGGGGCGAGGGCGAGGGCGAGGGCGAGGGCGAGGGCGAGGGCGCCGGCGAGGGCGAGGGCGCG
>CAJVRN010000126.1:10997500-11012500 GCA_911728415.1 Lagocephalus sceleratus
CCTCAGATTGGAGGAACCCTTTCACAAACCCAATCTTTTATCAATAAAGCGGAAACATGAACCTTCAGAGGAGGAGGCGCACTCAGCCATGGGCCTGAAGGCAAAGCCCACCTGAGTATGGTTCTTTAAGACGCCATTGCATCCTAAACGCCACCTTTAATCCAAATGAAAGTGAAAGCGATGGTGACTAAATCTGAAATGGTGTTTTTTTTTTTAAGTTTTCGTCTCTTCTTTTGAGCTGGGGGGGGCTTTGACCCTCAGGGGGACGCGGATCGCTCTCGAGACGCGGGGTTTTCGGCGACGGCCGGGCGGCCTCCAAACCTCTGCCGGAGGTTCGAGGGTCTTGTGGGGGTGAGGAGAGCCCTTTCGGGGGGGTTTTATTCTCTTACCGGAGCCTCTGTTGACAGCCGCTCGGCCGCAGCTTCCGCACACACCGGCCCACGGCGGAGGAGGGGTGCGCTCGTATTAACTCAGCGCGCCGCCCGCCGCCGCCCCGCCCGCCCCGCCCGCCCGGCGGAGACGCTCCCGGTGTTTAAGACCGAGCGCACCCCCGTGGTGTCGACACCGCCTGCGTGTCGCCGCGACCACGTGACCCAAAAGTGTGTTTTTGCTGCTGAAAATGGACGAACAAGTGTTCGGGTCCGACCAGGGGTGAGTAGAAAATCCACTTTTGCCCCCCAGTCTGGGCTCCAAAGTGTACAAAAGTGCCCGTGAGGACGTTGTTTGTCGACGGGGGGGTCGGAAACGAGACATTAGGAGCTTCCTCTGCGCGTTGTTGTCAAACAGAGGAGCCCGAAGCTGTCAAAATCAGTATCATTTAAGGTGTTAAAGACGTCTAAACGTGACCAACAAAGCTAAAAAACTACACGGGGTAACGCCTTCAGTTGAAATGATCTCGGGGTTTTTATCGCCAACTTCCTAAAATGCGGTTTTAAAAGTTCCTGACGCCTTTTTCTATCCACCCAGCATGAACCAGACCTGATTATCTTTTTAAAATGTCTTATTTTATTCTTATAAATCAGCCTGCTCGGGGTCTGCGTCCTCTCTCTTTGTGTGATTTGAGCAGAATAGTGTTGGTGCAATACAGGACGCTCTTCCGAGGTTCCTCAAAAGGTTCCTCTTGGGTGGGGAGTGTTCCTGCAAAAGGTTCCTGGGTCTGATTCTCCGTCCTCCCCTCTTGGGTCCTCCAGGGTCGTCCAGAGGATGCTGTCCGTGGTGGGCGTCCCCGGCGTGGTGGGTCACCTGTGGGGCTACCTGGACACCACCATCAGGTTGGGGCGGGCCCGCCTCGCCTCCTCGGACCCCCCTCCCCCCTCCTCCCACGTCTCACCCTTCTGCCCCCCCTCCAGGTGGTGCTGGATTCCCGGCTGGCTCCCGTCGTGGTGTCCCACCTCCCCGAATCGCCTGCAGGCCGCGGAGGACATGATGCTGCGATGTGAGAGGGACCGCCGATGTGAGAGGGACCGCCGCCGTCGCCCGACTGAGCTTGAGCTTGTCCCCCCCCTAGGCGTGGAGAGCCCCTTCCTGAAGCAGCACGTGTCCGTCCCCGAGGGCAGCCGGCTCTGGACCCTCAGCTTCACCAAGGGGAGCGATCCCGGGCGGACCGCCCTGGTCCTGCTCCACGGGTTCGGCGGGGGCGTGGGCCTGTGGGCCCAGAACCTGGACGCCCTGTCCCGGCGCCGCCCCGTCTACGCGCTGGACCTGCTGGGCTTCGGGCGGAGCAGCCGGCCCGACTTCCCCGCCGACGCCCGGGGGGCGGAGCTGCGGTTCGTGGAGTCCATCGAGCAGTGGCGGGCCAGCGTGGGCCTGGAGTCCATGATCCTGCTGGGCCACAACCTGGGGGGGTACCTGGCCGCGTCGTACGCCATCAAGTACCCGAGGAGGTGGGCGCCGGGGGGTCGGGGGTCGGGGGCGCCGCCGCCGCCGACTGGGGCCACGCTCGGCGTTTAAACACACACACACACACACACACACAGTCCATCCATCTGTCCATCTTCTCCCGCTCCACACACACACACACACACACACAGTCGCTCAGCGTTAACATAACGACTCTGGCAGCAGAGACCCCCCTCGCCCCCCTCGCCCCCCCCCGGCCCGAGTGCGCTTCTGGCCCCCTGAGATAACGGCGTGCTCCTCTAAGCCCCCCTGGACCTCCGTATCAGGGTGGGATCTCCTCCACCTCTCTGCATTCCCAGCGCCCGAGCCTCCACCCTGAACGCCCCCGATCCTTCACCACTGATGCGTAACCCCCCCCCGCTCGCCCCCCCCAGTGGAGCGGTCCTGCTTTGGGCCCGTGGGTCCGGACTCAAATGCTCTGGTTCTGGTTCTGTGGGGGGGGGGATCACAATTTGAGAGCCAACATCTCCAAAACATGTAGATTCCCTCCTCCTGAGTGTGTTTGATCAGGCCTGGGGGGGGTTTGTTTATCACGGGTTTAATCATTAACGCCCGGAGCCTCCCCGGAATTGGAATTCCCCGGAATTCCCATTCGCGGTACTCGACGTTCCGTGGCGTTCCGTGACGTTCCGTGGCATTCCACGGCGTTCCGTGGCGTTCCGTGGCGTTCCAGTGTCTTTGCTTTTCCGCGTTTCCGGGTCACTGGAGTTGTCGCGTCCCCCCCCCCCTGCAGGGTGAAGCACGCGGTGCTGGTGGAGCCCTGGGGCTTCCCCGAGCGCCCGGACGCGGCGGCGGCGGCGGAGGAGGACCGGCCCCTCCCCGTGTGGATCAAGGCCCTGGGCGCCGCCTTCAGCCCCTTCAACCCGCTGGCCGGGCTCAGGCTGCTCGGACCCCTGGGTGAGTCCCGCGGGCCCGGCGAAGGGGGGCGCGACCCCAGGGGCTGATGGGAGAGCGGGGGCGAGACCCGCCCTCGTTGGGTTGAGTCTTAACCCCCCCCCTCAGGTCCGGCCCTGGTCCAGATTCTGAGGCCCGACTTCAGGAAGAAGTTCTCGTCCATGTTCAGCGACAACACGGTCCCGGACTACATCTACCACGTCAACGCGCAGCGCCCCAGGTCCGTCCCTCGCCGCCTCTCCTCCCGCCCCGCCCCGTCTCGTAACCCCGCCCCCTCCCTCCCCCCCGCAGCGGCGAGACGGCCTTCAGGAACATGACGGTGCCGTACGGCTGGGCCAAGAGGCCCATGATCCACAGGGTGGACCAGCTGCAGCCCCACATCCCCCTCACCCTCATCTACGGGTCCCGCTCCAGCCTGGACAGCAACTCGGGCGCCGCCATCAGGGAGCGGCGCCCGGGCTGCCGCGTGGACATCCTGGTAACCCCCCTTTTTTACCTCCCGGGTGGGCGTGGCCCGACGTCACGCGACCGAAGCGCCGTCCCGATCCCCAAACAACGTCTTCGGTTCTTCTCTTCCGCCCCCGCAGACCATCCGGGGGGCGGGGCACTACGTCTACGCCGACCAGCCGGACGACTTCAACCGCAGGGTGCTGCAAGCGTGCGACAGCGTGGACTGAAGGCCATCAGCTCGATGGACTCGGGGCTAAAGCACGAAGCCAGGACCCCCCCCCAGGAGCCCCTCAAGGGGCGTACCAAAAAGGTTAGCACGTGTGAGACGGTGTTTTTTAAATATTTATTCCCAGTTGAGGTCACCTGTTTTCATGGAGCTCAATCTTAATCCGTGCTGGATTAAAGGTTTTAAGGTGCGGGGGGGGGGCCCGTCTCACACTTCTCTACCTCTCCCGCTGCGGACTCTCTGATTTTATATATATTTGCGAACGCGTGTGTAAATAAGAAATGTCTAATAAAACGAGCGTCTAATTCTCGTGGGTCTTGTCTCTGTCGTGGGGGGGGTGATCAGAGGCGTTCCGCAGGGCCCCGTTTTAGCTCCACCTGATTTCCTGGCCTACTCAGTGTTGCGTCAGCAGGTTCTGAGCGGATTATATCTAAAGAGGTAAGTAGATTTAAACTTCTTTTAACTCTGGAGGAGCATGTTTTCCCTTTTAATGATTTACGGCAAGTTACATCACATAACCTGCCATTTTTCATCGTCTTATTTTACAATGAACAATTCTGAACTAAATTCTAAAACTACGTATTTTACAATTATTTCATGTTTTCAATTGGAAGTTATATATTGTACAATTTTGTTCAGCTTTCACATCGGAACAATCGCCCTGAGAGAAAGATTATTTTTTTGCTCTTGGATTAAGAGGATCTTCAGGTTGGAATTCTTTACAAGAATAAAAACAATGGATCTCTCGATTTTGTCACCTAATCTAATTTGAATACCTGTATATCGCATTAGTACGGGCTGGTTTAAAATATTAACGTGCATTTTTAAAAACCGTGTGTGATGTCCTGAGTCATCAGCCTCGTTTTTAGTGTTTTAGTGAGGCGGAATAAACGACCTCGCCCCCCCACCCTCATCTCACACGACAGTCTGCTTCGCGTTCATCAGCCGCGCCGCTAGAGGGCGCTCGTGTGCAGCTGAGGAGGTGGGGTCCTCCCAGTTTAACCATCATCCACACCATCAGGCTCCCATCCCACCTTCAAATATATATACTTTGGAGATCATATAAATATAATATAGATATAATTCTATATTTATATACAACAGGACAGAAACAGGAAGTGGCCAGAGCAAGAATATATATCCAAAACGTAATTTTATATACCCTTTTTGTCTTTCTCAGATGATTAAAATGAGCTGAGTGGATGTAAGAGATAGAAGTAAGTTGTCTTTGTTTGCAGAAATACATTTTTTATTACTTTCATAAAGAAAAAAGTGATTTTTTTGTAAATATTTTGGCGTCAACGTGCTGTGAAAGAGACTCGCCGTTTTATCATCAACTAGATCAATAAAATGTAGAGCTGGGTTTAAGTCCTCAGCGTTAATTTAAAGTAAATGTGTATTAAAAAACACACAACCTTCTGAGTGTCATTAAAAATGTGAATTTAATTGTAATATTCTTGAGTTTCTTTCTCGCTGTCCCACAGGCTGGACTGGAGTCACGTCATTCTTTTAAACCGCGTTTGGCTTCGTTGTCGGCGGATTATTAATCCCAACCATCCTGGTGGACGACGGCGTCCGGTGCTGAAGTGAGCGGGCAGCTTTGCAGGAAGGACAGAGAGAGAGAGAGAGAGAGAGAGGGAGAGAGAGAGACCTCTACTCTGGAGCACAGACCAGGCCAGACCAGGCTCATCTTGTCTGGGTTGCTAGGAGACCGGCAAGGCGCCTGATCTAATTTATTAAATTCAGCCTCCTCTATCTCTCTCTTTCTCTTCCTGTGTCTGTCTCGCTTGCTCACTTTCAGCCTCCGTGCTGCTGCTTTCCCTATCTGTCGTTATCTTTCCCACCCTCTAAAGGCGCTTATCTCCCACCCTCACTCTCCTCACTCTCTCTCTGCACCCCCACCCCTTCAATCAGCCGTCAGTTCCCTCTCTCTCTCTGTACGTGTGTGTGCGTGCGCGTGTGTGTCCGTGCGTGCGTGTGTGTGTGTGTGTCCCTCGCAGACCTCAGACAGTGTGTCCTCTCAGGCTGTGCAGCAGTGCCACCCCCACATCTTTCACACCAATCCGTGAGTACCTCCCTCAGGCAGACCAGACCTTCTGTAGGTTACCGAGCACGCTAAAACACGCTCATAAAACACACACGCACACACACGCACACACACACACACACACGAGAAGTTTGCGTTGGTTTCGGATTCACGGGCGTTGATGGATAAGCCCTCCTCGGAGGGGCTGATCCATCCATCGCTGGTGAATTATTCAGCGTCGCCTCCTCAAACCCCATCGATGGTCACTCCCGTTCCCGATCATCAATACGGGAGTTGATGGAATCACGGCGTGTACGCCGGGTCGGTCGCATCTGAGGGCGGTCAGAAGAAAATCTCGAAAAAAACGAACAACAGAAGCTGTTCGGCGCAGCGTAAAGCACACGGGACTAGTTAGCCTCACAGAGAACACGCCTTTAATCGTAATTATCACGATAAACGACATTTCTGTGGCGCGGTCGTAGCGGGCAGCTCGTTATTTTGACGACCTCCTGCATCACGAGGGGCCGGCGCTTAAAACCTAAAGTGCTCCTGGTTTAAAATGGTGGCCGTAATGGTGGTTATAGTGGGAGAAGTGTGGTGGTTAAACAGGAAGCTGGTCGTGTTACACACACACACACACACACACACACACACACACACACACACACACACCCCTCCATCACTGTCTCACCCTCCCTGACGTGTACATTGGATCCCCCCACCCCCACCGGGAGATGCGGCCCTTCTCGTGGCGGCGGGTGGGCGTCGTCGACGCTGACCTCACCGGGGATGAGATCAGGCTCGCCGCGGCGCTCCGCAGTCGCCGCTCCGCGTCTGAGCGCCAGCGAGAGAGGCGGGCTGGGAGGTGGCCGGGCGCCCGGGGGCTGCTGCTGAGGCGCGCCCCGCCCCAGACGGAACGCTGCCTCCCAACATCAAATGCACGGGATTAGAAAGGCCGTCAGAATCCCTGTTGAAGCAGAATTTCACACCCCCCTCTCTCTCTCTCTCTCTCTCTCTCTCTCTCTCTCTCCTCCCACGGTGGCCGGGGTCTCGACAAACCTCCGCCGCCGCTCCCGCGTTCCCGCGTGAATGACAGAATCAAAGGATGAGGCGAAAAAAAAAAACGGGGAATAACATCCACCCACTGCTGGGATCCAGAAGGCCCCCGGGGTGGAAGGCTTTAGCAAAAACAACTGAAAAGATGCAGTGTGTGTGTGTGTGTGTGTGTGTGTGTGTGTGTGTGTGTGTGTGTGTGTGTGTGTGTGTGTGTGCGCAGACACAGGACGGGAAGTTATCTTCTGCGAAGGTGGAGGAGCCTCGTCTGGATAACAGCGGCGGAGGGAGGATGCGTTTAATCCCAGATTACCTGATCAGGCTCCGGTTTATCGAGCCGTTTCCCCAACACGCCCCCAAACCGACCGCCCGAGCAGGCCTCTCACCGTCGGGCGCCCGACCTCACGCCCGTCTGGAGCGTCAGCGAAGCCTCGCGGGGTTGCGGGCTGCTCAGATGTTCAGGTTAACGAAGGGCTTCAGCGTCTTTATCACCCGATCTGACTCTGAGGCCTCACTTTTTGTTGGGGGGAGCGTTAAAATACGCTTCCAGGAGGCGCGCTACCCCACCGCCGCCGCTAGTGGCCACTAAATCTCACACGTTGGATCTTCGGAAGCGTGTGATATACATCTAAAACTCCCTCCGAAGGGGGAACGCGCCGTCCGCCGCCAGGAAATTACATTTAATATCTGAAACACCCCCAACGCGTTGTTTACCCAAGTACTCTTGCAATATGATCTTTACTTTAAGTACTTCTCGCAGAACATTTCCGTTGTTTTCATCCCGACTCCGCGAGCAGCCAGATGGATATTCCCTTCAACGTAAACACGCGGGGGGGATGCAGGCACAGCTGGGCTGAGTGTCGACGTGTGAAGAGAGACTCACATCACCCAGAGACCGTCCTGGGTGGGATTATGCGGTTTGAAAGGCACGGAAATTTTAAGAAAAGCATCAAAAGCATCTGGAGCGGATGTATTTTTAACTCCATCCCAAACACTTTCTCTCTCCCTCCCTCCTTTCATCCCTCGCTCTGTGGCAGTGTATCTCGGCGCCAGTGGAAAATAAAAACTGTTTGTTACCCTGCGGATGTTGTTTGTGCCTCTATCCCACAGGATTGCTGGCCCTATTGTACACACACACACACACACACACACACACACACACACACACACACACACAGGTACTGACAGATTCCGCTCATGGCAGGCCTCGCCGGCTCTGACATGATACAGGAAGTATGAAAGCGGTGGAAAAGGCGGGCGGGCGGGCGGCGAATGGCGGCGTAGTGGTACGGGGAAGGGCGGCGAGGAAATGTGTGGAGGGGGGAGACGGAGAGATGTAAAGGGGGAGACGGGGGGGAGACGGGGAAATCAATGCCGAGCCGCTGGAGTCGTGCAAGCGGAGAGAAAAGACGCCTAAAAATACTCGTGGATGCGATCGACAGCAGGCGAGCGGCGAACATGAGGGTGGCGAGGGGGGTGGGTGAGGGGGGTGAGGGGGGTGAGGGGGTGAGGGGGAGGGGAATTATGTAGGTGAAGAGGTGTGCGCACGCTGACACGCCTGGGTGATAATGATCAAGGTTTACACCTGCCCGAAGCACGTCCGTCCACCGAGACGCCCCCCCCCCTCCCAGCCTCCATAGGTACACAGTATGTGGGGTTACCATGGCAACCAGATGAGTTGGCTGGGGACGGAGAGACAATGAGACGGATGGTTGTTGCGGGAGGGACGTAATCTGACAGGCGGCAGCAGGCGGGGGCTGGATTCTCCCGGCCGTGGCGCTGGCGTGTCCACGCTCGGAACGTTTAGCCTCCAGTTTAACCACTAACCAGTTTAACCACCAACCAGTTTAACCACCAACCAGTTTAACCACTAACCAGTTTAACCATCATCAAGTTTAACATCATCCAGTTTAACCATCATCCAGTTTAACCACTAACCAGGTTAACCTCCATACAGTTTAACAATCATCCAGTTTAACCACTAACCAGGTTAACCTCCATACAGTTTAACCATCATCCAGTTTAACCACTAACCAGTTTAACCATCATCCAGTTTAACCACTAACCAGTTCAACCTCCATACAGTTTAACCTCCATACAGTTTAACCTCCCTCTAGTTTAGCCACTAACTAGTTTAACCTCCATCCAGTTTAACCATCATCCAGTTTAACCACTAACCAGGTTAACCTCCATACAGTTTAACCATCATCCAGTTTAACCACTAACCAGTTTAACCATCATCCAGTTTAACCACTAACCAGTTTAACCATCATCCAGTTTAACCACTAACCAGTTTAACCTCCATACAGTTTAACCTCCCTCTAGTTTAACCACTAACTAGTTTAACCTCCATCCAGTTTAACCATCATCCAGTTTAACCACTAACCAGTTTAGCCACTAACCAGGTTAACCACTAACCAGTTTAACCATCGTCCTCTGTCCAGTTTGACCATGGTGGGTGTGTCCACCTCTGGGTGCAGGAGGACGTTCAACATCTTTGACCCAGCAGGGGGCCAGGGGGGCGTGTCCTCTGATATCATCAGGGTGCTGCGAGCTGATTGGTGGAGGGGGGCGCACCTGCGGGTCAGGTGAGGAGGCGCCGTTAAGGAGAACACCTGTACCGCCCAGGAAGAGCGCCCGACGTGAGCGGAGGCGCCGTTCGTCCAGGCCTCAGCGCCGCCTGGGGTCCAGGGTGTCTTTGATCTTTTTTTTTCTTCTTCTTCTTCCCTTTGATGAAGCCGGGCCGCTCGCTGCTGACGACATCGGCTGAAACGGGAGAACCGCACGCGTCCCGCCCACCGCGCCCACCCCCAGCCCCCCCCCCCCCTGCTGGGCCCACGGGGGGCGGGACTCCAGCAAGTTTGACCAGAGCAGCAGGTATGGTGGTTCTGGGGCGCCATCAAAGACGTCCTGGAAGGTCGACGGGACCTGGCGGATCCACGAGGAGCTGCTCGCGCCAGAGCGGCCCGGGTCGAGGGTGGGGGGGCTCAGGGGGGGGGGGGGGGGGGGGGAGGTCACCGTGGGTCTGGGCCCCGTGAAGGACGGACAGACGCCTCATCGGATTGGCGGGGGGGAATCGCTCGTTCGCGGTTCCTCGACGAGAAGGAGACGGGAATCTGCGTTCGCAGCGATATCGAATTAGACGGCGGAACGTCTGGGGGGCGTGGGGGAGGGGGGTTAACCGGGTCGCGCCTATCGAGGCCCAGGGACGTCTGAGGATCCCCCTTGCGTGGTCGAGGGTTCGGGGGGGGCTGGTTCTGGTGTCTGGGTTCGGCTTTACCGACGTCTCCCTCCACCGAGTCGCGTCCGCACGAGCCGACGCCTCGAGAGAATCGAGGGAGATCGGCGAAAGGCGTGGCCGAGTCGGCGGAGCGGGCTTGGGGCTGAAGAGGCCAAACGGTCTTTAGACGGCGCCCTGCAGCCCTCCATCTTGTCCCGGAGGACCCACGGGACCCGTCGGCGGTCTTGAGGACGTCCTGCCCCCCCCCCCCCCTCGTCGCCTCCGAACGCGGGCGTTTCGCCCCGACGTGTTTAACTCGTGCGGGGGGGGGCTGTGTGTGCGATGACAGCCGAACAAGCCTCCACCCACACGGGGGGGGGCTCAGACATCAACCCCCCGGCGTTCGCCGTGGGCCCAGAACGCTCGAAGATTCTCCCACGTTTAACCGAGGTTCGACCGCCGAGCGACATTCGCCGTTTTTGCTGCTTTTCCGGCGTAAACGTGCAGCTTTGATGGAACGGGGCGGCTAAAAACGCAGCGTTCACACTTTTGGAACACACTAATCACACACACACACAGACGCGCACAAACTCTGTGTGTGTGTGTGTGTGTGTGTGTGTGTGTGCGTGCGTGTGTGTGTGGGTTCACGCGTGTGTTTGTGGACGTGTGTGTCCTGCCAGACCTGCACTAATAGTCTTAATGCTTCCTGAGGAGTTGCCCAGAG
The DNA here is from genome assembly GCA_911728415.1 of Lagocephalus sceleratus. Taxonomy (NCBI): domain Eukaryota; kingdom Metazoa; phylum Chordata; class Actinopteri; order Tetraodontiformes; family Tetraodontidae; genus Lagocephalus; species Lagocephalus sceleratus. The sequence goes on from CAJVRN010000126.1 coordinate 11,007,993, forward strand.
CTGCATTAGCCTCTGGATGTTGTATTGATTTGATGTAAAGAGCAAAAGGGCCCCCCCCCACACACTGCCCCCCCACACACCACCACCCCCCCACCCCCCTACAGCCCCCCTTAAAGCTCTATATGGCCAGGCTTCCTGTCTCGCGCCCACGGGGTTATCACGCCAATGCAATTAAGGTGCTTGGAAAGTGCATTTTCAGTAAGAAGCAGCATCGAGGGGGGGGGGGGGATGTGGGAGGGAAGCCCCCCCCCACCCCTGATGGACGGATGGGTGGACACACCCAGAGTGAGAGGAAATGGACGAAGCACATTACTAGGGCTTGGACCTATAAGTGTAATATTAGTGTGTGTGTGTGTGTGGGGGGGGGGGCAGGAGGGGGGGGGGCAACACCACTTCAAAGGAAATCGCCCTGCGTCTGCTGCAGCCGACCGCGGCTGCGTCGAGGATCGATACGCGGCGATGGAGCTACCGAAGCCTCCTGCAGGGCCGCAGCTCCCACGCAGCCACGCCGGGGGGCCCCACCTCCCCCCCTTGAGCAGGATATCAGCGAGGTCAATGAGGTTTAATAAAACCAGACGTTCTTACATCAACCCCCCCGGCTGCGTTATCGCCCCATCGTCCATCAGTCTCGAGGAACAGGAAGTCGGGCTCGGAGCTCTCGGCGTTTTTTTTAATTCGTCCGGCGTTCGTCGTGTTTTATGGCCCGGCGAAGCCGCAAACGCCAGAGTCCTTGGGACACACCCCCTCACCCCCCACGGTAATCGATGGGCGATCAGGCCGACGGCGTGCGGGCCGAGGCGGCGCTGTTCCTCTGGACTGATGATGTAGACACATCAGGGTTAACGGGCTAATCACCCCCCCCCCCCCCTCCCTCACCCCCCCACCTCCCCCCGCGTGTTACGCAATATCTGGGAGGATGCAGACAATTAGGTTTGGGCTCCTGACAGTGATGGACGACCTTCCTCCCAGTCCTCCCAGTAACCAGGCCCGCTGGTGAACCCCCCACCCCAGACACCCCCCCACCCCAGACACGCCCCCCCGCCTGGGTGTGGAGATGCACGATGTTTGGTTTGTTCGTGTTTATTCGCCACTTCGTCGTCTCTATTGCCTCCGGACCCGCGAGGAAATCTGCTCCAACCGTTTGTTTCGGATCGTTTTCACTCGGGCTCACCCCCCACGGTCGGGCTCAAGAAAACACCGACCCCCCCCCACACCCCCACACCCCCCGCCACACCCCCGAAGAGCAACAGGAAGAAACCCTGGCCAGGACCAGGACCAGGACCAGGACCAGGACCAGGACCAGGACCGGGCCCTGGTGCTGTAAACACGTTGGGGGTGTAGATGTAAACATAATGTAACGTTCCCGTTGTCACGGCGATACTGGACGTCCACAGAACATCTGCAGAGCTTTTCTGTGAACCCGCTTGGGTCCAAAGTTCCTAATGACAAGAGAAGGAGTGCGCTATATTATATATATTAGCCCGTTAAAGGGATTCGTACTTTTCCATTTAGGTTACAGGAGGAATTAGTGTCCAGTTCCATAATTCTGGATTATGATCCGTTTAACTTCATCACCACAGATACAGGAATGTGATTAGAATGTGGAACACGCTGACTTTTCTCTTCCTTTTTTTTTTTTTTTTAATGTTCCTGGAATTGCAGCTTGGGGGGTTTTTAGTAATCGAGGTGAGGGGAAGGAAAAAAAAAAAACAAAAAAAACGAGGGAAGCGGTGAAAGAGGGTAAAAAGAAAGAGCGCTAATGTCTCCGGGCTCGTAACGTAATCTGAAGGAGGTGAAGGTAGGCTCTCAAATGATGTGAGTAAAGACGCTGAGGTCGTGGGGGGGTGGAGAGGGGGATGAGGGAAAAGACAAAAGGGGGAGGAGAAGGAGGAGGAGGAGGAGGTATCTGTAACACACTGCTGGCTAATAAAGTGCCGCTCCTCTTCTCCTCCGTCCAGACTGGTCCTGGTCTGCTGCTCGCTGTAAAACCGCTCTCATTTCTGCAATCAATATCCCCGTAATTCCACCAAAATAGCTGCCTCGGCCTCTGCCAAATGGCGACAAATCACCGGCGAGGTGGCGGCGGGGGGGTGTGTGTGTGTGTGTGTGTGTGTGTGTGTGTTTAGGGGGGGCTGCAGCTCGCTCAACCCCGCAGCTTTGACGATGAGCCAAATATTCTATTTATCTTCATTCAGATCCCTGAATGCAAACAGTGAATAAGATTTCTGATGGGGGAGGGGGGAGGAGGGGGAGGGAGGAGGGGGGGTTGGGGGGGTCTACCAGCCCGCTTTGAAGCAAGAAATGGTGTTTTGATTGCTTTGTTGGGTCTTTGTTTGAGGCGCAGGCGCATCGGCGCGGACGCGGGGGGCGTCGGCGAGGAAAAGACGCCAGACGTTCCGGGTTCGAGTCCCAGGACGCTCCGGTCAGGACGCGTACGCCGAGGGAGCGAGGACAGAGGCGCCGATGTCAGGAGGTGGGGGGGGACAAAAGAAAAAAGACACGTGCACGTCAGCGGGCCTGGGACCTTTGACACTGAGCTTCAGGTTCGTCTGTCGGGGGGGGGGGGGTAAAGCTCCAGCTGCAGGTGAGGGGCAGAGAGGGGGGCCAGGTGAGGCTGGGGGAAGGGTCTTGGGGGATGGCAAGGTTAACGCCTTTCACCAGCCCCGCCTCCGTCCACGCAGCCTTTGGAGCCGATGCAGACGTGAGATATTCATGTATTCAGGCCGAGCAGCGCCGCCGCCGCCGCCGCCGCCGCCGCCGCCTCCTCACACCTACACACGGCAGACAGCCGCTTACACAACAGGCGTCTCCCCGGAGGAGCCTGGCCGGGCCTGGGAGTCAGATCTGAAATAGCTCCCTGATGAGGAGGAAGGAGGCCTCACGGTGCACCTGAAGATGAAGATGAGGTGACTGAAAGCCCGGGGGGAGAGGAGGGGGAGGAGGGGGAGGGGGGAGGAGGGGGAGGAGGAGGAGGGGGGAGGAGTTGAGGAAGAGGAGGAAGAGGAGGAGTAGAGGAAGAGGAAAAGTGGGAGAAGGAGGAGGAGGAGGGGGAGAGGAAGAGGAGGAAGAGGAGGAAGAAGGGGGAGGAGGAGGAGGAGGGGGGGGAGAAGGAGGAGGAAGAGGAAGAGGAGGAGTAAGAGGAGGGGGGGGGGGGAAGGGGGAGGAGGGGGAAGGAGGAAGAGGAGGAGGAAGAGGAGGAGGGGGAGGAGGGAAGGGGGGGAGAGGAGGAAGAGGAGGAGGAGGAGGAGGGGGAGGAGAGGAAGAGGGGGAGGAAGAGGAGAGGAGGAAGAAGAGGAGGAGAGGAGGAGGAGGAGGGGGGAGAAGGAGGAGGAAGAGGAAGAGGAGGAGGAAGAGGAGGAAGAAGAGGAGGTGGAAGAGGAGGAGGAAGAGGAGGAGGAGGAGGAGGAAGAGGGAAGAGGAAGAGGAGGAGGAGGAAGAGGAGGGGGAGGAGGAGGAGGAGGAAGAGGAGGGGGAGGAGGAGGAGGAGGAAGAGGAGGAGGAAGAGGAAGAGGAGGAGGGGATCGAGGCTCGAGGCTGGCATTCGCCCTCCCGCGTTCCCTCTCCCCCCAAGAGCCGAAGGCACGATGAACCCTAACGCTAACGCCAACCCTCGCCGATCCCGAACACGCTGAGCTAGGGCGACGGCGAATCCTCGCCCGTCCGCGTGGGCGTGCGAAACGGCCAAATGAACCTCCGCGCGCTCTCGTTTCTGTTTCGAAGAGTCGGCGGACCCTTCGTACCCCCGCGCGTAAAGGTTAATGCGGAGCGACGAGTGATGAAGCGCGTCGCGCAGGAAACGGGACGATAAAGTCGCCCGTTCGCGCGCCCGTTATCGCCTTGGCGAACTCCGAGCCGTGAAATTACATCTCTGTTTCACCGCATCGGGGGAACGTAACGGCCACGCTGGCGGCGTTTAGCTACCTTGTTGGTTTTTATCGGTCAGTGATTGATCCTCCGACAGGAGGCTTTTCAAAATAAAAGCATGCAGATGTAAAAAAACAAACAAACAAAAAAAAACTGTAAATAATTTTTTTTTAAAAACCCAATCGTGAATCAGAAGAGCTGCTGCCTTTCCAGGCTCCTCTTCGCTGCCTGATCTCTAATAATAGATTTGTGCTATTTCAGAATCTGAGGATGTCAGAAACGACTGGCGTTTCGTTTTATTCGTTTTTTTTCCCCCAAATGTGGCGTCACGTGACGTTTTTAAAAAGAAAAGGAGCTCAGCGGCGATAAGAATGTGACATTAGTCGAGTCCCAAAATTCGGCGCCGAGGCGCGCGTCTGAGCGGCGGTAAACGAAACCAGAATTTAAAAAAATAAAACCCAGTGAAACCAGTTTAGCAGAGCTCTGATGAACTGGTGGAGGAGGAGGAGTCGAGAGGGAGGGAGAGAATGGATGCATCTTAAGAGAGGGGGAGAGGAGAGCGAGAGAGACTTCACCCAGTAATGACACAATAAGTGTGTGTGCGAGTGTGTGTGTGTGTGTGTGTGTGTGTGTGTGTGTGTGTG
>CAJVRN010000126.1:11017500-11022500 GCA_911728415.1 Lagocephalus sceleratus
ACTGCTCGCCGGGCGCGGCTGCGGGGCTCCTCTGCTCATCCGTCAATCAGCCTGTCAATATGAGCGCCGCCTATTAGCCTCGCTGCAGGAGGAGGCAGGAGGCTGCAGGAGGTTGCAGGAGGCTGCAGGAGGAGGCAGGAGGAGGCAGGAGGCTGCAGGAGGTTGCAGGAGGCTGCAGGAGGCTGCAGGAGGTTGCAGGAGGCTGCAGGAGGAGGCAGGAGGCTGCAGGAGGAGGCAGGAGGAGGCAGGATGCTGCAGGAGGCTGCAGGAGGCTGCAGGAGGATGCAGGAGGAGGCAGGAGGAGGCAGGATGCTGCAGGAGGCTGCAGGAGGCTGCAGGAGGAAGCAGGAGGAGGCAGGAGGAGGCAGGATGCTGCAGGAGGTTGCAGGAGGCTGCAGGAGGAAGCAGGAGGCTGCAGGAGGCTGCAGGAGGAGGCAGGAGGAGGCAGGAGGAGGCAGGATGCTGCAGGAGGTTGCAGGAGGCTGCAGGAGGAGGCAGGAGGCTGCAGGAGGCTGCAGGAGGAGGCAGGAGGAAGCAGGAGGCTGCAGGAGGCTGCAGGAGGCTGCAGGAGGAAGCAGGAGGCTGCAGGAGGCTGCAGGAGGCTGCAGGAGGAGGCAGGAGGAGGCAGGAGGCTGCAGGAGGAGGCAGGAGGAGGCAGGAGGCTGCAGGAGGCTGCAGGAGGCTGCAGGAGGAGGCAGGAGGAGGCAGGAGGAGGCAGGAGGCTGCAGGAGGAGGCAGGAGGAGGCAGGAGGTTGCAGGAGGCTGCAGGAGGAGGCAGGAGGTTGCAGGAGGAGGCAGGAGGAGGCAGGAGGAGGCAGGAGGAGGCAGGAGGCTGCGGCGTGTGACATACATCAAACCAGCTTCATGCAGGACGACCTCAACAGGAGGAGGAGGACCAGGACCTCCATCCATCCTCCCTCCATCCCCAATCATCCTCCTCCTCTTCCTCCATCCTCCATCCCTGCATCCATCCTCTATCCTCAATTCTCCCTCCATCATGCATCCACCCTCCTCCTCCTTCCATCCTCCCTCCTCCACCCTCCTCCTCCATCCTCCCTACATCCTCCTCTCTCCTCCCTCCTCCTCCCACCTCCATCCCTCCATCCTCCATCCTCATCCCTCCATCCTCCTCCCTCCGTCCTCCTCCTCCCTCCATCCCGAGGTCTCCCTGGATGAGTGTGTGCAGTCTAATCGTTTTAGCCTCTGAGAGGCGCTGTCACAGTCGGCTTGTTCTCTTCCAGACGGGAACTAAAACGATTCCCGTCTCCCACAAAAAGGCGGAACTGGGGGATCGTTTTCAGAGCCGCCTTCAGCGAGACCCGCCGGGGCGAGCGGGCGCGGGCGTGCTTAAACGCCGGTGACGTCACACCCCCTCGTGACATGAGCTAATCACCCGCTCATCCCGAAGGCCCATTTATTCCGGCGTCGGTCTCGACTTCGTATCCGCCGCGTGGAAAAAAGACGTAAAACACTCTCGAGGTTGGCGTCATGGGAAGCCCGCGGGCGTGTCCCGGAACCTTCGTTCGGCCTCGAAGACGCCGCCCAGAACCTCCGAACGCTTCGATTTCGTTACTGCACGTTTCCTGGTGGAGGAATTCTGCAGCCAGATTATAATCTGAGCGGGATTAGGAGTCTGAATGTGAGCAACGGAGGCGCTTTGTAGCACTACGACGCAGCACATCTCACACACACACACACGCACACACATACACACACACACACGTACATGCATACACACACACGTACACACACACACACGTACACACACACACACACACGTACACACACACGCACACACACACACACACACGGGCGCTGGCCGACTTTCCTTCATGGTTCTGTGGGTTTTCAGACTCCCTCTCACGCGCCTGATGGCGCCGCCGCATTAGAGCGCCCGCCGTTTTTCAGGCCCCCCGCCGTCGCTTAAAGGTGAAAGTCGGCCGAGTACGGCGGGCCGGGTTGGCGCGCAGCTGCGGCGGCGGCGTGCGGAGGCGGCCGACGTTTTTGAGGATGGCGGCGCTGGGAGGGTTCAAAAGGTAAAGATAAGCCTTCAGAAGGGAGTGATGGACGCTTGGACGCGTGGCTCCGCCCCCCCCTCTTGTTGCCGAGCCGTCCGAACGGCGAAGCGGGGACTTGGGTCGTCGTGGGCGCGTCTGGTAATCCCGAATTAAGAAGCGGACCGGGAGGGTTCGTGCGGCGGTCGACCCCTCCTTCCTGACGGCCGGGGGGGGGTCGAAGGGGGGGCGCGAGCGTCCGTGGGAGGGATGACAGCCGACGGCGAGGGCCGCCGCCCTGAGGCCCGACACCGCTCCCCCCTCCTGTCAGTCACCCGCTTCCCGTCTGACCGCGCTCGCCCGCCCCCCGACGCGCCTCTCGGCCCCAATCCCCCGTCCCGGAATGGCGAGCCCCCCGCTGCCCTCCCTCCTCTCCGCCGGTCAGGCGTTCGGTTCCCGACTCGATTTCCTCGCCAATCGGCGAAACCGTGGCGGGTTACGCCAGGTTAGGGAGTTAATCTGGTTCCCTCACCCCCCCCTCACCCCCCAACGCTCATCCGAAGATGGTTTGATTCCAAGCGTGACCCCTCCCTCGCTCCTCAGACGGACGTCGCTCACGTACGTTCGTTTCTGTAGTGGTGGTGGTGGGGGGGGGGTTGGGGGGGGCGTCGGCGAGGAAAAGAGGGACATACCATCAGCTCGACCGCGCAGGGATGCTGGGAAGGTATAGATGGAAGGTAGAAGTATGGAGCCCATCAGCCCCTGCCCCCCCCCGCGCCTCTGCCAGGGTGGTATGACCTGCCGGATTACAAAACAGCCCTCCCATGTGTCTGTCTGTTCTCTGTGCCAGCGAGAGACTGCGAGAGCGAGCTCCTGCAGCGGCGGCGAGGAGGAGGAGGAGGGTGGGAGGGTGGGGGGGGGCAGGGAGGGCGATGCAGAGCAGAGGGGAGCGAGGGAGCAGCGGAGGAGAGGAACAAAGAGGAGGGGAGGCAGGAGGATGGAGAGAGGGTGAGGAGCAGGGAAACGGAGGAGTGATGCGAGTGTAGATGAAAAGCTTTGAGAGGAGAAGCTCGCTCAGCCCCTCGGGGACAGCTGTGGGTGAGTCTCACACACACACACACACACACGCACACACACACACACACACACACACACACACTCGCATATCTGCGACAGATCTTCCTGATGAGTTTCACACTCTTTTTCCGGGGGAAACGTGGCGCGTTTCCACCGGCGACCGAGCCCGATTCGACCCCGAGAAAAACCCGTGATCTCGGGTTACTCGGTCATCATTTATGATTTCGCTGGTTTCCTGGTTTTAAAAACTCTTCGGCAGGATTTTAATTCCACTACGTTGAGCCTTAGACCCGCCCCCACTCTGCCCTTCTGCTCCATCTGGAGCTTTACCTCCCCTCACACGGTCTGACTTCATGACAGCCTCCCCAACCCCCCCCAACCCCCCACAATTAGCCCTTAAACCCACATAGTCAGAGAATTTTTACAGTTTCGCTCTCTAGATTTCTGGAGTGCAGTTCCACAAACATCCACCAGGGGAGGGTCGTTGGGGGCAGCGAGATAATGGACACCAAACTCTCGAGTCATTGGGCCAAATATTCCGAAACGGGGGGAAAAAAATCCAACTCAGAGATCACGAAAACGTCACGGCGGTCCCAGTCCCCTCGTCGCCCCACAGGAAGTTCCCGGAATCAGTTCCTGGGACTCTTTTCCTACGCCACGGCGCCACGTCAGGAGGGAGTCGTCCGACCTGGTCTCTGCTGCGTATTTCAGAAGGGGGGGGGGGGCACGAGAGATTAACATTGAGGTTCGGAGCGCCGTTCCCTCCGCTTTTGCGCCTTTGCCGGTCCGTCACGTCCGCGTTGGGCGTTTCTGAACGATAACGAAGGCGTTCGGAGTCGCCCGGCGATGCAGATAATGGCGTAGAGGCAGTGGGGGGGTGGGGGTGGGGGGGGGCGGCGTGGAATCGATTTTATGTAACGTCTGACAGGCTGTCAGGAAACCATTATCAGAATCCCAGGAGACAAAGAGATGTTTAAGAAGAGTGTGTGTGTGTGTGTGTGTGTGTGTGTGTGTGTGTGTGTGTGTGTGTGTGTGTGTGTGTGTGTGTGTGTGTGCGCATTCCTGTACTGCACAGTCGTCCCCTCTCTTCTGCACAAGCGGCTTATTTTCCGTACGACCCACCAGTCGGGCCTTAAACCGAGTTACAGCAGCCATTTGAGGAATTTTCCGGCGGCGGCGGCGGAGCCGGATGAGTCCTCGGTGGGATTTCAGGAGGAGCCGCACTTCCTGGGACTTGTTAAGTCCTTGTTTAGCGAAGCCGTCGCTCCAATTGATCCCTCCGCCGGGAGGCATAAGGGGGCCTCGTCGGTGGTGGTGGTGGGGGGTCTGAGGGAGGGGGGGCGTGGAGGTGGCGCTCTCCGCGGCGGCCATATTAGCTCCGTTACAGGTCTCAAGAGGATGGCTGGGGGGGTTGGGGGGGGCAGAGGTGAGGAGGGGTGGTCGTTATGGTAAGTGGTTGTCATGGAGACGGTGGCGATTGCGGTGGCACTGACCCCCCCCCCACCCCGCCCCCGTGGATGTGGCTCTCCTGGCCCGTGGAGACCGTCACTGAATCAGACTCAAACCGACTTGACTAGTTCCTCGTTAATTATTGAACATTACTGTTTTCATCGTGGAACAATTTACTGTTTATTCACAAATATCGTGTGTGTTGTTTCAACGAGGGGTCAGAAAATGGTGAAAAACATTGTGAACGTGTCAGAGAATTGTTAAAATGAACAAGTAAAGATCAGGAAATTATAATTTGCAACGATCCCAAAGACGATCGAGCTTAAAGTTTAAATATTTTTAACTACTATCATAAGTCTTTTCCCTCTGGGTCATCACAAATAACCCTCTCAAAATTTCCGGATATTTAAAAGTGAATTGAAATTACAATTCAATTACAGGGGCGTTGATGGGGGGGCAGGGGGGGGCCCTGCTGCAGTA
>CAJVRN010000126.1:11030000-11065000 GCA_911728415.1 Lagocephalus sceleratus
GTAGTAGTGGTAGTAGTAGTAGTAGTAGTGGTAGTAGTAGTAGTAGTAGTAGTAGTAGTGGTAGTAGTAGTAGTAGTAGTAGTATTAGTGGTGGTAGTAGTAGTAGCGGTAGTAGTAGTAGTAGTAGTAGTAGTAGTAGTGGTAGTAGTGGTAGTAGTAGTAGTAGTAGTGGTGGTAGTAGTGGTAGTAGTAGTAGCGGTAGTAGTAGTAGTAGTAGTAGTAGTAGTAGTAGTAGTAGTAGTAGTAGTAGTAGTAGTGGTGGTAGTAGTGGTAGTAGTAGTAGCGGTAGTAGTAGTAGTAGTAGTAGTAGTAGTAGTAGTAGTAGTGGTAGTAGTGGTAGTAGTAGTAGTGGTAGTAGTAGTAGTAGTAGTAGTACTGGTAGTAGTAGTCGTACTATGAGGAGCTGGTGCTGTGTCTCTTGGGCCGACCTGGTTCCTCTCGGTCTCCCCCGGTCTTCTTTAATCCCGCCCCTCCGTCGCTGAGAGCTCGAGCTCATCGGGCGTTCGCGGCGTCTTCGCCCGTCGATGCTGATGATCAGAGCGGAGGACGCAGGCTGCACGTCTGGAAGATTAATGAGCTTATTACAGACGCAGAGTGGACCTCATCACACACGATCAGTGGAGATATAGGACACACACACTCACACACACACACACACACACACACACACACACACACACTCACACACACACACTCACACACACACACACACACTCACACACACACACACTCACACACACACACACTCACACACACACACTCACACACACACACACACACTCACACACACTTTGTGTAGCTTTTTAAATTGTGTATAATGAATCAGTTATAGTTGTTATTGAATAAACACACTTTGATTGTGTGTGTGTGTGTGTGTGTGTGTGAGAGAGAGAGAGAGAGAGAGAGAGAGAGAGAGAGACATCCATCCGGTCCACCACAGAGCGATATTTGCGCCTCGTTTCGCCCGCATGCACGTGAAGGTCAGCCCCGTTTGACGAGTGCCCAAATTTGTTTGTTCCCCCAAACCGACCAAACTGACAGACTCTACCTCTCTACCTCTCTCTACCTCTCTCTACCTCCCTCTCTCTACCTCTCTCTACCTCTCTCTACCTCCCCTCTCTACCTCTCTCTACCTCTCCCTCTCTCTACCTCTCTCTACCTCCTCTCTACCTCTCTCTCTCTACCCTCTCTCTACCTCTCTCTACCTCTCTCTACCTCCCTCTCTCTACCTCTCTCTACCTCTCTCTACCTCTCTCTACCTACCTCTCTCTACCTCTCTCTCTACCTCTCTCTACCTCTCTCTACCTCTCCCTCTCTCTACCTCCTCCCTCTCTCTACCCTCTCTCTACCTCTCTCTACCTCCTCTACCTCTACCTCCCTCTCTCTACCTCTCTCTACCTCTCTCTACCTCTCTCTACCTCCCTCCCTACCTCTCTCTACCTCTCTCTACCTCTCTCTACCTCCCTCTCTCTACCTCTCTCTACCTCTCTCTACCTCTCTCTACCTCCCTCTCTCTCTACCTCTCTCTACCTCTCTCCTCCTCTCTCCCTCCCTCTCTCTACCTCTCTCTACCTCTCTCTACCTCCCTCTACCTCCCTCTCTCTACCTCTCTCCCCTCTCTACCTCTCTCTACCTCTCTCTACCTCCCCTCTCTACCTCTACCTCTACCTCCCTCTCTCTACCTCTCTCTACCTCTACCTCTACCTCTCTCTATCTACCTCTCTCTGCCTCTCTCTACCTCTCTACCTCTCTCTACCTCTCTCTCTACCTCTCTCTATCTACCTCTCTCTACCTCTCTCTACCTCTCTACCTCTATCTACCTCTCTCTACCTCTCACTGTACCTCTCCCTCTCTCTACCTCTCTCTCTCTACCTCTCTCTCTCTACCTCTCTCTCTACCTCTCCCTCTCTCTACCTCTCTCTCTCCCTCTCTCTCTACCTCTACCTTTCTCTACCTCTCTCTCCCTCCCTCTCTCCCTCCCTCTCTCTCCCTCTCTCTCTCATCTCTCTACCTCCCTCTCTCTCTCCCTCTCTCTCTCTACCTCTCTCTCTCATCTCGCTCTACCTCCCTCTCTCTCTCTCTCTCTCTCTCCATCTCTCCCTCTCTCTCTACCTCTCTCTCTCATCTCGCTCTACCTCCCTCTCTCTCTCTCCCTCTCTCTCTCTACCTCTCTCTCTCCCTCTCTCTCTACCGCTCTCTCCCTCTCTCTCTCTCTCTCTCTCTCTCTTTCATGCTCTCTTTCTTGACCAAAACCAGGAGATAAAGCTCTTGATAATCCGGTCTCGTGCCCCCCCCCATTCAATTTCCCACCTTCCCAAGTGTTCAGCCAATTACGTAATTGCGTAAATGGACCGATGCGATTTGAGCGCCGGACGTGGCGGCGTGCACCGGCGGCTGCTTATGGGATTAGCGCTTTAATCACTGACTTCATTTTCCCCCCATCATTTTCACATTAGGGGGCGATATCTCTCCCTCACCTGAGCCGCGGCTTGGCTCCTATTTCCGATACCATCGTTTAACGCGTCCCCGCCACTCCTGTTAACATCCCGTTTAAACGCTTCTGCGGGGGGGATTACGGGAGCGACATCGGCTTTAGGACGCCGGGCCTCCGAGTTCACGGGCGAGTTAATTAGGAGCTCCGATGATTCGACGGCCGCCCGTGATTGGGCATCGGGGGCTCCGCAGGCGACGGCTCGATTTGGGCAGCGAAATGTGACGCAGCCCTGCAGAGAGCGTTTTTTTTTTTTTTTTTCCCCCGTCAGTCAGGCGAGCGGGGGCCTTCCCTCCCTTCCGTTTCAGCCCGTCGACGCTCCGACGTGCTCTCCCGACGGTCGATAAATTATCAGAAAGGAGTCGAATGGCTTCAACCCCTCGTCCGGGGGCGGCCTCGCCGGTCCCCATCGCGCCGCGCTGCTCAGAGATTACGCGACCATTAACCAGATTAACCTTTAACAAAGTGGCGGGATTACAGGAAACATCACGTTTTTAACGTTTCTTTACCCAAACGGCGAAACTTCCGAACCGGAGGAGTCTCGAACCTGCGTCGCGGTTTCTCGTTTGCCTCCCGAACTGGCGCGGTCCTCTGCCGTCAGATTTCGCTGCCTCGGCTTCGGGGAACTGTGACGCAGGAGCCGTTTTTTTTTTTTTTTTTTTTTTGAGCTGTCTCCAGACGCGGGCCTGGGAACAGTCAGCCCGGAGCGAGGCGGACGGTATCTGCGGGCCCATCGGGACAGAGGCGGGACAAGACGGATCGTTCGCATCCGGGAAGCGTCGCTCTCCGGGGGCCGGGGAGGGGACGAACGCAGGCGAGGCCCGGACGCCGGGGGGTGGGCGTTTCCTCTCTCCAGCAGTTCCCGTTTCAGCTCGCCGTTCTTCTCGAGGAACCTTCAGCGCTTAATTACTCCCTAAAATTTCCAGACAGCTCTGAAGGGGGGGGGGTCCCCACGGCGGGCCCACAACAGTCTGCTCATTAGAGGAAGCCGCTGGTCTGTGTCCTGTCGCTCCGCATGGCTGCTGGGAAACTCTCCGTGCGTCTCGCGGGCGCGCACGAGCACGCTCACGTGCGCGCCCGTGAGCACGCGCGACCGGAGGACGTGCAGCCAGAGAAGTTTCTGACTTTAAAAAAAAAACAAAAAACCCACAGATCTAATATTCCAACTCACAAACAGGCGGAGGTAAAGCTCCAGCTTGGCCTGAAGGGCAGAGGACGAGGAGGAGGAGGGGGGCGGGGCTTGAGTGGATCGCCGTGGCGCGCTGGAACGGCGTTGGCCTCCGCGACCTCCGTGATCACCAGCCCGAGCGTGGCATCACCACGGCTGCCCGGGCCTCCCTTTCGCCCTGTCCCACCCCGCCTGTCCTCGTCCCCGCGCCCGCCTGGAACGACCCCGGGCGCCGCCGCCGCCGCCGCTCCGGCGACATCCTGATTAGATCATCTGCGTCTGCAGACTGTTCCCCCCCCGTGGAGGGGGGGGGTGAACGACCCCCCTGAGTCCCATCCTGTCTTATTTAATCGGCGCGTGTGCGGCTGGATACTCTTAGAACGGGTCACGTGTCCCTCCCCCCCCCCCCCCTCCCCCTCCCTCCCCCCCCCCCCCCAGCTTGAACCCCAAACTTTTCCCTCCATCGGTGGTTCGCATCCATTCAAGAGCAAAAAAAACCCCCTCAAACGTGTTCCTGCTCCCCCCTTCGCTCCGTAAATCTGCAGCATCCCGCTGTGACTTTAGTTCGTCCGCTGCTGCTCTCCTACATCCATCACCCCCCCCTCGCCCCCCCTTCCTCAGCTCTAGATTGGCAGGCCCGGGCCGCTGTCGGCGCCCGTCCCTGTCACCTGTCCCGCTCGGCAGCCAGCTGCTCCTCCGGCGATAAGGCTCGGGTTTATTTTGGGGCTTAAAAAGCAGCCGGGCTCGATCTGGCTGTCGGCCGATCACAGAGACTCTGCAGCACATCTGCAGCATCCGCCATGTCAGCGGAGACAGGGCCCCCCCCCCAACACACACACACACACACACACACACACACACGCACGCACGCACGCATCAGTGTGAGGAACAAGCTCACCGCTCCAGCGACTAAATGGATTCCCAACGCCGGCGACACGTGAGGAGGGCGAGGGGAAGAGCCTGGAGCCTCCCGTTGGCTCCTGGAGAGATTCACCCCCCCCTTCCCTCTCCGGCTTCCCCTGGACTGGTTCAGGACTGGAAACCAGTGGGGTAAATGTTGGGTGCTCGCTTCAGACCAGACTTTTCAAGGCCTGGAAAAACATCCGTTTTCCAGGCCTTGAAAACCTTGAAACCTTGAAAAGTCAGAGAGGAAATATGCTGAATTATCCCAACAAATGTAACTCACCAGTCGGCTTCTTGGAGGTTTTTTGTGTCCCACCTTGACTCTTTCCCCTTCCCCACCTTGAGCCTCCCGGTTGTTGTAGGTTTCATCAGTGGTCCCGATCGTGCTCCACCTGTACCCTCCGCCCTCCGCTCACCTGTGTCTCGTCTTACGTCCTCATGGAGGCTCAGCGGGACTCTGAACCGTCGTCTGAAGGAGACGACAAACCGCCGAATAAAATAAAACAGGAGAATAAAGACAATACCAGGAAGATTGGGTTGCGTTCACCTTCCAAGATGCATCAATTCATCAATTCACCTCCTTTTAGCCAACTTCTCCCCGACTCCCAAACTTTTGTCTAAGACGAGCTTAATCGAGTCGCAGCGACGCTCCTCTTCCCCTAAGTGTTCCGATCGTTCTCGGCTTAAGAGGAGCTTCCCGGATCCGCAAAATAACTTTCGTTTAGCACAAAAGCTCTTACGCGGGCTTTATCTCAAATGGGCTGACCAGGAAGCGAGGGGGGGAGATGGCGAAAGCAGATTAAGGCGAAGGCGCGCGCGGCTTCTGGAGGACTTAGGAACCTGTCGTCGTGCGACGGGCAGACTCGCTCAGAGGTCGAACGGCGCCCTCGAAGCGGTCACAGAACCTCCAAACTGGCGTCAGAAGACCTCGCGTCCTGAAGGCGTGGCGGTCTCGTTTACATGCCAAGGCGGCGGCGGGTCCCCCCTCCGTGGGTGCTAGCATGCAGCTGCCCTCAACCCAGACAAATATGCTTGAAGATGAACTTTACTGCCCACTTTCTCTGTCACCTGCGAACATTCTGGGGTGTGATCTCTGCATCTGCAGCACAAAACATCTGGAATGAGAAGAGTTCCCGCCGCTGAATTGATACTTACAGCTTCTTCTATTTCTTGGTTAAAAAGCTGAATCTGACTTATGGTGAGCAAAAGCATAATATTGACATCTTAGAGAGAGAGATCGTACGATAGGACAGAGGAGAAATATAATAACAGTCTAAAGTAACGGGTACAGTAAACCTAAAGGTAGGGTGGCGTGTCTCGGTTTTTGCACACGCAGCGGGGCGCTTCAAGGTGGATTAAAGCTTCCTGCTGTGCTCTCAGCTGAGTCACGGTCCTGAAACACTTCATAACCGAGCAGCCAACCGCGGGCGGTCATCTGAGGACTGGCTGGTGTCTGTGCTAACACACACACACACACACACACACACACACACTTCCTGTCAGGGGCAGATGCACAGTGGCGGTGGCGTCCGGGGGCATCCGATTCCTCGCTGCCAGGATGTCGCTAAGTCGTTTAAAGCCCGGTTCAGAGCCAAATTGGTGAATTTGTGTGTTCTTAAATTAAATATCCTTTCCTCTGTCTTCTGTTTTTGCAGGTTAAGATGAAGACACGTGACCAGAGCAGCAGCAAATCAGCCTGCAGGAAAAGAGCGGCCGTGTTTGTCGCCCTCTATCGGAGACCCGTAGTAACTGCACGAGCTCCAGGTGTGTGTGCGTGCGTGCGTGTGAGTGTGTGCGTGTGTGTGTGTGAAGGTGGGGAGGGTCAGCTGGTGTTGTGAATCAGGCCGCTGACACTACCAGACACGGCTTCTTCACAACACCAGGGTTCCTCCCAACCACTTCCTGCTGGGACCCGTCAGGCCGCGATCGTCTGGAGCTCACATCTGGAGCTCACATCTGGATCGTCTGGAGGCTTCAACGCGTGCAGCTATTTAAAACCGAACCTCTGCCGCAGTGATCTCAATTTATTTAAGATATTTAAAATATCTGTAAACCTACTCGTTTTCAAAGAAGCGAGAGATTTTGACTTTTTGTTTCTATTCTGAACTTTAATTTGAATTTCTTTGGACACCTTATACTTCTATTCTTACATCACACATACATTTAGTACGATTCTGCTCAACATAAATAAGTTTGCATTGGATTGCATTGTGAGATGTCAAACAACACCCTTCAAACATGTGAACACTTTTACAAACGTGCTTGATCAGTCAAGTGTTTTCGATTGTTGCGTTTTAACTGTAATTCTTCCCCCACTTATTGAAAGGTGTTCCGTTTGTCACTTCAAATAAAGACAGCCGCGTTTTTCGGGAGCGCCACCGTCCAGTGTCCTGGTCACTGTCGTTATTTCACGCTTCGCGCGCGAGGTCGAACTTCAATATCTCGGGACGCCGAGTCCAATTACAACGTGTGTTTGGGGATGTAATGACTTCACAACGTCTGCAGCGTTTTACACTTTTACTACAGAGAGACGACAGATGGATGGATGGATAGATGGATAGATGGATAGATGGATAGATGGATAGATGGATAGATAGATAGATAGATAGATAGACAGATAGATAGATAGATAGATAGATAGATCAGACGCGGGTTGTGATCTGAGACACTTCGTTCAGGTAGGCGATAAAGTACTTCGTTCCTTCGATGTAGTTGTACCTGCGAAGGGAAGAGGGGAGGGTTAACGCCTGGCGGGGGGGGGGGCATCCCCATCCCGGGGTCCGTTCCCATGGGAACGCCGGCGCCAAACCTGCTGATCTTCTCGTTCTGGGAGTGCAGGCCGTCGTCGAAGCCCCCGATGGGCATCATGACGATGCTCTTCCCCGTCACGTCCTGGAGGGTCCTGGCCACCGGGATGGTCCCGCCCTCCCGGATCAGGTCGGGATCCGTCTGGAAGACTGAGAGAGGGAGACGCCGTTGGGTTTCCCTTCGCTTCTCCGGTCGCTTTCAACCGACTTCGTCCTCAGAGGTTCTTGATTCGGGCGGGACGGCGATCCAGTTTCCAGAATATCGGCCCTAATCTGAGGGGGATTAAGGCCGCCCGCCAGGGTGACTCAGCGCGTTCGACAGAGATTACGCCCACGTGCGGCGAGCGCCGCCGGGCCCTCGGGGCGCCGTACCGCGCTGCACCGCCGCCTTCCCGGCCTCGTAGAGGGCGTGCTGGGTGTCGGCCAGCCAGGGCTTCGCCCCGATCACCATGGTGACCTTCAGCTTGTTGGGGCTCTTCCTCTTGGCGAACACCGAGTGCAGGTAGTCGGTCACCTGGAACAGCGAAGCAGCGGTGAGGCGCCAAAGCTGCCCCCCCCGGGTGGGCGGGGCCTCCCTGCCGTACCTGCTTCTTGACGGCGGCGGGGTCCATGTTGGGAACCTGCCTGATGGAGAACTTGGCGGTGACCTTGGCGGGGATGACGGTCTTCGTCCCGGGGTCGGAGAAGGCGCCCTCGATGCCGTGGATGGAGACGGTGGGGTACCGCCACAGGTGAGCCAGCAGGTCCACCTACGGGGGGGGCGGGGGAGGGGCGGCGGCGTTCAGCAGGAAGCCCCGCCCCCACTCCCCCGGCGGCGCCTCACCTTGTTGCTGTACATCAGCTGGCTGACGCCGACCTTTTCCCGGTAGTTCTCCATGTCGAACTGGATGTCCTGGTACATCTTCCACTCCTCGTCCGAGAGCGGCGCCACCGCCTCGCGGATCCCCGGGATCAGGATCTTCCCGCTGGGGCTGATGAGCGTGTCTGAGGTCGGAGGTCAGACGTGAGCCCACCCGTCCACCACCCCCCCCCACGCCCTCGGCGTTCCCGACGCTCACCCAGGATCCCCACCAGGTCGACCATCGGCTCGATCACGGCCCCTCCGTAGACGCCGGAGTGCAGGTCCTGCTTCGGGCCCTCGACCTGCAGACCCAGGAAGACGTGAGATCGGACCGCCCCCCCCCCCCCCAAGACCGATAACGCTTCGTGACCTCGGCGTAGAAGTAGCAGTTCCCGCGGGTCCCGTAGGTGAGGGCGGGCCTCCTGCTGAGCCAGCCGCAGTCCGAGATGACGATGTAATCCACGTCGGCGAAGAAGGTGTCCCTCTGGGCCACGACCATGGCGTCCAGCCCGTTGGAGCCCGTCTCCTCCATCCCCTCGATGATGAACTTCACGTTCACCGGCAGCTCCTGGCGAGGGGGGCATGACCGCGTCAGCTCAGGGGGGTCCGAAGAGGAGGTTCTCACCAGGCCGAGGGCGCCGTACGCCGCCACGGCGTGGATCCAGGCGAGCACCGGCGCTTTGTTGTCCGACGCCCCCCTCCCGTAAAGGTTACCTGCACACACCCACGGGCTCAGCGCCGCCCCCCCCCGGGAGGCGACCCCCGACCCCCCGCCGCTGTTACCGTTGACGTCCGTGAGGTTGTAGGGCTCCGTCGCCCACCCGTCCTCCAGCTTGGCGGGCTGCACGTCCACGTGCCCGTACACGCACACCGTGCGCTTGCCCGGGTCGCCGCCGAAGCGGGCGGTCACCACCTTCGGCAGCGCCAGCGCGCTTCCGTCGGGGAGCTGCGGGAGAGGGGGTCGTCAGAGGACGCGGGGGGGGGGCTTTGATGCGGCGTGG
This sequence comes from Lagocephalus sceleratus, assembly GCA_911728415.1. Lineage (NCBI taxonomy): Eukaryota > Metazoa > Chordata > Actinopteri > Tetraodontiformes > Tetraodontidae > Lagocephalus > Lagocephalus sceleratus. Next base: position 11,039,212 of record CAJVRN010000126.1, read on the forward strand.
CGGCCTCCGCGCCGCGCGGGGTCGCCGAGGCCGCCGCGTGGCGACCTCCAGAGGGTCCAGGTTCGCCCGTGGAGCTGAGCGGTTTGAAACATCGACCTACGGCGGCGGCGGCGGCGTGGGGGGGGGGGTACTGACTTCCTGTTGGCCCACGTCCACCAGCTCCACGGCCCCGCCCATCTGCCTCAGCTTCTGCGCCACCATCTCCATCATGCGGTGCAGCTCCGGCCTCCTCAGCACGTTGCTGGAGTCGCTCTCCACCGCCACCCACTCGCGCAGAGCCTGAGGGCGAGAGGGGACACGCCCGTCGGCGAGGGCCCTGGCACGCCGCCCCCCGCCCCCCCGACCCCCCGTACCTCCACGTACTCCTCCTGGTGGCTGTCCACGTAGCGGGCCAGCTCCGAGTACGGGAAGCCTCGGGCGGCGGAGGCGAGCGCCAGGATGACGCACGCGGCGAAGGGACCCATCTGCGGAGGGAGCGGGCGGTCAGACCCCGGCCGCCGAGAGGTCGCCGAGAACAGCGACGTCCGGCTGACCTCGTCCGAGCTGGGGGAGGAGTCTCGACCCTCAAACACACTAACGTCCTCACTTCACTGGTGAAACCCAAACCAGTGAAGTGAAACAACCATTGGAGAATTAGGAGGTAATTTAGTTTCTATTAGTTGAGCTGATTTGTTTATTTGTTTAGAGTTTACGGGAGAGGATAAACAACTCTTTAACACACGATCCGTTAATTCTGTGACCTGTTTAAAATACACCAACAGTTTATTAACAGGTCATAATTGTACTACAGATCGTGAGCGTTCATTAACGGATCATAACAGATCGTAACTTTATTTAAAATATTGGTCTTTGTTGGCTCATATTTGTTCCACCTGGAGGACTTTTGGGTCCCCGTGGGGCAAAATCTGCAAATTAGTAATAAATACTCGTTAAATTATGAAGTGCATTAAAGTTTATACAGTATAGATTAATAAATGTAACAGAGAGGCGGAAAACACCCAGAATTCCAGCAGATTTAAATAAGTTAAAGAGTTTTGTTGCAAACCTCCCACAGAGACGGGCTGTGCAGCGAACAGCCGCAACATCGTGATCGTTCTCGTGGTCACACAGAGCTCGAACAAACCGAATTAACCGGAAATAAAGACGTGTGATCCGTACCTCGTTCAGGTTGCCGGGCTGCTCGTGCCTCTGCTGGAGGTGTGTGTTCTCAGGCAGACACACTGGGGATTGGCCTCGATATTTATACACACTCCTTCCCTATCACCCCCCCACACACACCCACACACACACACACACACACACACACACACCCCTCTGAAGTACTTTCCGACACGCAGCTGATCAATCCTTGTTTCCGTCACCTGCAGGAACAAGAATTCGGTTCATCTGGTTGATCCTTCCTCCAGAAACGCGAGCTGGAACAAAAGCAGCGCGGCGACTTCAGCAAACTCCTCTTGTTAAACTTTCGGGGGTCTCCGCGGGGGCCCCGAGAGCCGCTTTTCTTTTTCCATATTAGACCGGCGTCCCGTCGAGCTGAACCCGACGGCGAGTTCAGCGCGCTCCCCGCTTACCTGCTTGCCCCGAGAGCGCCCACTTAATCCCATCACTGCCCCGGTGTTCATTGGATAAATTGTCCAGAACGAAGGACTTCCTGTTGATCCCCGCTCCCAGCGTGAGCCGGGCCATGAGCCTGATTGGAACGCGTGGAAACAAACCTTTAGGTCCAGTCAGCTGACGGGGAGCTGCCCGATATCTCTTATCCCCCCTGATTAGATACGGGGTAGGCCGACGTCTGCGGCGCACAGCTGGAGGCCCGTGGAGGCTTCGCCATCGCCTCAGACCCCCGAGAACCGAACAAGGGGTTCCTAGAACGGCGCCTTTGCCGGGAACGCCGTCGTTTATATCTGTTATTAAAAGTCGGACGCTGTTCAGAGGTCGAACTCGCGCTCCCCGCGCGCGGGAGGCCTCGAGCGGCCTCGCGTCGGGCGACAGCGCCGCGTCGATGTCAGACGGCGGTCATCGGAAAAAACCAAGGGGAATGGATCTGCGCCGAGCCAACGGTGATTACATCAACTCAGCTTGTCTGCCTTTAAACAGCCATCAGTAAAGTATCTCAGGCCCCAGATAAACGTCGGATAAACGTCGGACATCCGCGAATTATTTTCCTCAAATTCGTCTTGAACTGATAACAAGTACTTTTACTTCCTCCTGCTTCCTTCGTTTTGTTTTTTATTGGCTAAATCTAGTTACTAATCAGTCAACAAATGACAAATCAGAGCATTAAACGCAACATTAATTTAAATTAAACCGTTAAGATACTTTTTCTTTGCTCGTACACCGTCTGGTCAAAGAAAAAGTCGCCACCAAACACAAAGGTCAAACTCTCTGATAGCTTGTTGGACCGCCTGTAGTTTTGATTGCGGCGTGCGTTCGCCGCGGCGTGCTTTCGATAAGCTTCTTCACGCGTCACGGGGTCCGTGTCCATCCAGTGCTCGTTGGGTTTTTTCCACCGTCGATGGTCGTGGAGTCTGACCTCCCCCCGGCCCGTCTCAGTGGGGGGGTCGAGGTCCGGACTCCACGTGTCAACAGGACGTCCCCTGCTCCCTGAACCACGCTTTCACAACCTGAGCCCGGCGAATCCCGCCGTCGTCACCCCCCGGACCAGGGAAGGAAGGCTCCGTTGGCAGGATAACCTGGTCAATCGTGACATTCAGGTAGTCAGCTGACCTCATTCTTTGAGACCTAAACCTAAAAAATAAACCTGACCAGCTGCAGCAACCCCTCCCTCTTCACTCAGTTAAACCCGGGAGGACTTTTCTCTCGTTTTTTGTCCTGTTCACCACATCTGCAGTTTTCTGCCGCTATGACGGACTCCGGCCACGGGGGGGCGCCGTAGCCCCGCCCCCTTTTTACGCACTTCCGTTTTTGTTTACGCGGGGGGGGGGTCAGAGGTCACAGCCGACATGGCGGAGCGCGGCGGCGTTAAAGGAGCATTAAAGTGAATATTTTTAGTTTATTCAGACGTTTTCAGACCCCCGGGTCCCCCCCGGCGGGCATGCGGAGCTCCTCTTCTCCTCCGCTGGTCGCGGCTGGGGCACTTTGACCGTGTTTACGTCAACGTCAGAGTCGAGGTCAGCGGCGGAAAATAAGCTTTTGCACCACTTTTGCATCGCTTTTGCATCGCTTTTGCATCGCTTTTGCACCACTTTTGCACCCAAAAACACGCATTTTCTGCACGCTGGTGCGTCCAACAACCCTCGTCTCTTTATCTCTTTGCTTGCAGGCTCCTGAACGAGGAGAAGAGACCTCTTTAAAATCCTCTCTGGACGCAGAAAAGAGACTCAAACATGAACAAAAAGAAGGATAAAGGATTCGAGAGCCCGCGGCCCTTTAAATTATAAGTATTGTTTGTTATTTTTCCATGCGAAAACGTGGCTTTTTAGTCGGTGAGCTAAGGCTGAGGTTAGAGAGACTTCACATTTGGTGTAAATGTTGAATAAATGCGTGTTCGTGGAGGGAAAGCTGCACGATCTGTGTGGTTTTGTGGTCCAGGTTCAAAGTGTTGACCTCGTCCTGTCGTTCTCTTCACGACCCACCAGGTGGTGTGCATCAACAACATCAACTTCCAGAGGAAATCTGTCATCGTGAGTGTTTGAGACTTGTCTCATTTGACACTGAATATTGTCTCATCTAACACTGAATGTTGACTATTTTAAGTCTGAATATTAGCTGGTTTAAGTCTGAATATTGGCTGGTTTAAGTCTGAATATTAGCTGGTTTAAGTCTGAATATTGGCTGGTTTAAGTCTGGATATTGGCTGGTTTAACACTGAATATTAGCTGGTTTAAGTCTGAATATTAGCTGGTTTAAGTCACTGAATATTAGCTGGTTCAAGTCTGAATATTAGCTGGTTTAAGTCTGAATATTGGCTGGTTTAAGTCTGAATATTAGCTGGTTCAAGTCTGAATATTGACTGGTTTAAGTCTGAATATTAGCTGGTTTAAGTCTGAATATTAGCTGGTTTAACACTGAATATTAGCTGGTTCAAGTCTGAATATTGACTGGTTTAACACTGAATATTAGCTGGTTTAACACTGAATATTAGCTGGTTCAAGTCTGAATATTGGCTGGTTTAAGTCTGAATATTAGCTGGTTTAAGTCTGAATATTAGCTGGTTTAATTCTGGATATTGGCTGGTTTAACACTGAATATTAGCTGGTTTAAGTCTGAATATTGGCTGGTTTAAGTCTGAATATTAGCTGGTTTAAGTCTGAATATTGGCTGGTTTAAGTCTGAATATTAGCTGGTTTAAGTCTGGATATTGGCTGGTTTAAGTCTGGATATTAGCTGGTTTAAGTCTGGATATTAGCTGGTTTAAGTCTGGATATTGGCTGGTTTAAGACCTGCAGAGGTCCCTTTCACAAACGTCCCTTTCTGGCTCTTCCGGCCCCTCTCCGTCTCTCAGGGTTACGTGGAGCTGACCATTTTCCCCACGGTGGTCAACCTCAACAGGATCAAGCTCAACAGCAAACAGTGCCGCATCTACAGGGTCCGAGTCAACGATCTCGAAGCCCCCTTCATTTACAACGACCCCACGCTGGAGGTGTGCCACCACGAGTCCAAACAGTGAGTGAACGAGCGAACGACGACGCTGGGAATATTAGTACAGGGAGAGAATCTGAAGGTGTGTGCAGCAATAAACGTCACTGTGTGTGTGTGTGTGTGTGTGTGTGTGTGTGTGTGTGTAGGAGGAACCTCAACTACTTCTCCAGCGCCTACACAGCGGCGGTGAGCGCCGTGGACCCCGATGCGGGACACGGAGAGCTGGTCATCAAGATTCCTTCTGAAATCTGGAAACAAGGAGACGGTAACACGTCATTGTTGTTGATGTTGATTGCGACTGATGTTGAAGACTCTCGAACAAACAATTTGGTTTAATTCTTCAAACTGAGATTATTGGATCTGTTTCCTTCGTTGTAGATTGTTGCCTTTTTTTAATTAAGTGAAGTTTAGAACTAAAAGTGTGTAAACGGGAGACTGAAGTCTGTGCTTTGATATCACTGTTTGGTGCTGTCTAATGTGGCTACTAATGTATAATAACTAATAATTTGCTGCTTCATAATTGTCTCTTTCTCTTTTTGTCTGTAGATGTGAAGGTTTTGAAGGTTTATATCGAGTTTTCTCTGGACCAGCCAAAAGGGGGCCTCCACTTCGTTGTCCCCGACGTCGAAGGCAGTCTGGCGGAGCGAGGAGCGCACGTCTTCTCCTTCGGTTTCCAGAATTCCACCAGGTGAAGCCTCGAACTCCTCGGGTTCTTTTACTCACGCTTTGATCATCGGTTCGTTCGCTTAGCTGCGTTTGCTCCCCGTCTTGTCCAGGTTCTGGTTCCCCTGCGTGGACTCCTACTCGGAGCTCTGCACGTGGAAGCTGGAGTTCACCGTGGACGCCTCCATGGTGGCGGTGTCCTGCGGCGACCTGGTGGAGACGGTCTACACCCACGACATGAGGAAGAAGGCCTTCCATTACGTGCTCACCATCCCCACCGCAGCGCCCAACATCTCTCTGGCCGTGGGGCCCTTTGAGATCATGGTGGACCCTTATATGCACGAGGTGAGGCCGGGTCCATTCGTACCGCGTCAGCTTTACCCCTCAGGCGAAGAGGAAAAACATCAAGATTTTATTATATGTAATCAAATATTAGTTGGCTTTAAAGTGTATACTTAATAAAATGGGGCAGAAAATGGAGGCCCTCTTTTAAAATCGTCTCCAGCGGGTTTAAAACTGGACCTATTAAATTATTAGAGTCAGCCTTTTCGCCTTGACCTTTATCCCTTTTTATTTTGTCATTATTACGTCTCTGTCGGTTCTTGCTGAAGTGTGAAAGTGCTGCAATTTTCACCCTATTTTCATCTACCCGCAGAAACTCCAGAAAAGCCTTTATTGGGCTGTTAGCATTTTTGGCTCGCGCCAGCAGACTATAAGAGATTTTTTAATAGTTTGTGCATGAAAAACCCTCTATAAAACTCACTTAATGACAAAAATACATGACCTATTTGCTTACGTAAACCCATGAGTGTGTTCATGTGCGGAGTTTTCTCCTGGTTTCTCACACAAGTGTCTCGTTCCAGGCCTCGTTTAAATGAGCATTGTCTTCAATAATTGGGATTGTTTCCATTTAGAGCCAGCACAGAGAGAACACACACCTTCTTTCTGTGCCCCTTTAATGGGGAACCGTCCATGCTGTGATAACGCCATAATAACACTTCCTACCTGCGTCGTTCCCCTCTCAGGTGACGCACTTCTGCCTGCCGCAGCTGCTGCCGCTGCTCAAGCACTCCATGTCGTACCTGCACGAGATCTTTGAGTTCTACGAGGAGATCCTCACGTGCCGGTACCCTTACTCCTGTTTCAAGACCGTGTTCGTGGACGAAGCCTACGTGCAGGTGTCTGCCTATGCCTCCATGAGCATCTTCAGGTAACAGTGGGGTTGTGTGTGTGTGTGTGTGTGTGTGTGTGTGTGTGTGTGTGTGTGTGTGTGTGTGTGTGTGTGTGTGAGAGACCTGGGTGTCTTCCGTCTCACGTCCATCTCTTTCTGTGTCCGTCAGCACGAACCTCCTGCACAGCGCCATGATCATCGACCAGACTCCGCTGACTCGCCGCTGTCTCGCTCAGGCTCTGGCTCAGCAGTTTTTTGGCTGTTTCATCTCCAGGATGTCATGGTAAGTCGGGGGGACTCTTGCCGCGCATGACAGCTTAGACAAACGGTTTGTCTTCTTTTATGATTGATGGATGGACGCCAAGACGGATGATTCTGTCTTTAATGATCTTCTGCGTCTCATCCTTTCAAAGTCTGATCACGAATGTGTTAGAAAGCTGTTGGCGCGTTTGCTCAGAACATCCATCAGCTCGTGACCCAGATCTTCGCTGGGCTAAAAAGCGTCATAAATTAATAAATATAATAATAAATTCATTGGATTCCTCGCAGGTACTTGTGTCTAAGCCTTGCATACGCAGCCTCCCGTCACGCTGAAGGCCCTCTTCGTCTTGTCGTCGGCGTTGCAGTTGCAACACCGCGCGTACCCAAAGGGAACGTGTTGCACAAAAACTGCGTTTTTTTTTTGTTTTTGTGTAAACTCTGATCGCCCCGCCGAGGTTGGATTTGCTTGTAATGGAAAAGTGCGGTCATTAGAGTTTTGGAAGGGCGCTCGCATAATGCACAAACTGCTTTTGATGGAGCCCAGCAGTTTTCTCTCTCATGCCTCGCGGCCGCGCTGACATGTGTGGTAACAGTTAGTCTTCAGACCTTTTCAAATAAGGCCAGCGATGAGAGATTTACAGCAGAGCTGAGCTGTTTTGTCAGTGCGGGGAATCAGAAGTGGGGCCAGCAGTTGTGTTTGTCGGAGTGATGGATGGCCGTGTTGCTGTTGGCAGCGCGGCCTGTGTGGTCAGAGGCGGCGGTAACGATCGGGGGGGGGGCCGGGGGGCCCGTCTGCGTTAACGGGACAGTCGGAGCGCGTTCGAGCCTCGCTCCCCTATCCGCTCTGACCTCTGAGCCCTCATCAGATGTGGGGGCCTTGTGTTCCCGATGTCATCGAGCCGGAAAAGATTTGAGGAAAGTCAGATGTCTTTGATTTTAACAAGAGCTGGCACTGTCTGCGAGCAATTAATCAGCGCGGAGGTTAACTCGGCCTGTAATTTAAAACAGGTTCCGCTAAATGGCCTGATGTGTAAAACCTGTGAAAGCGGAGCAGGAAGAGAAACGGCTCCCCTCAATTTCTAAATCTAGATGTAGATCTTGAGCTGTCAAATGTGGATTATTGAATTATCTCATGTGTCTCCTGACATGCTGTTTTAGATTTTTTGGGGTTTTAAGGGGGGTTTAGAACATGCTCTAACTCAAGTTCTGGAGCACTATGAAGATATCTGGACGATACGTGCTTGTTAATCAGATGAGAAAGACTGAAGCGGGGCCTTTCAAGCCTCGCATAAATTTGCTGTTGTTTGCATCCAGTGAAGCGTCAAACCTTCTCAAATGATTTGGAGCCAGCGAATGCTCTTAATACTAAAATATGTCAAGTCCCTAATTAATGACACACTAACAGGGTCTTGCGACATGGGTTCTTGTTCGTTTCTGCCTTCCTTTCGTGTGCTTTGACGTGTTGACGGAAGGATAAACGGCCTTCACTCAGGTTTGAAGCGGTCTCCTCACCGATGAATTCATGTCCGTGACACGTGTCATTTCCTCCGCAGGGCCGACGAGTGGGTGTTGAAAGGAATCTCGGGCTACATTTACGGTCTCTACCTGAAGAAGACCTTTGGGGTCAACGAGTATCGACACTGGATCAAAGAGGTGAGCGTGATTTTGTTTGTTTGTCTTGTGGTTGCGTGAATTCATTTTCCTTTGTTCTTGCTTGAAGGAGTTGGACAAAATCGTGGACTATGAACTGAAGATGGGAGGAGTTCTGCTGCACCCGACCTTCAGTGGAGGCAAAGAGAAGGACAAGTAACGCGCTTTTTGGATTGATTTAGACAGAATCGTCTTTGTCACAATGATGTGACGGTGTCGTGTGTGTGTGTGTGTGTGTGTGTGTGTGTGTGTGTCCTCAGCCCCACCCCTCACCTCCACTTCTCCATCAAGCACCCCCACACTCTGTCCTGGGAGTACTACAAGATGTTCCAGTGTAAAGCTCACCTGGTGATGAGGCTGATAGAAAACAGAATCAGCATGGAGTTCATGCTGCAGGTGGGTCTCTGTTCTCCCTCCCCTCGCCTCAGCTGTCACCGTCCATCCTTTTTAAACGGGCCCTCCTCCTCCTCCTCCTCTCAGGTTTTCAACAAGCTCCTGAGTCTGGCCAGCACAGCCTCATCCCAGAAGTACCAGAGTCAGATGTGGAGTCAGATGCTGGTGTCCACCCACGGCTTCCTCAAGTCCATCTCCAACGTGTCCGGCAAAGACATCGGCCCCCTGATCAAGCAGTGGGTGTATCCTTGTGTTTCAATAACCTGAAGAATCAAACCACAGCGATCTGCTCAATTTCTTTTGCATTTCACGCCGATTTAATTTCACTTCCTGCTGCTCTGGAAGGCACACAAAGCATTCCTGCTGCAGAGCATGTCATCCGACTGGCTTTGTTGGCATCAGCTACATAGGAGGTGCGTTATCTTGAGCTCAGTACCCAGAGCCCTGGGTTACCTCACCCCGTCTGTCAGTATCAGGTCTCTCAGTTGTAATCTGCAGGTTTGACTGAGAGAGCCAGCCTGTCGCACATCATTAGTGGTTATCGACCAATCAGCTGACAGCAACTTTCCTGTCTCCTGCCTTGACTGTTCTGCTCCTGGTGCCCAAACAAAGGTCCGTGGTTCTAAGGGAACCTTCCCCAGCCTGATACGGATCAATTCTTCCAGTGAATTAAATAAACTTCACCAGATTCCTGGTTGCTGAGCTGAAATCCGTAGCCTCGGCTGGTGGTGTTCTCTCAGCTGCTTTAGGTTGTCTGCATCTGTTTTCAGTCTTTAACGCTCCGCTCAGAGACCAGAGCGCTGTGGTGAAATTCTTTGGCAGTTTTGCCTTCAACAGGAAGAGGAATGTGCTGGAGTTGGAGATCCGTCAGGACTACACATCATCTGGTACTCAGAAATATGTGGTGAGCATTGAGATACAGTGTGTGACGAGAGCGCGCGCGCGCGTGTGTGTGTGTGTGTTGGAGCTAACAAAACTGGCTGAAGGCTGGAGAACGGCAGGTACCAAATACAGCAAATACCTCGTACTTGGACGCGTACGTACTCCTAGGACTGTAAACTGACACATTAATCTGGTGTAAAAACACCTCTCTGTGACAAGCTGTTGACGTAAAAGCAGAATCATCGACCTCTCTGAAGCAACGCTACAGAAACGCTGTCGGGGGGCGAGTGGTGTGAGCCGATCCCTCAGGACTCCTCAGGTCCAGTCCTCTTTCTCCACTCAGTGATTTACTTTGTCACGAAGAGTCTCTTGACGTTTGCAGGGTCCCATTAAGGTGACGGTGCAGGAGCTGGACGGCTCCTTTAACCACATGCTTCAGATAGAGGAGAACAGCCTCAAGCACGACATCCCCTGTCACTCCAAGAGCAGACGGTATGTTCAGGGTCACGAGAGCAAGTCCCTCCGTGGGTTCTGAGATGTGATATTTACTTAGTTTTTAATCTCTTTCGTCTCACACGTGTTTTCTCTCTCATGGTTTCTTTGCCCAGAAATAAGAAAAAGAAGATCCCACTGATGAACGGAGAGGAGGTCGACATGGACCTGTCGGCCATGGAGTAAGACCTCGCTCTAGTCCGCCCCCCTTGGACCAGTTGGGTCTCACCAACACTCGCTGTTTCCTCTTCCCCCTGCAGTGCCGACTCCCCTCTGCTCTGGATCCGGATCGATCCGGACATGTCCATCATGAGGAAGGTGGAGTTTGAGCAGGCTGACTTCATGTGGCAGTATCAGCTGCGCTACGAGAGGGACGTGGTTGCGCAGGTAGAGAGAATCCGTGACCCACCACAGTTCAGCCGGAGGCGCGTTGATGTGGAGATTCAGAGGTGTTAAAGGCACCCTGCTGGATCAGGAGCTGGAATTGACAGCTGCGTTGTTTTCCCAGCTTGGTGCAGTCACCGTGTAGTTTATGTACAGTCTCGTTAAGTTCTCATGCTGTTCCCCGTGTTGTGTTTTTCCAGGAGGAGGCCATCTCAGCTTTGGAAAAGTTCCCCACTCCCGCCTCCAGACTGGCTCTGACAGACATCCTGGAGCAAGATCAGTGCTTCTACAAAGTCCGGATGCAGGCCTGTTTCTGCCTGTCAAAGGTAGGTGTGTGGGCGCGCATGCGCGTCTGGGAGAGGGAGAGAAAGACCTCACGCGTTCGGCGTCGGCGGCACCCGTCAGGCTGGATGTTTGTTTATTTGCACACATCTGGCTGCGCTCTTGACCGAGCTGCTGCAGAAGCTCCAACAGTCTCCCCGCTGCCCAGCAGGGGGCGACACCCCTGTTCGCTTCATTCAGATCTGCTATGGGGGAAATAGAAAAGTGTGTTCGATTCTGAGGTCACTGAGCTCGTGCTGTTCTTCATGCTTTTATCTATCTATCTATCGATCTATCAACGCTCCACGAGACCACCCACATCTTTAATCTGCGCTTTAATGCTTTATTGAATAATCTGGTTCTGTGGGTTTGGGAATTCCTCCACACCCTGGATCCTGTCTATTCAAAGGTTAACCTCAGTGGATTTCCTCCATTCAGCTCCCACCTGAACCAATATTTACCCAACACGATCAACTAAGTGGAGGTTGAAGCGGCCGCACGTCACCTCAGTCACGAATGTGCTGTTTTTGGCAACGTAACCCCCAGCAGGCGTGATTGTGATGGTCTTTTTGTGCAAGCTCGTACACAGGATCTGACTCATGCCACACACACACACACACACACACACAGGCAGAAACTAGAAACTGAGTCCTCCTGTTGGTGTTTGTATCGAGGTTTAACCAAAGCGCTCAACATATTTAAAATAATGTAAAACATGCTGGGGGCCAAATTGGTTATTTTAATGCGCCAACCATGAACACACACACACACACTCTCAGACTGAAAACATTGCGGAGACTTTTTTTTATTTATCTTACCAAATGGCAACATCCTGTTCCAGTGACCTCTGCTCCCTCGTTCACCGCATTAACATAAACTCCCAGATATCCTGTTGGAACCAAAACACAACTGGCACCTCTGTGGAATTCTGGTGGGGGACTCGCGGTACGATACTCACGATACGTGACAGCACATCTGGGGGGTCGCCCAGAAAAACACCGACCAAAAGCAGAGTTCTGTGATGTTTGCGGAGACTTCGGGCAGATCCTGTGACGGCGTTTGAGCCTTAAAGATGGTCAGAATGGTCGGGGCTGGCGTCTTGAGACACTCAAGTGTTTGCGCGTTGTCCTTGCAGATAGCCAACGCCATGGTGAGCACCTGGCAGGGCCCGCCCGCCATGAAGTCCCTGTTCACCCGCATGTTCTGCTGCAAGAGCTGCCCCAACATCGTGAAGACCAACAACTTCATCAACTTCCAGAGCTACTTCCTACAGAAGGTACCCCGTCGTGTCCCTGAGACCGACAGTCCCACCTCCCCAGCGTCGGCCCCCGTGTGAGTCGTCTGGTGTCCCCGCCCACAGACCATGCCCGTTGCCATGGCGCTACTCAGGGATGTTCAGAACCTCTGCCCGAAAGACGTCCTCAACTTCATCCTGGACCTCATCAAGTACAACGACAACCGGAGAAACAAGGTGGAACACAGACGCGTTTCAGACGAGTTTAAAGGCCGACAGAGGAAACCACCTTCATCCTCGTCCTCATCCTCCTCGCCCCCCCTGTCTTCTCAGTTTTCAGATAACTACTACCGGGCCGACCTGATCCGGGCGCTGACCAACTCTCTGACTCCCGCCATCAGCATCAGCAACGAGGTGCGCACCGTGGACAACCTGAACGCCGACGTGCGCCTGATCCTGGAGGAGATCACGCGGTACCTCAACATGGAGAAGCTGCTGCCGAGCTTCAGGAACACCATCACCGTCAGGTGGGGAGGGGGGCTGGCTTTCGTTTTTCCCTCGTTTTTACCTGCGCCTGAAGGCAGCGTCACGGCTGACGCTCCGCCCCGCCCCCAGTTGTCTCAGGGCGATCCGCGAGCTCCAGAAGAACGGCCACATCCCCAGCGACGCCTCCCTCTTCAAGTCTTACGCCGAGTACGGGCACTTCGTGGACGTCCGCATCGCCGCGCTGGACGCCCTCGTCGACTACACTCGAGGTACCGCCAGCGCGGTGCGTTTACGCGCCTCGGGAATTCCACGAGGCGTCCGTGGTCACACCGAAAACGCCGCTGTGTTTTTTTGGCGCTTTGCAGTTGAAAGAAGCTCCACGGAGATGCAGTGGCTGCTCGGGATGGTCCACACTGACCCGTCTCATTACGTCAGGTGGGTTCGCCCGCATCCACGCGCGCTCGCCGGGAGGAAATCCCCGCCGCAGGAGCGACGTGGCTGCGGCTAAACCCTCCTCCTCCTCCCGTCCAATCAGACACAAGATCCTGAGCATGCTCTGCAAGAATCCGCCCTTCACCAAGGCCTCGGACTCGGCGCTGTGCAACGAAGCTCTGGTCGACCAGCTGTGGAAGCTGATGAACTCCGGTGAGACACACACACACACCCATCACACACACACACACACACCCATACACACACACACACACACCCATACACACACACACACACACACACGATTCTCACTTTTTCCTGCTCAAGCGGGCCAAGTCTGCTCCGTCCAGTGACCCATTTTCAGGATAATTCCAGACGTCTCTGTCGCATCGAAGGCGTCATTTTCAGCAACAACGCCGGCTCACCGGTTCGGCGCGTGGGCGCCAGCTCTCGCCCGGTTGCAGCGCTCTTCGGTCCTGATTCCCCGACTGTTTACGCGTGACTCAGCGCGGCGGCGTGGGTGGAGTGAGGCCCCCCCCCGAGCCAAAGGGAGAGCTTCAAAATTCAGTTACTGGTGAAATAACCTGTCAGGCGTTTGCAGCTGAAGCCGGGCGGGGTCGATGGGCCGCTCGGCCGAGACACCTTTGGGGGGGGTCCGTCGAGGTCGTGGAAGAGTTTCCGCCCCCGTCGGGGGACGTCGTGTAGCCGGAGGTTGGACCCATAATCAGATGATCAATGGCTTTTGGCTGGCTGCTCTCTGGTTTCTTCACTCAGGAACAAATTACGGCTCGGTTTCCCCTCGACCCCCCCCCGCCCTCGTTGAAAGCTCCGACCACGGCGAGTTGGCCCGACCGCAGGCTTGAGCACGAGCTCCTCGTTTATTGCGCGCTGGGCCGGCGCTGGACGGAGCGTCCATTACTAAAGAAAGCACGGCGTGTTTTCCTTCGGCTCAGGTTTGAAAGTTTATTCCTGTGGAGCAGAGACCCGAATATGGCCGCGGGCAGAGCTGGAACAGGATCGGGCTGTTAGGGGTTTCGCTTCCAAGGCTCCACACTGCAAATCCACACACACACACACACACACACACACACACACACACACACACACACACACACACACACACACACACACACTCCTCTCAGAGCACGGCAGCCCAGCTATTGTTCTTGCTCTCCCTGTTATCTGTGTAAGCCTCAGGATCTCCTCAGGGTTCCTCTGAGGTCGGTTCCGCAGGCTTCTGGACCCTCCACCGGCTCGTGGCTGTTCCAGGGGAGCGTGTCTTGGGGAGGGGGGGTGGGGGGCCGCGGTGAGTGGGCCCGGGCCCGGGCCCGTCCGCCTGGCTGCGCTGGGATCAGTTGAGCAGATGTCTGCGCTTTGAGGACGAGGAACGAGTTCCTGCTCCCACATGTGTTCGCCTGGACGGACTTCTGTCGGGTCCTGTTTGTCGCTGGCTGGCTGGTTCTGATCGGGTCGGCCTTTTAAACGAGCGACAGCCGCAGACTTTGTTCTGCGAGCGTGTTTTCGGATGAGTAATGCGACGCGCGTGCGGCGCCGCCGGGCGCATCGCCCGCTTTGAAGCCGCAGCTCATTCAGAACTTCTGTCCCCGTGACGCTTCCAGTGACATCGGCCCTGAGAGCAGAGTCCTGCTGGTTCTGATGGACGGTGCAGGACCCCCCCTCGGAGGTTCTGAGGCCTCAGACGAATGCTCTGTCATCCTGCCCCCCTTTTACGAGGCTGAAGGTCAAAGTCTGATTTCTTGGTGCTCTGCCTCCACCAATATTGTGTTCTACACGTTCTTTAATTCTCTCTCCTGCGGGGGTGTGTGTGTGTGTGTGTGTGTGTGTGTGTGTGTGTGTGTGTGTGTGTGTGTGTGTGTGTGTGTGTGTGTGTGTGTGTGTGTGTGTGTGTGTGTGTGTGTGTGTGTGTGTGTGTGTGTGTGTGTGTGTGTGTGTGTGTGTGTGTGTGTGTGTGTGTGTGTGTGTGTGTGTGTGGGGGGGGGGGGTCCAGGTCTCAGATATCTTGTATCAAGCGGGCCAACCCAAACACACCCTGAATCCCTTCTATACCGTTTCCACACCAGTTCATGTTCCAGTTCGGCTCTCGGTGCCACATATTTTATTTATTGTCTTCCAAGCCTGAAGGATAAGGTGTGTGTGTGTGTGTGTGTGTGTGTGTGTGTGTGTGTGCACGTGTGTGTCTTTTGTTTGTGGGTCTGTGTGGGTGTCTGCTGGATAACCTCCCAGTGCTGCCAGTTTAAACACCGACTGACCAGAGCGCACTGACCTTAAACGCTGTGTTGTTTTCCTCTCCCGCCCCCGTAACCCACAACCCCCCCCACACACACACACACACACACACACACACACACACACACGTTAAACACACACTCGGGCGGGATGATGTTTCACGGGCCGAAGGCCGTCGCTCCAACGGCGTCCTCCCGCGCCGGGATCTCTGGCGTTGCGCGGGGGGTCGTCTGCTCGAGCGTGGGCGCCCAGCGGGGGGCCCGGGGTTAACGACCGACCGCGTTGGGGGGGGCCCCGTCTGACGGTGGGCGCCAACTGAAGGAAGACTGTTGATCATTACATCGTTTTAAGGGAGAAATCAGCTCGTTTGAGGGTCGACTTGAGGACGACTTCACTGTTTTTGTGACATTTTGAGGCGGTGAAATGATGATTTTCAGTCCTGATTCAAACCCCCCCTCACACCCCCCCTTATCCAGGTACGTCACATGACTGGCGGCTGCGGTGCGACGCGGTGAACCTGTACTACGTGATGTTCGGGCTGACCCGGCCCTCCTGCCTGCCCCTGCCCGAGCTGGGCCTGGTCCTCAACCTGAAGGAGAAGAAGACGGTGCTCAACCCCACCATCAAGCCCGAGCTGGGCGGGGCCGCCCTCCCGGACACGCCCGCCAGCATCGGCGTCCACGGCGTCGGGATGAGCTACTCGGCCGTGAGTGCTTCGACGCCACCGCGGGGGTTCGGGTTTTGGGGGGCGAGCTGCTGATGGTCTGCGCCCCCGCCAGGTGGACGAGGAGCCCGACCCGGTTTCGTTGGGGGTGTGCGGGGTGGGCCAGCCCCCCCAGGGCCTGAAGAGGAAGGCCGAGACCCCGCTGGGCTCGCCCCCGGAGCCGGGACAGATCCTTCAGCAGCAGGACGAGGACGCCAGGGGCGCCCGCTTCAAGATCCGGGTACGAGGGCTCGCCGCCGCGGCGCCGCCGCGGTTCGGGGGAGGCGTGTGACCGACGTTTCCGTTTGTCCGTAGTTCAACATGATGGAGGACGAGGACATCGACATGGACACCGTTCACGACAGCCAGGCCTTCATCCACCACCACCTCAACCTGCTGGAGAGGCCCTCCACCCCAGGTGAGCCCGCGCCCGTCGCCACGGAAACCAACCTCTCCCCCCCTTTGCCTTGAACGCCCCCTCTCCTCTCTCTCTCTCTCTCTCTGCAGGCAAAGAGCCTCCGTCCGTGGAGCCGTCGATGCTCTCCATGCCCGCCACGCCGGTCCCGCCGGTCCCCAGCTTCCCCAAGGAGAGCGCGCCGGGGTCATCGAAGCACGGCGGCGGAGGAGGCGGAGGCGGAGGCGGCGGCGGCGGTGGCGGCGGCGATCACGGCCACCACCACCACCACCACCACCACGAGCACAAGAAGAAGAAGAAGAAGCACAAGCACAAGCACAAACACAAGCACAAGCACGACAGCAAGGACAAGGACAGGGACAGGGACCGGGACAACTCCCACGCCTTCAGCAACAGCCCCGCCAGCGGACGCTCCATGCGCTCGCCGTCTCTCTCCGACTAGACCGCCATCAGAAGGACCCTTTCAAAATAAAATACCTGCCATTCCGCTCCGAGGTGGAAGGACGCTCGGCCGCTTCCCGTTGGTCTCGGTCCCGAACTCCCTTCGCCGTCTTCGCCGTTTACGCGCGAGCGGGCGTCTCCGGGCGAACCCTCGCCGTCGTGTTAACGACCCTGGGCGACGGCCCGCGGAACGCCGTTTTTCCTTGTGGTCTCAAGCAATAACGTTGAATATTGATTTCATGATCTGATGCGGAAATTAGAAACCGAGCTGTCCTGGGGGGGGGGGCGGTGGCGGGGGGAGAGGTGCAGCTAAATACGCCTTCGACAACCAGCAATTAGTCTGGGCCGACCTCAGACCACTGGGGGGGGGTACTGGGATACCGGATGGTTTGGATTTAACCATTCCGTCTGGGCCGAGACGCCTTCGTTATAACGACGGGTCCCGGAGGAATTCCCAGTATCGTGGAGGGAAAGCGTTTTTTTACCGTGGTGTTTCTGCTCTTGTCAACATTGATTAAACATGTTTTTGTACCCAGAGGGGTTTTTTTTTTTTTTTATTATACTGGGTCCGTTCTGACCTCCGGAGCCTCGACTGGATTTGGAGAACGGACTGAAGTCAAACAAGAGGACGCTGGTTGTACTGGGGGCGAGAGGGTGAACTGGTAACGGCGACTGGTTAACCCAGTTTCACTCAACAGAATCAAGTTTACTTTTAAAATTAAAGGTTGATTACGAGAGTCGATTTTTGAATTTGCTGTGTCGCGGTTCTCTTTTTTTTTAACTTCTCCACGTGAATTGTGGGTTTTTATTCAGGTGTCGACTCATCAGCGTTCATCACTTTAAACTTGTCGGGGGTGGGTTTAAAAAAAAAAAACCCCCGTTTAAATCCGACAATCGGGACGTTCCTGCGGCCGCAGTCGCCTCCCCCTCTCCTCCCTCCCTCCCCCCCCCCCTCCTCCTCCTCCTCCTCTCCGGTGGTCCTCCAGTTTCGGAGTCAGCATCACGCACACTCTCTCACCCGCCGTGCACGACGTCGCCCCGTCCCGCGAAGGAGCATGCTGCTGCACAAACTGGTAAGAGTGCGCCGTTTTCTTCGCTCCGCTGCGTAATTACGCACGAATTTACGCACCGACCTTTGTAGTTTGGTAGTTTTTTAATGACATAAAGTCGCTTCGGGGCGTTCAACTCCTTCCCTCCTGCCTGCGGAGCATTTGCAGAACAATCTGCGTCCTATTCGTAATTTGCATGTGCGGGAAAGTGCGGCGCATCAAAGGCTTCGGGGACGTGAGGAGGCGCACAGACGATTGTCATGCGAACGGGGGAGGTCGTCGTCCCCTCTGGAGTGAGCTGACAGGACGGGGAGGGAAAAGTAGACGTCGGGAAAATTCTGCCGGAACGAAAACGCAGATTTGCTGCCTGTGGAAATGTTAAAAACGCAGGAGGCGGCCCCAGCGAGTGTGTGTGTGTGTGTGTGCGTGTGTGTGTTGGAAACAGGGCTCAGAGCTATACCCCGTGGACCATTTCTTATTTGGGTCATGGTTCGGGTCCAGATGGTGGTTCCGGAACAGTTTGTTAGCAAGTTAACAAGCTCTGCTGTAAAGGGCACGTTCGGGTCCGCTGTGGCTGATCTGGCGCCCCCTGGTGGTCAGGGTCGGTACTAGCACATCGACCGTCCTCGTGTTGACCGAAACAACACGATTCGTCCAGCGAACGCCGCCTTTCTGAAGCCGCGCCCCTGATTTGGTCTCGTCTGTGTCGCCCCAGGCTGCGTGGATCCTGTCGGTCCTGTGCGGCGCCGAGGTGACCTCCGGGTTCGTCTACGACCGCGCCAGACGGTCGGGGGAGGACGGCGCGTCGGCCCGGACGGACTGTGAGTACGGCCGTCTCGCTCAGGTGTGGCGCGGGACGCCTCGCCCCACCACCTTCAGGGGTGTTTCCTGGTCCCAGGACATCCCCCCTCTCCTCCTTTCGCTCCTCGGTCCTTCAGAACTTCGCTGTTTTTTCGAGGTCGTTTCTGTTCCTGTGCCCTTTGACCTGAGGGTGGGGGGGGGGGGGGGTCTGCAGGAGCCCGCCGAGGAGGAGGAGGAGGCCGACGTCAGCGCTGCGAAAACAAAGATGCGTTTTAGCCGACGGGGAAAGCTCCTCGGACCCGTCCCCCGCGCCGGGCGCACAAAGGGCGCTCACATCCAGGCGGAGGGCGCCGCTCGCGGGAGGGCGCGAGCGCGGTCCGCCTTGGAGCCGCGTCAACGGGCCCCTGCCAAGCGTGGGTGGGCCGGGCCCGACGCCGCGGGCCCTCAGACCCCCAGAGCTTTGTCACGACCAAGTGGTGGGGGGGTGAGGGGGGTGAGGGGGGGGGGGGGGGGGGGTCCAGCTTTGAGAAGGATGCGAAGAATTCAAGTCAACGTTCGTTCAAAACTCTGAAACCTGCAGCGCACTTGTTTATTTGATCTGGCGCGATGGGCTTAGTGGGAACCAGTCTGAGGGGGGGGGGCGAGGGGGGGGGGTTGGTGGTGCTGAGGTCAGCAGGTCTGAGCCCCCCCCCCCCCACCCGGGGGATCTGTAATCCCGATTCTCCGAGCAGCTGAAACGCAGGAGGCCGCTGACGTCCGCCTCCTCCCGCGTTCCGGATGTCTTCAGTTAGGCCGCCGCTCCTCCGGCTCCTCGCCCCGGACAAGGGCGCCATTGTGCTGCGCGAGCCCGAGGGTCCCCCGCGGTGAGGTAGGATTACCGCGGCCGGAGAGCCCCCCGCTCCGGCGCTGCGAGGAGCGCGCCAGCCCGAAGTATGCGGCGCGTCGTGTTTGTGTAGTGTTGATGACCGCGGCGCGGCCCGGGCCCGCCCCTTTCATTTCCTCCTCGGGACGCAGGAACCGCGGAGTCAGCCTTCCCTTTTTCTGGACATCGTGCGTCTGCTGGATTACCCCGCCCGCGCCTAATCCCTCGTAATCCCGCGTAAAAGGATCTGACATCACACGCGGGGTCGCGTATCGCCCGCGGCAACGGCGTTTTCTGCGCTGGAGCACCTGACACCGCCGGCTCTGATGTGTAGGGTCTGTTTGAATAAGGCGACCCCCCCCCCCACCACCCACCCCCCTTTAATCTCTTAGATTTGAGATTACGCATCAAGATCAAGTCTGCGTTGTTGACGTCCAGGTCACATGACCAACCATCCTCACTACAGCCGTTACGCTACAGTCGTTACATTTCACTCCACTATCATGTTTTATTTTAGACGGGGGCGGTGGGGGCGGTGTGTGTGACGGTCTGCCTGTGGCCCCCCAGATCGCTCCTCGTCCCCGTACTCCCCCACCTCCGGCTCCTGCAGGAACCGGTGCTTCGAGCTGGTGGAGCTGGAGCCGCCCAGCTGCCGCTGCGACAACCTGTGTAAGACCTACCTCAGCTGCTGCTCCGACTTCGACCAGCTCTGCCTGCGGACAGGTACGCCCCCCCCCATGACCCTACCCTCTCATGCCCCCCCCCATGACCCTACCCTCTCATGCCCCCCCATGACCCTACCCTCTCATGCCCCCCCATGACCCTACCCTCTCATGCCCCCCCATGACCCTACCCTCTCATGCCCCCCCATGACCCTACCCTCTCATGCCCCCCCATGACCCTACCCTCTCATGCCCCCCCATGACCCTACCCTCTCATGCCCCCCATGACCCTACCCTCTCATGCCCCCCCCATGACCCTACCCTCTCATGCCCCCCCCATGACCCTACCCTCTCATGCCCCCCCATGACCCTACCCTCTCATGCCCCCCCATGACCCTACCCTCTCATCCCCCCATGACCCTACCCTCTCATGCCCCCCCATGACCCTACCCTCTCATGCCCCCCCATGACCCTACCCTCTCATGCCCCCCCATGACCCTACCCTCTCATGCCCCCCATGACCCTACCCTCTTATGCCCCCCCGTGACCCTACCCTCTCATGCCCCCCATGACCCTACCCTCTCATGCCCCCCCATGACCCTACCCTCTCATGCCCCCCCCGTGACCCTACCCTCTCATGCCCCCCCGTGACCCTACCCTCTCATGCCCCCCCCATGACCCTCCCCCCTCAGCCTGTAAACATTTCCCCTCCTGCTGTCTCCAGTGTTGGTGGTCCACTTTTTATGTTCTCCCTTAAACCCTGGTGGTTCAGGCCTCCCGCCGCCCCCCTAAAATGATGAATTACCTCACAGTTTGCCCCCCCCCCCCCCCAACAGTGCCTCCACCATCATAAAATGTTGTGGATATTTGTTCCGTGGACGTTGGCAGAGCGGCAGACAAAGACCCGGGGAGCCGGGCTCCTTCTCCGCCTGTCCCTGACCTTCCCCAACTCTCCCTGGTGTTCCCAAACGCTCCCTAACGCTCCCTAACTCTCCCTGGCGTTCCCTAATGCTCCCAAACTCTCCCTGATGTTCCTAAACTCTCCCTGATGTTCCCAAACGCTCCCTAACACTCCCTGGCACTCCCTAACACTCCCTGGCGTTCCCTAATGCTCCCTAACCCTCCCTAGCATTCCCTAACGCTCCGTGATGTTCCTAAACGCTCCCTGGCATTCCCTAACGCTCCCTAACCCTCCCTGGCGTTCCCTAATGCTCCCAAACTCTCCCTGATGTTCCTAAACTCTCCCTGATGTTCCCAAACGCTCCCTAACACTCCCTGGCACTCCCTAAATGCTCCCTAACCCTCCCTGGTGTTTCCTAACGCTCCCAAACTCTCCCTGATGTTCCCAAACGCTCCCTAACACTCCCTGGCACTCCCTAACACTCCCTGGTGTTCCCTAACGCTCCCAAACTCTCCCTGATGTTCCCAGACGCTCCCTACCATTCCCTAACGCTCCCTGATGTTCCCAAACGCTCCCTAATGCTCCCTGGCATTCCCTAATGCTCCCAAACTCTCCCTGATGTTCCCTAACACTACCTCGCGTTCCCTAATGCTCCCTACTGCTCCCAAACGCTCCCTGATGTTCCCTAACGCTCCCTAACGCTCCCTGCGTGTCCCTGCGTCTGTCCCTGCGTGCAGACGGCGGCTACGAGTGCAGCAAAGACCGCTGCGGCGAGACGAGGAACGAGCAACACGCCTGCTCCTGCGCCGAGGACTGCCTGGCCCGAGGAGACTGCTGCACCAACTACAGGACCCTGTGCAAAGGTCGGTCAGAGGTCGTAGGATCAACCCCCGTGATGGAGTCCGACCTGTCAGCAGCGGGCTAAGCCCCGCCCCCAGCTTGTCTTGCAGCGGGCTAAGCCCCGCCCCCTACATGGATTTTAAACAAGGGTCCATCGGTCACGTGGTCCTGTCTTCCAGGAGACTCCTCGTGGCTCCAGGACGAGTGCGCGGACATGAAGACGGCCGAGTGTCCCGCCGGGTCAGTCCAACGCGCCCCCCCGCCCCCCTCCGTGGCGTGGCTTCACTGACGGGGGGGGCTGGTTGTCTTCGCAGGTTCGTGCGGCCCCCGCTCATCATCCTGTCTGTGGACGGGTTTCGGGCTTCTTACGTGAAGAGAGGGAACGCGGTCATCCCCAACATCGAGAAGCTGAGTGAGTGCTGGTCCGGTGGGGGGGGGGTCATGGGGGGGGGTCGTAGTTTTAGCTCTGACCTCTGTCTCCCCCCTCAGGAACCTGTGGGACCCACTCTCCCTACATCAGGCCCGTCTACCCCACCAAGACCTTCCCCAACCTTTACTCCCTCGCAACGGTTCGGACCCCCCCCATCACACCCCACCCCGCCCTCGTTCTCCGTCTGAGCCGTGTGAATCTCTCGCAGGGCCTCTACCCCGAGTCTCACGGCATCGTGGGAAATTCCATGTACGACCCCGTCTTCGACGCCACCTTCACGTTGAGGAGCCGCGAGAAGCTCAACCACCGCTGGTGGGGGGGGCAGCCGGTGGGCGGACCCGCCGACGCGACCACCGCCGTCTCGGCTGGGCGCCTGGCGGGTGACCTAACCGCCTGTGTGTGTGTGTGCGTGTGTGTGTGTGTGTGTTCGTGTGTGTGTGTGTGTGTGTGTGGCAGATCTGGATCACAGCGCAGAAGCAGGGAGTGAAGGCCGCCACCTTCTTCTGGCCCGTGTAAGATCAAAGCAAACCCCCGGAACCTTCGTAATCTGCGAATAATCCAGCCCGGATCCGACGGTCGGCTGATAATTAACGATAATTCGCCTCCGCGAATCTGTTTCCTCTTTAACTCCGAAAACAACAACAAAAAAAACCCCAAAAAAACATCATGTTGAAGTGATTTGATGAACTTTGAAGCCAAATTCGAAGTCGCCCGGTTCCCGTCTTTAATCTGCGTTCGGGATTACGGTCGTAAATCCTCGCCGCTCCTCGCCGCTCGGATCCCCCCGCGGGATGTTTCCGATCTGCGTAAACCAGCTAATCGGCCCCAGGACCGGGGAAGGTGAGGTCGGTGACGACCCCGCGGCCCCATTGTGATGCGTAACCCATGCTCTCTGGAGGGGGAGGGGAGGGGGGGTGAGGGGGGGGGGGGGGCGAGAGTCGTTGGAACTTGGCGTCCGCCGCGCGTCGGACACACAGACGCCCACATCCGCGGGCACAGAGCGGGCTTTGACGGGACGGCCTTGGGCTTGTTTTTACAGCAATTTGGGCGAATGGGCTTGTTTACAGTCCGCGCCATCCCTCGGCGGACCCGGGGGGCGGCGAGGAGCCGCTCCGGGGGAGCCGGGGGGGCCTGCGGCGCCCTCGTTGGCCTCGGCGGCCGGGTCGATGCGCGAGGGCGCCGGGGCGCGTCGCGGGACCGAGCGCGCGCAGCTTCGGCGGGTAGCCCTCCCAGAGGGCGTCCCCCAGGGCTCCGCCCTCGGCCCCCTGAGGTTCCCCCTGTTCTGAGGGACCGCCGCGGTTAAACCCCGCCCCCTTTTTTTTTTTATCTCCACCCAGCGCCATCCCCCTGGAGAGGCGGATCCTCACCATGCTGCAGTGGCTCCACCTCCCCGAGGGAGAGAGGTGAGTCGTTGTCGTCGCGTTGTCGTCGCGTTGTCATCAATGATGTCACATCTTAAGCTCCGCCCCCCCCCCCCAGGCCGTACGTTTACGCCATGCACTCCGAACAACCGGACACGTACGGGCACAAGATGGGCCCCATGAGCGCAGACGTGAGTGTCCGGCCCTGCGGCCCCTCGTGAGCGCGTCTGCGGGCGCGCCTCACGGCGGGGGCGTCGGTGTGTTGCAGCTGAACAACCCCCTGAGGGTCATCGACAGGGTCGTGGGTCAGCTGATGGACGGACTCAAGCAGATGAAGCTACACCGCTGTGTCAACATCATCCTGGTGGGGGACCACGGTACGGACACACACACACACACACATGCACACACACACACACACATACACACACACTCTCACAGACACTCACACACACTCACACGCACACACACACATACTCAGGCACGCAAATACACACATTCACGCACACTCGCACATGCACACACATGAACACACTGTCACGCACAGACATACACCCACCCACACACACACACTCAGACACACACACTCACACATATGCATGCTCACACACACTCACGCATACACACACACTCACACACCCACACGCACGCACACTCACACACACACACTCACACACTCTCTCACACTCACACACACACTCACACACTCTCTCACACACACACACACACTCAGACACACATGCTCACACAAACTCAGACACACACTCACACATATGCATGCTCACACACACTCACGCATACACACACACTCACACACCCACACGCACGCACGCTCACACACACACACTCACACACTCTCACACACACACACTCACACACACACACTCACACACTCTCTCACACACACACACACACTCAGACACACATGCTCACACAAACTCAGACACACACTCACACATATGCATGCCCACACACACACTCACACTCACACACTCTCTCACACACACAAACACTCTCACACACACACACTCTCTCACACACACACTCTCACACACTCTCACACACGCAAACACTCACACACACACACTCTCTCACACACACACTCTCACACACTCTCACACACACACACACTCTCACACACACACACTCTCACACACTCTCACACACACAAACACTCTCACACACACACTCTCTCACACACACACACTCTCACACACTCTCACACACACACACACTCTCTCACACACACACTCACTCACACACACACACATACTCTCACTCACACACACACACTCACACACACACTCTCTCACACACACACACTCACACACACACACACACACACACACACACTCACACACACACTCTCTCACACACACACACTCACACACACACTCTCTCACACACTCACACCCACACACACACTCTCAGCTCGGCCTCTCTTCCAGGGATGGAGGAGGCCCAGTGTGAGCGTACAGAGTTCCTCAGCAGCTACATGAACGTGGACGACATCGTCCTGGTCCCGGGGGCGATGGGGCGCATCCGCTCCCGATACCCCAACAACCTCAAGTGTGAGCGTCGCCCGCTCTGACGCGCCCTTCTCCCCCCGCCCCCCGATACTCACCCCTCCCCTCTGTCGTTCCCAGACGATCCCAAGGCCGTCGTCGCCAACCTGACCGTGAGTATCGCCCTCGCCGCCGCCCACGCCGCCGCCCACGCCGCCGCCCACGCCGTCCCACCTGAGCTGTGCTCCCCAGTGCAAGAGGGCGGAGCAGCACTTCAAGCCCTACCTGAAGCAGCACCTGCCCAAACGGCTGCACTACGCCAACAACCGCCGCATCGAGGACATCCACCTGCTGGTGGACAGGAAGTGGCACGTCGCCAGGTGCGAGCGCGTTCCCGATTGTTGTTGTTGTTGCTGTTGCTGTTGTTGTTGTTGCTGTTGTTGTTGTTATTCGCAGTAAAAGCTGCAGCAGCAGCGCTCTGAGTACGTGTTGGGTTCTATTTCATGTGTCCTTTTGGGGTTTTTCTGTTGAATTTGAAGTTTTTTCCTCTTATGAGTTGAAGTATTTGAAGTTTTTTCCTTTTATAAGTTGAAGTATTTTA
>CAJVRN010000126.1:11070000-11102500 GCA_911728415.1 Lagocephalus sceleratus
ACGGCGTCAACGTGCTGGTGGGGCCCGTGTTCGACTACGACTACGACGGCGTCAGGGACTCGATGGAGAAGATCAAAGAGTAAGAGGCTCTCAAGTCGGCCCTTTGATGTGGCTCCGGGGGAGGCTGGAGGATGTGTTCAGGTCCAAAGTTCTGACCCCG
Source organism: Lagocephalus sceleratus (assembly GCA_911728415.1). Classification (NCBI taxonomy): domain Eukaryota; kingdom Metazoa; phylum Chordata; class Actinopteri; order Tetraodontiformes; family Tetraodontidae; genus Lagocephalus; species Lagocephalus sceleratus. The sequence goes on from CAJVRN010000126.1 coordinate 11,070,161, forward strand.
CCGAAGACCCGGGCGCCTGACTCGTGTGTGTGTGTGTGTGTGTGTGTGTGTGTGTGTGTGTGTGTGTGTGTGTGTGTGTGTGTGTGTGTGTGTGTGTGTGTGTCCCGCAGGTACGTCAGCGGGGCCATCGCCGTGCCCACGCACTACTTCGTGGTCCTGACCAGCTGCCTGGACTTCACGCAGCCCGCCGACTCGTGCAGCGGCCCGCTGAGCAGCGCCGCCTTCGTCCTGCCGCACCGGCCCAGCAACGACGAGACCTGCAGGGTAACCGATCCCCCCCACCCCCCCACGCTTAAACGCACCCCGCGACCCTGACGTGGTTCTGCTGCCCCCGCAGAACTCGGAGGAGGAGTCCCGCTGGGTGGAGAACCTGATGAAGATGCACACGGCCCGGGTCCGCGACGTGGAGATCCTGACGGGCCTGGACCTCTACCGCCGGACCAGCCGCAGCTACGCCGAGATCCTCTCGCTCAAGACCTACATGCACACCTACGAGAGCGAGATCTGACCCCCCAGCCCCTGCCGGGCGCCGTCCCCCGACGCTACCCGACCCCCGTGGTGGACGAATGTGGTACCAAAGGAGGAGACGCGCTCGTCTCCGCCACACTGGCCGATGCTCCAAACTGTGGTCCCTTCGCAGAACGTCTGGTTATTTTCGCGTGTAGGAGGTGATGTTTTAACGCCACTCTTGTTTTTGTTTTTGTTTTTGTTTCTGTAGCTCTTCAGTCGGTTCCACTGATCTCAGTTCAGCCAAAGTAGAAGAACCATCAAACCCAGAAGGGCCGTCCCCACTTTACCGGTGCTTTCCGTAACATGCGGCTCGCTGCTGCCGCCTGGTGGCGAGACCGCGGAACTACAGCCTCGACCTGCGCTAAAACCTCAACAAAAAAAAAACAAATCACGGCTGAATTTTTAGTCTTTTCCACCGTAAAATCCAAATCAGTAATTAAATTTATGAGTCTGTGCTCCTAAAATCGTGATTTGTGATGAAAATGCGACGAAACCCGACATTTCAAAGATCTTGAATTGCACTACAAAGTTGTCATTTAAAACATCCTTTAGTGTTTAAGTTTCAAAACACCACTTTAGTGTCCGGGCACACTTGAGTTTCTCTGTTCAGCGAAGAGTTAAAATTGAGTTTGTCTTCTGTGAAATAATAATAATGCAACGGAGTGTGTGAAGAGTGTGTTGCGTGTGCGTGTGGTTGTGGTTGTGTTGAAGACGTTTTGATTCTTTTGTGCACAATAACAACCGTGTTGATGATTTGATGTTTGCTCTGAAAGCATTTACCGCCTGTGAGACTGATTTATTTATGCTCTTCATAGCAATAAACCGTTTTTTTAAATAAATGTTTGAGAACTAATTTATCTGTAATGGCTTTATTTTGGGTTTTATTTATTATTTTATTATATATTTTTCCCTTCAAAAGAGAATTGTTGAGCGTCATGAATGGAACCGAAATCGAACGGAAACAGCAAACGCATCTAAACAAATGCAAAGAAGCCATTTATTCCAGGTGTGCCCCGGTTTTCCCACATTCCCGTCGGGCCGTGAACGCAGCTCTTCGATCCCCCGTTTACTTTCTCTTCCGCTTTCGAAGTTTCTTCCGCGTTTCAATGAACAGATTTCCCTTTTTTCGCCGGCCGTTTGGCGGCTTTGCGGACTTGAATGAGCCGGCGGGTCCCGGGGGAGCGGGGGGGGGTCTCCGGGTTTACGTCGTTCCACCCGCAGGTAACGGTCCTCCACGTGGGCGTGAGACCCGTTCGGATCAGCTGTTCCCGTTCCTCTCTACCACCACGGTTGTGTCCCCCGACCCAACCTCTTTTTCCTACTTTGAAATTTAACTGCGCTTATTTGCACCATTTTGTTCACTTTGCCTATTTTAATAAGCTTTTATTCAAGTAGGCGTCACTTTATTCTATTTTTCCCTGAACGCCAGAATCGATACATTGAGGTTAAGATATTTGTCCATATTAAACATCGTCTATATCACAAATATTCTAATATCAGAGTATAATTATAACTCCTATGTTTCTGCATGCATGTGATGATATTTAATTGAATGATTTTTAATTCTCAATTTTTGCTGGAAGCTCTGGAAGCCGAGACACGTCCCAGGTTTGCTTGCGTGCTGCTGATCTGGCGAACATGGGCGGGGCCAAGGTGTCGTACGTGGACCTCCTCACGGTGCACAGGGAGCTGCTGGTGGACAGGCTCCGCAGCATCCAGTGCCTCCTGGACAACCTGTCCGCCTGCGGCTTCTTCTGCGAGGAGGACGCCGACATCGTGCAGCAGAACGTCACCAGGACGGAGAAGGTGGGGGCCGCCCAGACTTCACGGTTTTTTCGCGGAGACGTTTTCACTCTTTTGATTCACGTAGTTTTTAACGCGTGCGTTCTGAACCTTCACCGCTAGGCGGCGCCAAATCCGACACCCTGAAGCTTTTAAGTAATAATAGTAACAAATCGTAATGTTTGGGGCGTGAACATCGTCCCGTTTACCAAAATAAAGGTTCGCCTGCCCGTAAGTGTCAAGTTTAACAACTTAAACAAACTCCTGGTGGTTGTTTTAGGTGCGCAAAATCCTGGAGGTGGTCCAGTGCAAAGGCGAGCAGGCCTGCGAATATTTCCTCCACGTCATCTTCACCGTCCGCGACGCCTACGTGGACCTCCAGCCGTGGCTGAAAGACATCGGCTACGCCCCGAGCGCCGAGGTGGCGGCGACCACGGGTGGTCAACACGGACCCCAGTGAGTACCGAAGGGGGTCGGACGCGGGTCGGACGGGGGTTCGGGGGGTCGTCACGGGGCTGTCCCGCTCCAGTCAGCAGGTACTGCGAGAAGCTGAGGGACGACATGGTGCGGGACACCAGCTTCATCATGTCCTACGGCCAGAGGGAGGAGACGCGCCTGGAGGAGCTCTACACCGACACGCTGATGGAGCTCCTCGACGACGCCAACGAGCGCCTGGGCTTCCTGGACAGCCTCCAGGACCTCCTCGGAGACCAGGGCGCCTTCAACCCGCAGGGCGAGACCGTCTACGTGATGGGCGACGCCGGCGTGGGCAAGTCCACCCTGCTGCAGAAGCTCCAGAACCTGTGGTCCAAGAAGGAGCTGCAGACGGACGCCGTCTTCTTCTTCAAGTTCCGCTGCAGGATGTTCAGCCTGTTCGCCGGCGAGGAGCGGGTCTCCCTCAGGGAGCTCCTCTTCAAGCACAGCTGCTACCCGGACCACGACCCCCACGGCGAGGTCTTCGACTACATCCTGCGCTTCCCCGAGAAGGTCATCTTCACCTTCGACGGCTACGACGAGGTCCAGGAGGACGCGGACCTGGCGGGCGCCCCCGAGGCGGTGTCCCCGGAGGACAAGGCCCGCCCCCTCCAGCTCCTCGTCAGCCTGCTGGGCGGGAAGCTCCTGAGGGGCTCCCAGAAGGTGGTGACGGCGCGCAGCGGCACCGAGTTCCGCAGCCGCGTGGTGAGGAAGAAGGTGGCGCTGCGGGGGTTCTCGCCCGCCCACCTGGAGACCTACCTGGGGCTCCACTTCCGGGAGGAGGGGCAGAGGGAGCGGGCGTGGGCGCGCATGGACGCCAGCCCCCACCTGTGGGGGCTCTGCTCCATCCCGCTCTTCTGCTGGATCACCTTCAGGAGCCTCGGCCACCTCGGCCCCGCCCCCGACGGGCCCCACCCCCCCGACGGGCCCCGCCCCTCCGACGGGCCCCGCCCGCCCGACGCCCGCGTCACGCTCACCGGCCTCTTCCTCCTGCTCTCTGAGGTCTTCCTCCGCCGCGCCGCCGCGCCCGCCCCGCCCCTGCTGAGGGGCCGCGCCCGCTGCGCCTCGGAGACCTTCGGGCGGGGCCGGGCGACGCTCGCCGCCTTCGCCAGGCTGGCCCTGCGGGGCGTGGAGAGGGACGGCTTCGTCTTCGGCGCGGAGGAGGTGGCGGCGTGCGGGCTCGGCGAGGGCGACCTGGCGCTGGGCTTCCTCAGGGCCTCCGGCGGCTGCCACGGGCGCCCCGTCTTCGAGTTCCTCCACGCCACCCTCCAGTCCTTCCTGGCGGCGTTCGCCCTGGTCCTGAGCGACGACGCCCCCGCCCGCTCCGTCCTGAGGTTCTTCCCCGGCGAGGGGCGGCGGCCGGGCCCCTCCTGCGCGCCCCTCGGCTGCTGCGCCCTCCGCGGCGGCCGCCGGGGCGCCGCCAAGGGCGCCGCCTCGAGCGGCGAGCACCTCCAGTTCACGAACCTGTTCCTGTGCGGGCTGCTGGCCAAGGCCCACGCCGGCCTGGTGGACCTCCTGGCGCCGCCCGACCTCCTGAGGAGGAAGCGCGGCGTGCTCAAGGCCCACCTGTCGGCGAGCGTGCGGGCGCACCTGCGGGACCTGCCGCGCCACGAGAGCGGCGAGGGCAGCAAGGTGCACGGCCTGCCCCGCCTCCTGTGGATGCTGCGGTGCGTCTTCGAGACGGGCAGCGGCGAGGTCGCCCGGCGGACGGCGGCCGGCGTCGCCGCCGGGCTCATCAAGCTGGCGTACTGCAACGTGTCGTCCGGCGACTGCGCCGCCGTCAGCTTCGTGCTGCGCCACCGCCGGGCGCTGCTGGGCCTCGACCTGGACAACAACAACATCGGCGACTACGGCGTGAAGCAGCTGGGGCCGATGTTCTCCAAGCTGACGGTCCTCAGGTAGGACGCACGCCCCGCCCCCCCCGCCGCCGCCGCCGAAGAACGTTGACCCCGCCCCCTCTGCTCCCCGTCAGGCTGTCGGTCAACAACCTGTACGACGGCGCCGTGGAGGTGCTCGCCGAGGAGATGTGCAGATACAAGATCATCGAGTTTTTGGGGTGAGCCGCCGCGCGGACGCGCCCGCTCGCACGCTGGTCGTGTTGCCGCGGTAACGGGCTCCGTTGTCGTTGTCGCCCGCAGGCTCTACAGCAACCACATCACGGACGTCGGGGCCGGGCTGGTCGCCCGGGTGATCGAGGAGTGCCCCAGCCTGCGGGTGCTCAAGTACGTGAGGGCGGGGCGGCCTCACCTGGGGGTGGGCGGGGCAGGGGGCGTGGCCTCACCTGGGATGGGCGGGGCAGGAGCATCGCTTCACCTGGGGTGGGCGGGGCCTGACCTCACCTGGGGGTGGGTGGGTACAGGGGCATGACCTCACCTGGGGTGGGCGGGGCAGGGATGTGACCTCACCTGGGGGTGGGCGGGGCAGGGGCGTGACCTCACCTGGAGTGGGCGAGGCAGGGGCGTGACCTCACCTGAAGTGGGCAGGGTGGGGCTTCACCTGGGATGGGCGGGGCAGGAGCGTGGCTTCACCTGGGGTGGGCGGGGCCTGACCTCACCTGGGGGTGGGCAGGGCCTGACCTCACCTGGGGGTGGGTGGGGCAGGGACGTGACCTCACCTGGGGGTGGGTGGGTACAGGGAGCATGACCTCACCTGGGGGTGGGCAGGGCCTGACCTCACCTGGGGGTGGGCGGGGCCTCGCTCACCTGCTGTTTGTCCGCAGGATCGGCAAGAACAGGATCACGCACGTCGGCGGCACGCTGCTGGCCGGCGCCATCCGGAAGAGCACGACGATATTCGATGTGGGGTGAGAACCTGGCGTCCGCCAAGGCGGTTTCAACCGTCCTCCTGGAGGGCGGAGCCTCCCTAGGAGGGTCACGCCCTCTTCCCGTCCCCACAGGATGTGGGGGAACTGCATCGGCGACGAGGGGGCGGCGGCCTTTTCGGAAGCTCTGAGGAACCACCCCAGTCTGACCAACCTCAGGTAGCCCCGCGCCCGTCTCGCTCCGGGCCGCGACCGCGGTGGCGTGACGCGTTCCGTGTTCTCTCGCCGCAGCCTCTCGGTCAACGGGATCACGTCCCGCGGCGGGCGGCGCCTGGCCGAAGCTCTGAGGGACAACAGCGTGCTCAGCATCTTCTGGTAGGTCCCACCGGGGCCACACGGCGCTCCGGAGACACAGGTCCATCACCAAGGTGTGTGTGTGTGTGTGTGTGTGTGTGTGTGTGTGTGTGTGTGTGTGTGTGTGTGTGTGTGTGTGTGTGTGTGTGTGTGTGAGCAGGTTGGTCCAGAATGAGTTGACAGACGAAGCGGCTCCACACTTGGCTGATCTGATCCGAGCCAACACGGGTTTGAGCCACCTCTGGTAGGTAAACCACACACACACACACACACACACAGACACACACACACCTTGTCTGTGCCCGTGGGCGACGCCCCCTCTGGACCTGTCTGCAGGCTGATCAGCAACCGTCTGACCGTCGAGGGCGTGAGCCGGCTCGCCGAGGCGCTCCCTCACAACACGAAGCTCAAGGAGATCTGGTGAGGGCCGCCGACGCGCCTGAACGTCCCCGCGTGTTCTCGTCTGTCGCCGTCGGCCACGTTGAGTTTCGTCCCTTCGCTCACCCGTTCGCTCGTGTGTGTGTGTGTGTGCTTGTGTGTGTGTGTGTGTGTGTGTTCGTGTTCCCACAGCGTGAAGGGAAACCTGGTCTCTGAGGAGGAGAAGAAGCAGTTCGCTGCAGAGAAAAGGCTGTTTTTCCACTAAGCAAGGCAGCGTGTGTGTGTGTGTGTGTGTGTGCGTGTGCGCGTGTGCGTGTGTGTGTGTGTGTGTGTGTGTGCGTGTGTGTGTGTCCAGCGTTTTATCCCACAATAGCAGGATCAACACATCCGGGATAAACGAGCAGGCCCGGTTTGACTCGTCGGCCTCGTTGGTGTTTTCTGGGATTAATCGATCGGCGGGATCAAAGCGACGGCGCGGGCGAGCCCGACGCGCACGACCGCCGTTCTTAAGTCCGCGGAGCCGTTCACAGAACCACTGATGAAACGGGACCGTGACCGGGATGGCCGACACGCCACGCAGATGTCAACGACGGAGACGCTGTTACAAAATCACGAAGACGTCCCCGACGAGGGCGCGAAGGACAGAACAAGATGAAGGCTGCTACCAGGAGCTCTGAAGGGGCCCCGAGATGTGAGCGTCAACGCTTTGATGAGCGCTTTGATGAGCGCTTTGATGAGCGCTTTGATGAGCTCATCCATCACCCCTCCTCGTTAAAGGCAGTAATCTACTTAACTGGATTGATACACATCAGTCATCAGCCTGACACTAGGGATTATAACACTATGGCAGGAGAACGAGGAGACACATCGATGATGTGGAACCCGTTAGATCGGGGATGGGCAGCCCAATCCTACGAGGCAGCGGTCCCCAACCTTTGTGTCATCGGACCGGTCAATGCTTGGCGATTTTACCGTGGACCGGGGGGGTACACACATATGTTTACATGTCAAATCTAAATCTAAATCTGGGCCTTTTCCCCTTCAAAATAAACTTCCACGTCTGTTTTTTACTTATTTTGATGCTTTTGGTGCTCAAGTGACCGAGATGTAACCCAGAGAATCCGGTCGTTTTTCAAAATAAAAGATTCTTCAGATAATAAAATACAATGGAAATAAAAAAAAATTGTTGGCGGCCCGGTACCGATCGATCCACGGACCGGTACCGGTCCGCGCCCGGGGGGTTGGGGACCGCTTCTACAAGGGACCCGATCCGGTCCGGGTGTTCCTTCCTGCCAGGTAGTCAACCCCTTCCACCATCCCAGGTGTAAACAGGTGTCTGCCTGGTAGGTCAGAAAACCCGGACTGGGTCAGATGACCCGGACTGGGTCAGAAAACCCGGACTGGGTCAGGTCCCACTGGTGAACTCTATTTGTTTTCCTCCTCTTACGTTGTGTAGTTTTACTTGTTGAGGGGGTGGGGCTTAAATCCTTTTTTTTTACATGATTTATCGCTGTGTTAGAGGAGAAAGACGGCTTTGTCGGCGTGCGTGAAAAGAAAACAAAGTTTAATTGTTCACAACTTTTAACGCCGGTTTGTGTCTGAAATGAGTTTATCTCTTCACCGAAGTTTAAAAAACATAATCTGGAATTAACAAGGGAATAAAAAAAAACGCCCGTTTATTTAGAAACTTTATTTGTGTACTATAAAGACTCCAGAGGGGATAAATCGGGATATCGATGACAACAGAGGAGCGGAGGGGCGTGGCGGCCGGGGAACCACGTGACCCGCATCCAGGAAATACCCGCGTCCGCTCTGGAATTGTTTGAGGATAACCCCGACAAAAAACCTCGTTATTCCGCGATATTCTGCCCCGGGTTCACCCGCACGCCCGCCTGGGAGCCTCCGGGACCTTCTCGATCCGGGTTTGGACGCGGAGACGGACTCGCCGTCTGCAGGACGCCCTGAAACCGGAGCAGGAACCAGCAGTTTTAAGGGTTTATAATGGCCAACATGGGAATGGTGAGGCTTATAAGTACGATTAAAGACGCTTTCGGGCTGCTAAAGTGAGGCATTTGCACCAGCAGCGATAAAACAAGGACTAAATATCTGATCTAGAAGGGTTCGACTACCGTATTTTCCATACATAAAGCGCACCGGATTCTAAGGCGCATTAAGCGAACAACACACACCCCGGTTACCGTAAAGCTCCTATAAGCGGCGCACTTGGTTTATTCGTAGTTCAACAAAGTCGTTTTAAAACACTTTGACAGATCTTAAAATCGGTTTGATGTCAATAAAAACAAGCAGAATTAATGTCAGTGTGGGTTCTCGGTCATCATCTGGTAGTTGAATACGTTTGTGAGAGAATTCTGAATTTAACGTGAATCTACTTTAAAAATAAATCATCGTTTGAGGTGTTTTCTTTCTTTCTATTTAAATATATGCACATTATCGTGGCACTAAAGTCGTTTAAGATTGTTAAATTACAAACTGAAAAGTCTAAAGGTCAAACTCCAAACGTGTAGTAGTAAATGTATAAAATACTGGTTACGCAAGGATGTAGATTAAACTGCTTCTGTTTTGTCAACTAAATCCGTTGTTGAACCTTGTCACACATTTAGATTACACATCTGTGATTATCCAATCCAGATTAGTAGATTAAGTACAAAATACTTTCTCCCCCACTTCCCCTTCTCTCTCTACAGCAGGATCCTCTCTATGGATATTTTTCGTCCGTAGCTGGACAGGTAACGTAAACCCGGCCTGCACTTGACTCTTTTACCGTTTTGCATTTTGAGGGATTCTTCAGACGTCGTCTGGACTGACAGATTATAATCCAGTGAAAACTGATCTTGGATCTGTAGCCTGAGGTTCCCGCCACGTTCTTGATCCTCCCTCTTCGGTCTCGGTGTTTTAATCTGACAGGACGGGCAGATCTCAGCCGACGAGCTGCAGCGCTGCCTGACTCAATCCGGCCTCTCCGGCTCCTACAAACGTGAGCCGCCCGCCTCCGCTCATCTCCCCCGTTTCCATGTTTGGCGACGCCGTTCACGAAAACCCGCCTCTCTTTGGCTCTTCTCCCTTTTCCAGCCTTCAGCATGGAGACCTGCAGGCTGATGATCAACATGCTGGACGTATCCTTCCGCTGTTTTAGGGTCGTAGCGAAGGCGCTTCGGGTCCCGGCGAGGCGGCGAAGGTGGGCCTTAACCCGCGCCGGCGTCAGAGGGACATGTCGGGCACGATGGGCTTCCACGAGTTCAAGGAACTCTGTCACGTCGTGAACTCCTGGAAGACGACCTTCTCCTCGTACGACCAGGACCACAGCGGGACGGTGGAGGGCCACGAGCTGCAGAACGCCATCCGATCTCTGGGTACGCCGACCCCCCCCATGCCTCTCTCCACCCCCCCCCCCAACCCCTGATGGTGTGTGTCTGAACGTGCAGGTTATAATCTGAGCCCCCAGGCCATGAACGTCATCATGAAACGCTTCAGCACCAGCGGCCGGATCACCTTCGACGACTTCATCACCTGCTGCGTGAAGCTGCGAGCCCTGACTGGTGAGTGAGCCGGACCCAACCCCCCCCCTCCACTTCCGCCTCCTCAAATCTCGTCCATTCGCCAAGGTCACGGTGACGCGTTTGTCCTCTCCAGATCAATTCCGAAGGAGAGACACTTCCCAAAGTGGCAACGCCTCCTTTCAGTACGACGACGTAAGTCTGCACGTTTGAAACAACGTGAGCTTCTTCTGCTCTTGAAACGCCTTAAAACCTAAAAAAAAAAGTCCCCATGCGGCACATCAGAGATCCAGGAGACGGTAGGTCCCACGCATCCTCTCATCGAGGGCGTTCCAGTGGTGCACGCGCTTGCAGGCGGTGTGGAAATAACCTCCCCGGGGTCAACCTCCCCTTGCGTAACTCCCAGCTGGAGCCTGTCGTAACAACCGGGGCGTTTGACGTTCACCAGTTGCTCACGATTAAGGCGAAGCAGACGCCGAAACAACAGTCGAAGCGCGTCTGCCTGCAGAGAAATGTTTTTGAAAATGTTTTTTTTGCCTATAAATACGGTTGTAGGGGAGTTAACAACCCGCAGTACCACCAACGGCCGCCAGGGGCAGTGTAAGCGCTACGAACGTCTGCGGATGTTATGAACGAAGCTGAGTTTTGTTCGCTACTGTCCCCCTCCTGCTGGGTCCTGTGGAACATCCTCCTCTAGCTTCAGTTCCCATTAAACCCAGGAGATCGTCGGGGCTGGCCCAAGCACCCGCCCTGGAGCAGGGCATCGAGTTAGGCTCCTGAAACGCTCCCTTCAGGGGAGACTCCTGCAGCGGGGACATGCCTGAGATTCCTTGACTAACGGGGTCGTTTTATTTGTCCCCGCCTGTCTCCAGTTTATCCAGGTGACCATGGGCCTGTGAAGAGGACACGGATGAACAGAGGGAACACGCCAGCATAACGTACATGTACTCCCCTCGAGTGCTTTTAATTATTTTAATCACTGTTTACAAACTATATACACTCACAACCCATTTCACTGTAACTGTTTTATAATATCACGTAAGATTGTAACTGAAGGTTAACCGTTTTTATCCTTTTTTTAACGCCTGGATGAGCCCTCTATATTCTATGTACTACATTCTATTAAACATGCATGACGCCAATAAACACGTGTGACCACGAAGCTGTCCGAGAATCTCTCTGTTATAACTTTCATTTTTTTATAATTCTAGAGGAGTGATCATCAACTGGCGGTCTGCGGGGCCAAAATTGGCCCGCTGAACCGTCCAGTCGGGCCGGGTCAGCGGGCCAAATTTGCGAGGATCAAAGAGAGACTATCAGGTGGTCCACAACATCAAAGCAACTGAAAACGGCAACAACTGGGGCTCGACTACCAGTGATGTCCCCCTTTCGTGACCCTCTTTAGGGTCACAGCGGCGTGACGAACACAGTTGGCTCTCGAGTTTTCAGGGTTTTAACCTCAGAAACAACTTTGATGATCTTCTTCTTTCGGCTTCTCCCTTCACGGGTCGCCACGGCGAACCGGTTGCCTCCATCAAAACCCATCTTCATCATCATCTACCTTCCTTTCCCTCTCTTTCATCTGTAAACCTCCTCTTTGGTCCTCCTCTACCTGGCCGGTCCAAACTCGGCCTCCCTCCGCCAACGCGTCCACCGTCTCTCCTCTGGACGCGTCCCAACCACCTCAGTCTTCGCCTCCAGAGCCTCTACCATGCGCTGTCCCTCTGGTGGACTCATTCCCGATCCCACCCACCCCGGCCCCCCCCCAGCATCCTCCTCCGGCTCTGCCTCCTGTCTTTTCCCTCGCCGTCTCCAGACCAAACGACGCCGCCGCTCTCGGGACATGTTTAATCCACACCTTTAGGCCCACCTGCCCTCCCCGACCCACCCCTCTGTGTGCATCCGGGCTTGGGCCCCCCCTTGGGGCTTCGGCCAGGAACAACTTTGATCGACCTGGGGAATAAACGTCGTCACAATTTGGCGGGCCGCAGACTTCCGGTTTGTTCTTAAAGGGGCAGGCCCGCACGTCAAGCGACGCCTCCACCTCCGCGGCCGCCTCACTTCCCCTCCACCACCACCATGCTCCGCACCGTCCTCCACCGCGCTCTGCCCGGGCTCGGCCTCCCGGCCGCCCGCGGCTTCTCCGCGGCGGCCGTGCCGGCTCCGAACCCCCGTCCGGAGGTCCGCTACACCCAGGTGAGGCCGCAGCCGCGTCCCGCAGCCCCGCAGCCCCGCAACCCTGCAGCCCCGCAACCCTGCAGCCCCGCAACCCTGCAGCCCCGCAGCCGCGTCAACAAGTGCGCGTCGCCGCAGCCAAACTTCGGCTGTGACGCACGGCTGCGCCCGGGTCCGCGCTCGCGTCTCTGGACCCAGGAACCACGACGAGTTTCCCCCTTTTCTGCCCTCGAGCCGCAGAAACAGCCGCTGTTGTGTAACCAAATGGCCGCCGGACGAACTTGACGTCTGCACGGCGGGAGAGGGGTCAATCATTAACCAAAGTCTTGTCCGGTTCGGCGTCGTTTTAAGGTTAATCAGTCGTAATGAGGGGTGGAGGGGCGTGAAGGGCGTTTAATGTTTACAGATTACATGTGATTACAAGTGATTAGTAGGAGTGGATAATGGAGTGATAGTGACAGTAAAATATTATATATAGAGAGAGAGAGGCTTTTCTGACCATCTACTATTGATCGATAGGACCCAGGGGCCCTGACCGTGACTTCAACTTGCTCACGCTCTTCACTGCTGCTCTGTTTGTAATTTCATCCTCGTTTCGCCACGTCTGACCTTTTAACCTTTGTCCGGTCTAACATTTATGGCCCGGGGAGAAACCGTCTTAGAAGTGGGATCGTCGACTAAAACAAGAAACATGTAGAAGTTGTGAGCTAAATTTCTCAGCGTTACTGGAAAAGTAACGAGATTTAATCTTAAAAAAAAGGTAAAATAAACAAGAATGACTTGAATGTTATTCCACAGTAATTGATTGCTAACTAATATTTGAAGTTTGACTCCTCTCTGGTAGGATTTTGAAGGGTTAAACAGGAAATCGATCACAAGGGTGAAACAGTTGGGAGTGAATTCCTCGTGTTCCCCGAGTGGGGGGGGGGGGGGGTCAGATCCGTCCATGTTTATTTAGTTGCCTGTTTATTTATTCTAGCAGACCTCAGAGTCCCGTTTAAATCTCCCTGTTTTTGTCGTGATCTTTCTCCTTCCAGCGCCCCCGTAACAACGCGTGTCCGATCTTTTTCCCCCTCCAGCTCTTCATCAATAACGAATGGCATGACGCCGTCAGCGGGAAGAGGTTCCCCACCATCAACCCGTCCACCGGTGAGGTCATCTGCGAGGTCGCCGAGGCCGACGAGGTAAAAGCGACCAAGAAATCGCACCAGAAATTATTTTCGTGCACGCGACGGAAGCGATCAGGTCGTAGTTGTTCGGTTTCGCTTCTCTTTTCGCTGCTTCTTGTGACTCTTTTTGGGACGTGTGACGGATGCCTCGAAACAAAACACCTCGCCGCCCTTCGGGCCAGAGGTTCAAGTCGGTTAAAGACAGCGGGATGTTTGACAGGGAGGTGAGGCTATGCCCGAGGCTGCAGGGGCTCTTATTTTGAAAAACCCGGTGAGCCGAGCACGCGGCCCTGGGGGACGCCACAGGTGAGCGGAGCTCACCGTGTTGAGTGGCGCTCCAACACAAACGCTCCAGGACAGATTGAACCTCTTGAGTGCAGGTTAATCGTGTTGTTTTGACTTTTACTTTGTTTGTGATTATATTTGTTTTAGGTTATTACTCGTTTACACCACTAATTGGCCATATACTGTTATATACTATTATACTATATATACTATTATACTATATATACGTGTAAATAACCACGGCCACAGCTGTGTCAGGTGAAGCTCGTGCTTGTTTCGCCAGGCGGACGTGAACAAGGCCGTGAAAGCGGCTCGCGATGCCTTCAGATTGGGGTCGCCGTGGCGACGGATGGACGCCTCTCACCGCGGCCTGCTGCTGAACCGCCTGGCGGACGCCATCGAGAGGGACTCCGCCTACCTGGCGGTGAGTCCGGGGCGCCGGAATGACGTTCACGGAACCGTGATGTCGATGAGCTATTTTACACACGCGCACACACACACACACACACACACACACACACACTCTGACTCTGTTGCTTCCGTAGGAACTGGAGACTCTCGATAACGGAAAGCCGTACGCGATCGCGTACGCCGTGGACTTGCCCAACGTGGTGAAGTGTTTGAGGTAACGCCACAGGCCCCCCCTCAGACGCCCCCCCGAGGCTCCCGCCTTTTCATTGGCTGCCGCGTGCCGTGTTGCGTTCAGGTACTACGCGGGCTGGGCCGACAAGTGGGAGGGAAAGACCATTCCCATCGACGGAGACTTCTTCTGCTACACCAGGCACGAGCCCATCGGGGTCTGCGGGCAGATCATTCCGGTGAGCTTATCTGGGTTGCCATGGTTACCACCGTGCTTCAATGAGAATCAGATACGAGTCCAGTGAGTAAACAGGAAATTATCTGCCGCTGCTGGAGTGAAGGGAAACAGGATATATGAACGGAGTGCGGCGTCCCGGTGTGCTGATGGTCTTGCCCCCCCTCTCTGTCCAGTGGAACTTCCCCCTGCTGATGCAGGCCTGGAAGCTCGGCCCCGCCCTGGCGACCGGCAACACCGTGGTGATGAAGGTGGCGGAGCAGACGCCGCTGACCGCCCTGTATGTGGCCAACCTGATCAAAGAGGTAGCCTTTCCTTCCCTCGCTTTGATGTGACGTCGGGGGGGCGGGGCTTGTGAACCAGTAGCTCAGGCAAGCCGCCTCCACCAGGAGGGCCGGGCTCCTGGGGTCAAAGGTCACCCATCCGAGGACCCCGAAAAGGTCTAACCAAGAGTCGGCTGGGAGACTTTGGAGTCAGGTGGTCCCAGGAGGGAACGGAGGACCCCTTCACCCCTGGGGGGGAGCTCTCTCCCGGGACAGGGACAGGGTCCTCAGGGCTCCCCCAGCCCTGAGGACCCTGGTCCAGACCCTAATGGGTAAACAGGGAACGTGTGCTCCAACACTTATGACGTCCTGTTGGCTCCGAGGTGACAAACACACAAATATTTGTTTTGTTTGTATCCAAGTATTTGTCTTCTAACAGATTCCCAACTGTGTGATGGGGCCAGTATTGACTCTTCAAGACAAATAAACACAAACAGTCGGCTTTGGAGCGTCGGTGTCGTCCTGGATTAGAAAGGAAGACCCCCTTTTTTACACCGTCCCTTCTGTCCCTGCTTCCTCCACCAGGTGGGTTTTCCTGAAGGGGTTGTGAACATCTTGGCCGGGATGGGGCCGACGGCCGGGGCTGCGATCACCAGGCACATGGACGTCGACAAGGTGGCGTTCACCGGATCTACGGAGGTAGGACCCTGGCGGCTTCGCGCTTGAACCAGGAACGCCTGCTGAATGCCTGCTGACCGACACCTGCCCCCCCCCAGGTGGGTCACCTGATCCAGCAGGCCTCGGGCAGCAGCAACCTGAAGAAAGTCACTCTGGAGCTGGGAGGGAAGAGCCCCAACATCATCCTGTCAGACGCCAACAGTACGTGGTGGCGTTGGTGGTGTTGGTGTGGTTGGTGGTGTTGGTGTGGTTGGTGGTGTTGGTGGTGGTGTTAGTGTGGTTGGTGTTGGTGTGGTTGGTGGTGTGGTTGTTGGTGTTGTCTGGTTGGTGTTGTGTGGTTGTTGGTGGTGTTGGGTGGTTGGTGGTGGTGTTGGTGTGGTTGTTGGTGGTGTTGGTGTTGATGGTGTTGGTGTGGTTGGTGGTGGTGGTGGTGGTGTTGGTGTGGTTGGTGGTGGTGTTGGTGTGGTTGGTGGTAGTGTTGGTGTGGTTGTTGGTGGTGTTGGTGTTGTTGGTGTTGGTGTGGTTGTTGTTGGTGTTGCTGTGGTTGGTGTTGTTGGTGTTGGTGTGGTTGTTGTTGGTGTTGGTGTGGTTGGTGTTGTTGTTGTTGGTGTGGATGGTGTTGGTGTTGTTGGTACTGTTGTTGATGGTGTTGGTGTTGTTGGTGGTGGTATTAGTGTTGTTGTTGGTGGTGTTGTTAGGCCTTCAAACCTGACGCCCGGTGGGGTCTGATTCTCCCCTCTCAGTGGAGGACGCAGTGGAGCAGTCCCACTTCGCCCTGTTCTTCAACCAAGGCCAGTGCTGCTGCGCCGGCTCGCGCACGTACGTGCAGGAGAGCGTCTACGACGAGTTTGTGGAGCGGAGCGTGGAGCGGGCCAAGAGGCGTCTGGTGGGGGACCCCTTCGACCTGAAGACGGAGCAGGGCCCTCAGGTAAGGCCCCCGCCCTCCGGTCCGACGCCGTGAGAGCGTCCTCACCCTCGCTGTCGCCGCGCCCAGGTGGACCTGGAGCAGTTCAACAAGGTCCTGGGCTACATCGGCACGGGGAAACGGGAGGGGGCCAAGCTGATGTGCGGAGGGGGGGCGGCCGCAGAGCGAGGATACTTCATCCAGCCCACTGTGTTCGGGGACGTGAAGGACAACATGACCATTGCCAGGGAGGAGGTAGGACAGAGCGGACACTGGCGGTCTGCGTCCACACACCTTTGTGATAGTTTTCCTGCCCCCGTGGGGGGGTGGGGGTGGGGGGCGCTCACAGGGAGGTGTGTATTACAAACCGAAGGAGACATTTTTGGTGCAGAAAGTTCAGCGGGGTCTTTTGCGGACCTACGGTGGATGAGTAGATCCTTGGGGTGGGAGGGCCTTGTGAGCCCCCTCCTCTGAACAAACTACAGGGTGGGGGGGGGGGGGGGGGGGGGGGGTTGTCCAGGGTGTCCTGGTCATGAGGTCTGAGCGGATCTCCTCCGTTCCCCGCTGCAGATTTTCGGCCCAGTGATGCAGATCTTGAAGTTCAAGTCACTGGAGGAGGTGGTGGAACGAGCCAATGACACCAAATACGGTCTGGCAGCCGCCGTGTTCACCAAGGACATCGACAAGGCGCACTACGTATCCAACGGGCTGCGTGCAGGCACCGTCTGGTACGCGTTACACCACAGGAATACTCAAATACTTATCAATTACAGACAAATTATAAATTACTTTTTGCTCCCTGCTAAAATGAAGTTATAATAGATAAAAGGATAAATTGGTCTCCAATTCTTCTTGGCATGTGTTTAACTAAACGTCCACTAGAGGGCGCTGCCAAGGTGTGTCTCATGTTTTAGCACCTTTTTGGCTTTAGAAATTGTTGTCACAATGTTTTTTTTACATCTGGAATCTGGGATGTTTTCACAGATTTAGAGTCAAATGCATGTTTTTCTCTGCAGGATTAACTGTTATGACGTGTTTGGGGCCCAGGCTCCGTTCGGGGGCTATAAGGCTTCAGGAATCGGCCGAGAGCTGGGAGAATACGGGCTGGACAACTACACGGAGGTCAAGACGGTAAGTGTGGGAAGCGTGAGTGCAGCTGGAACATCAGATCAAGCTCTCCAAATCTGAGATGGCCAATGCTGGAAAATGTAGAATTTCTATCATGACCTCTGGTCTGTATGTTGAAATCTTCACCGTAGATGCTTGAAGAGCTCCATAAATTCTAAATAAATACACTTAAATTGTGAAATCTTATTCTCTGTGCTGGCAGGTGACAATCAGAGTGCCACAGAAGAACTCGTAGACGTGAGCGACCTGCTTTTTTACACCATTATTACCAACCTGAGGAGGATTTTGTTTGACTTCTCTGGCCTCTAAATGTGAAAATATATATTTGGTTTAAAAAAAATAAAGTTGAAACTGACTGAAAATGCTGTTGATGTGAGTTTTTTTTAATCATTTGGTAAATTTCATTTAAAAAAACAACTCTGGGACACAATTACAGACTTGTGTGTTACATTCTCTATTTGAATGCGGCTTAAATGAAAGTTATATTCATCTATAATGAAAATCTCCACAGCTGTAAAGTTCATCTTGTCAAATCTGGTAGAAAGACGCTCCTTGGTTTGGAAACATTTACAAAGAACACAAGAAGAGCTGTGTGGTTGCGCAATACAAATAACTACAACACCCACAATGCACTGCGCTGATGAAGAGAAATTATAATGTATTTATCATGCTACAATATACTCATATCTTGTCAAGCTAGTTTTTCATATTGTATTACGTCATATCTTGTGACGAGGCGCCCACGGTTTCTTCGTTTCTTGTTTGATGTTGTGTTTCTTTTTTTAAGACGACCTGGTCGCAGTATTTGCCCGTCCGTGCGTGTGTGTGTGTGTGTCTGTGTGTGTGCGGTGTGTGGTAAGTTTGTCACTCCCATAGCGTCACGCCATTGGGTAGACTTACTGCTTTCACTTTAAGGTCCCCGCCCCAGGTTAGATGTAAATTGGAAGCGGGCATCAGTGCATGCTCTACCTCCAGCAGCTCGTCAGGTAACGTGAATAATCTGCTCACATTGATATAAACTCCATCCGTTTGTGTTAAAGTTTGAATGTGCATATTCATTTTAAAGACAAACGGAGTAGAAGACGTGCAGAATGTTAAAATGTGGTGAGACTAACGTATTTTAAACCTGTACCAGTGTCGGAGGTGAGGTGGACTACAGGTGATGTTTGAGCCCAGATTGAGTCAGCACTGACAGCATGAAGAGGTGAGACCCTCTACCTTTATTGCTTTATGTATGGAAACAACCCGTTCACGTCCGTTTTGGGGCAGTGCGCCTTATAACCCCGTGCGCCTTATGGTCCGGAAAATACGGTATATTTGGCTTTTTTAAAACGGCATGGTAAACAGTGTTGCCTTTTACGACTTTTTTTTTTTTTTCGAAAAAGCGACTAGCGACAAATCTAGCGGCTTTTTCTGGTGAAAGTGGTGTGTGGACCACTGACGTCATCGCGTTCACAAGTCGCACACAAAAAGCACATTTAATTTAAAAAATGTCATTAGGTCTCACCTTTACTAATGAATAAATTATAAGTGAAGTTCACGTTCCTCCTGAACGAGCGCATCGATGACGTGCTTGTAGAAGTCTTCCTTTTGTGCCTTGAGTTTTAAAGTCTCTCTGTCTGATGGAGTCAGAGAGGAAAGTCGTCCCGAGTCAGTCCTGTTTTGTCTTTTCAGCTCTGAAAATCACTTTCTCATCCAGTCGTTTATTGAGCACCAGTCCGTTTTAAAGGAGCTGGTTTTCTGATCAGTGGTGGAAATACAAGTTGTTGAATTTAAAAAAAAAAAATGTGATTTTTGTTTTTAAACAATCAAAGAAAACACAAATAAAAAATGTCGAAATAAACAAGGCATAAAAATGACACGAATTGAAGACTAAACCACCCCGCCACATCCGGAGGCACAGTCAAACCGAGCCTCCGGATGTGGCGGTGATGTTCTGTGGTTGTGGTGGAAAAGAGTGAGAAAAGAGGAACTCATCCATTCTTCAGGCTCAGGGCCCACCCAAATTCTATGGGGAGTGGTTCGAGGAGGTCCAGAATGTGGAACCAAGGGGGGGAGGTCGTAACTCCTCAGAATCGTGCAGTTCTGCCAACAGCATCCGGAGCGACAGAAAGGGGCTTACAGCAGATAAGGCTGATGATGTAGCGGAGCAGACTGGGGGCGGGGCCAGGCGGAGAAGTCAACCAGGTGAACAGACAGGAGCCAGAAATGCTGAGGCGGAAGTCGTAGTCGGGGGCAGAAAGCAGGTGGGATGTCCAGGGAACAGGCGAGGCAGGCAGAAGGAAGACCAAAGTAGATGAGGAGATTGGTGTGGCATCAAGTGCTTTTACTGCATTCCTGTTTAGCAACCCCATTTTTGTTTCTACCCTAATTTCCTTTTTTAAACCTTCCTCTCAGTTCCAAGCAGAAGCCAGCAGGTTCTCCTGCACCGAGCCATGTGTCCTTCAGGAGTGACGCTTCGATGGAAGCTCCTGTTAACTTCAAAGGTCCAGAGACTCCATCCAGGTAACTCCTCCAGGACAGGATGTAGGAACAATAACCCACATACCAAAGATGAGTTTTAGTACATGTGTGAAATAAATGCCACCTTCAGCAGATGTTTAAATAAATGTACCATGACAAAGACCTTCTGTAAATACTCTACAGTCACTCAAGGTTCAGCGATACTTTGAAGAGGGACGTATGTGGGGGATCTTTTTAAACTTTCATGTAGATGATCTTATTTTTAAACCTTCCTCTCAGTTCCAAGCAGAAGCCAGCAGGTTCTCCTGCACCGAGCCATGTGTCCTTCAGGAGTGACACTTCGATGGACGCTCATCCTGTCTTCAAAGGTCCAGAGACTCCATCCAGGTAACTCCTCCAGGAC
This sequence comes from Lagocephalus sceleratus, assembly GCA_911728415.1. Lineage (NCBI taxonomy): Eukaryota > Metazoa > Chordata > Actinopteri > Tetraodontiformes > Tetraodontidae > Lagocephalus > Lagocephalus sceleratus. Next base: position 11,090,217 of record CAJVRN010000126.1, read on the forward strand.
AGGATGTAGGAACAACAAATCATAATGCTGCTAGTTTGACTGTGTTGTAACATTGAGAGTGGGTAAACATAAATGATCAATCATAAGTTAATGACATGATTTAAACTTTGATTACTACAGTAGCCCACATTACTTTTTTCCTATAGCTGTCTATTATTTTCTTATTACTATGACAATTCAAAGGTCACTGTTTACCTATATATAATATAATTACAATATAATTCACTTTAAATTACCGTATGTCCATCTAGACAAACACCATAGGTTCTCCAAGCAGGAAGCAACAGGTTCTCCTGCACTAAGGTGTGTGTCCCACAGGACTGTAGGAACAGGCTGTATGTGAGCCTGAAATTGAAATGAGGAGTCTCAGGAGTTCAGTGGTTTTATTTTTGTCTGTTAGAAATGTTGGTTGTAACTGGAATTTCTTCCATCTTTCTTGTACTTTGAGCTGAGGTGCACATCACTTCATCACTTATGGATCATTGTCTGTCTTCAGGGTTATCCTGGAGACGTCCAACTCTTTGACTGGAAGGGGGACAGAGTTCATGTCCATACGTCAGGTTCGTATCATGCAACGGCATCTGAGAAACAGGAAACACAAACACATCTGAAAGACAGAAATGTCTAGGATGTGGTCAAACCAGTTATCCAAGACAGGCCTGTTTCAGCTAAGAAAAACAACACTTAATGGAAGAGAGTGTCAAACATGAAAGTTACAGTGTATTAAAAATCTTCCTGAAACATTCACGTCAACATTAAAAGACAGACAAACAAAAGCAGATGAACCTGTGTGACCTCTGAGGTTGCTACAAACCACCTGCTGCTACCAGTCAGTCTGAACCTGCTGGAGAATCAAATTCACTTGACTTTTTGTCCTGTTGCAGCTTCTCAAAAAGGACATTGCTGAATTTATGGAGAACGAACTGATAAGACTCCAGAAGCTTCTGGATTGCTCAGAAAGTCTCCTTGACCAGTGTGAAGATGAAGAGGATGAGAGCATGAGAATCTGCAGAAAGTCCTTCCAGGACATTACAGTGCAGTTTATGAGGAGAAGGAATCAGGACCACTTGGCCGTCATTCTGCAGAACAGTAAGAGACCATTAACACTTTGAATTTCCATGCAGTGATCAGTCAACACTGACAGACAATCAGGGTCTGTTCAAATTAGGAAATGACTGGTACTTTAACAGTGATTTCTACAGTAAAACTCACATAAAATGGTTTGATCCATATCTGGATTCTTTGAAACACCAAGTTTGGTCAAACCTTTTGTCAGAACTTTATCATTTTATCATTTCAGTGCCCTTTACAGGACGTCTTGCCACAGACCATCAACATCAACTCAAATCTTTACTGAAGAAAAGGTTCGACTGTGTGGTTGAAGGAATTGCTGCAGAAAAGTCCTCCTCCCTGGATCAGTTCTATACGGACCTCTTCCACATCGAGGGAGGGGCCAGAGATTTAACCACTGAGCACGAGGTCAGACAGATTGAATCAGCATCCAGGAAACAAAACAAAGATGAAATAAAGATCAAATGTGAAGACCTCTTTAAACCCTTCCCTGGAAGACAGGAACCGGTCAGATGTGTGATGACAAGGGGAATAGCGGGCATTGGGAAAACCGTCCTAACTCAAAAGATTAGTCTGGACTGGGCCAAAGGCAAAGTCAACCAGGACATACAGTTCATGTTTCCAATCACGTTTAGAGAGCTCAACCTGCTGAAATCCAAACAGTACAGCTTGATGGAACTTCTGAGGGACTTGTTTCCTGGAACCATTCAAAACAGAATCTGCAGGCTGGAAGAGTTCCGGGTGGTGTTCATACTTGACAGCCTGGAAGAATGTCGATTTCCTCTGGACTTCCAAGCCAATGAGACCATCACTGATGTTACACAGCCCGCCTCTGTGGAAGTGCTGCTGACAAATCTCATCAAGGGGAACCTGATTCCCACTGCTCACATCTGGATTACAAGCCGACCTGCCGCAGCCAATCAGATCCCTGCTGCTTATATTGACAGGGTGACGGAGGTCAGAGGGTTCACTGATGAACAGAAGGATGTGTACTTCAAGAACAGATTCAGAGATGAGGAACAAGCTAGCAGAGTCCTTTCCTACATCAAGACTTCGCGAAGTATTTACATCATGTGTCACATCCCAATCTTCTGCTGGATCACTGCTAAAGTTGTGGAAAATACCAGAGAGGGAAGAGAGCTGCCCAAGACCCTGACACACATGTACATTTACTTCTTCGAGGTGCAGTTTAAATTGAAGAACCTCAAACATGATGGACAACTTTCAACAGATCCAACCTGGAGTCCAGACAGCAAGAATATGGTCATGACTCTGGGGAAACTGGCTTTTGAGCAGCTGCAGAAGAACAACCTGATCTTCTATGAGTCAGACCGGAAGGAGTATGGCATTGACATCAAAGCATCCACAGTGACGTCAGGTGTGTTCACCAAGATCTTCAAAGAGGAGCCAATGTGGTTCCAGGGCAGTGTGTTCTGCTTCATTCACCTGAGTGTCCAAGAGTTTCTGGCTGCACTTTATGTCCATCTGATGTTCTTTAACTCAGGAGTCAATCTGCTGGCAGGAGCAAAAACTGTGTCGTTTTGGAGAAATTGGTTCTATAGTACATCAGTGTTTTATGAAAGTGCTGTGGAGATGGCCATACAAAATCCAAAAGGCCAAATGGATCTGTTCCTTCGGTTCCTCTTGGGTCTGTCAACACCAGATAATCAGAAACTCTTACAAGGCCTGGTACCACAGACAGGAACAGCGCAGATGCAACAGGAAACAGTTGATTACATCAAGACAAAGATCAAGGAGGGTCTGTCTTCAGAGAAAAACATCAACTTGTTTCATTGTCTGAACGAACTAAAGGATGACTCTCTGGTGGAGGAGATTCAGCAGCTCATGAAGTCAGGTGGTGTGGACCCTGACAGCCTTTCTCAGAGTCAGTGGTCAGCTCTTGTCTTCATTTTACTCACATCAGAATCAGACCTGGATGAGTTCCACCTGCAAAAATACCATAACTCAGAGGACGCACTTCTTAAGTTGCATCAAGTTGTTGCTGTCTCTTCCAAAGCAATGTAAGTTAAACGGATAACCACACAAGTCCATTAAAAAAATGTTGTATGTTGAAAGTTTCCTTCTCTGTCTCCTTGTCCTTCTTTAGGATGAGTTGCTGCAATCTATCAGAGAAAAGCTGTGAAGTTCTGGGTCCAATTCTCAGCTCTCAGTGCTACAGGCTGACAGAGTTGGACCTGAGTAACAATGACCTGCAGGATTCAGGAGTGAAACTGCTCTGCACAGGACTAGAGAGTCCACAGTGTCAACTGGAGGTCCTCAGGTGAGGGCCTGGGAAAAGTGTCTGGTGCTCTGTTGTGTAACCAAAGGTGTAATAAGTTTAGGATCTGTGAGGGATTTTCATGTAGTTGGATACTGCAACAGGACTAGCAAGTGACCTCACTAACATAACTGTATCTGCCTTTAGGCTCTCAGGCTGCTTGATCACAAGGAAAGGCTGCACTATCCTGGCGTCTGCTCTGAGATCGAACCCCACCCATCTTCGGGAGCTGGACATCAGATACAATCACCTCGGAGATTCAGGAGTGCAGCTACTGAGGGCCCTGAAGGAGGATCCCTCCTGTAGGCTGGACACACTCAAGTATGGTGCAACACTTGGCACTTTTGATGGTTGAGATTTTATCTCTGAATCTTAAAAAAAAATTGGATTCTTTTTACTATATGTACCTTATTTCACAGGCTGGAACCAAGTGCACCACGGTATAACAAACCTGGCCTTCGGAAGTGTAAGTTTCTATTTCTTTTTCTTCCACAAGTACAGCCCAACTTCAGGGCTAAAGTTGAGTCTTTATGTTTTAGAAGACATGTAAGTTACCTTAAGTTAAGATAAAGTTGAGGCCAACATTTCAACGTGTTTTCTCAATGAATATATTGATTCGCTAGGAAAAATGTTTTATTTATATTCTTCTTTTGACTGGTTCGGACCATGTATTGCCAGTGTTAAAACGTGACACTTTAGGGGTTAAGTCTTGTCCTACTACTCCAGATTTACCAATATTCACATCCCTGTGAAACATTATGAACTTCAAAAATGAAAGAACTGTTGTTCATTTTTGTCCAATTGTCTCCATCAGATGCCGTTGACATTTGCCTTGACCCAGACACGGCAAACAAAAAGCTCATACTGTCCAACTACTCCCAAACGGTGAAAGTAGGGAAAGAGAAGCAGATATATCCTGATAATCCAGAGAGATTTGACTATTGGAAACAAGTGCTGTCCACTGATGGCTTAACTGGTCGCAGTTATTGGGAGGTGGAGTGGGAAGGGCATGTTTATATAGCAGTGGCATACAAAGCCATGAAGCGACGGGGGGATCGGGAGGACTGCTGTCTTGGACAGAATGATAACTCCTGGAGTTTGAGCTGTTCTGAGGAGGGATTCTCTGGTTTGCATGCTAACAACAAAACAGCCACTTATAAAAAGCCTCCAAGCAGAATTGGTGTGTATCTGGATTGGGATGCTGGCATTCTGTCTTTCTACAGAGTGCTCAATGAGAAGCGGGACCACCTCCATACATTCCACAACACTTTCACAGAACCTGTCTTCCCAGCGTTCAGGATCAGGATAGAACCCGCAAACTCCTCTGTGACTCTCTGTTAGATATAGCAGATATTCATTTTAATCTATCAGTACTTTTGCTTGTAACACCCTTCACCGTGGAGTGGTTAAAGCCACTGACCTTGATGTAGACCTGGGAGGAACCTCAAGAGGGAGGCAGAGGAAGGTTGAGCAGCAAGGCCACTATTCATTTAGATATGTATACACTTAGAGACTCGCTCGCTCGCTCGTTTTCTACCGCTTGTTCCTCCACTGAGGGTCGCGGGGGGGACTGGAGCCTATCCCAGCACAATGGACGGAGGCAGGGTACACCCTGGACTGGATGCTGGGCCAACACATAGACAAACAACCATTCACTCTCACACTCACACCTATGGGCAATTTCAAGTTTTCAATTAGCCTAATCCCCAATTGCGCATGTCTTTGGACTGTGGGAGGAAGCCGGAGTACCCGGAGAGAACCCACAGGCACAGGGAGAACATGCAAACTCCACACAGAAAGCCCCCAGCCTTCATCCCAACCGGGAATCAGTCTTCTTGCTGTGAGGTGACAATGCTAACCACCACACCACTGTGCCGCCCACAATACCAGGGGAATGTGTTTATAGTTCGATTGGTCCAACTGAGACCTGATGCATTCTAAAATGCACATCTGATGTTGCGGCAGGTACCGCAGAACTTTGGAAGCTCTGGTAGTATGTCCAACCAGTTTTGGTTTGTTATAAAAAAAAACATTCATTAGGGTTTTTTGTTCTTTTGCACATTTTCTGTTCCAATGAAGGGATTCAATGTAAAAGAATCAAATCAAAGAAGACCATTGACCAAAACATCTGATCTATACTCTTCACTGTTTTTCATGTATACCATCAATCACTTTATAGCATTTATTAAGGGAATTACCATTTTTAATCAAGCATCAGTTGTATTCACTATCTAAATCTACTTTTTAGTTATTCATGTGAAAATGTGTAATGGATTATCTGTTGTCTTCCCATCAAACAATCAACATTTGATGAAATCTAAAGTAATTGTTTTTTGTTAGTTTCTTCATTGAAAATGACAAAACAAACATAAAAAAATTACACAAAATAAAATGTAAAAAGTGCAGGCAAATCAAATTTGACCTGAGGACAACAGGAAGACTTTTCATATCTAATATTCATATGTCTAATAAAAGTATAGATACAATAAAATGTTTGTTCTTTTTACATCATGTCTTCATATTTCCATGTATGCAGCACGCTTTAGCTTAAATACCTGACAGTATTCAGGAAATAGCTCCCAGCTGTGTGTTTCTTAGTTTAAATGTCTTAAATGAGCAGGAAAATGTACGCTGAAGCTTTTTGAGCAACCTCTCAATATTCAGGCAGGCGGTGCTCCTCAGATTATGGCTGCCTTCATAAACTGCAAAAAAGAATAAACACAACAAGCCTTTTACTGTCAGCACCAGAAAGTAATATAGATGAAAATGCCTCTGGATTTGTTGATTGAAATGTACCGTCTTGAAAGAGAAGCTGGCCACTTGGCAGTTACATGGCAAATTCTGGAGATGTGCCTGGAAACGAGCTGAGACAGAAGGCCAATATTCAAAATATTAACCAATTCGTTCATAAAATAGCTTATAATAATGTTCACTTTTGAAACAAATTTGCAAACTTCTTTCTGAGTCTTTCCACTCAACAACACTGAGAAAATGTAAAAAGTTTATCATCGAACCTTTAAGGACCAGAAGTTTTGTCAGGACCGACACAAACTCGTCGTATTCGATCCCGCCTTTGCTCTGAAACTCGTTCCACAGAGCTCTGAAGGTCTCGTTGTCCAGATCAAATTCTGTGGGACAAAAGAAACAAAATGACTCCTCAAAGAGACCAAGCGAGGGGGGCGGGGGGGCTTGGATGGTGGTGTGGCTCTTACCACGGTCAGAAATGGCCTTTTTCAGCTGCTTCTGCGTCACCAATGGGGGGTTCCTGCTCTCATAACTTTCCACATACTCCCTCCTGAGCGCGGACACAAAGTGCTCCAATTTGAAGACCTCCGTCAAGTCCAGGTCTCCGGATTTGTCTGCCTGAAGGTTCTAGTTACCAGAAATAACAGCACCTCAATCATGTCCCCTGAAGGACAAGCCTTAACCACCAAAACCATTTGCAAAGGATACGTCCATAAGAGTCAGCAGGAGGCGCCCCGTCTTCACGCTCAAAGCTAAAATTGGGGAGAACAATTCAAACTGTGTGTAAAAACCTTTTTGGCACCGATGGAGCGAGTTTAAAATAAAACTCACATTTGCCACGAACGCTGTAGCCCCCGGCATTCAGCCGAGCAAGGAGGCCTTCGACGTTCAGCATCTAAATGGAGACAAAGACAAACGTAGTTGGACAGATAGAAGCTCACAACGATCCACAGAACAATCAGACAGACTTCTGATCAAATTCATCTGAATTTTGGGGACCTCCAACAAACGGGGGGCAGTGTATCCAAACAGTCAGGTCAGGAGCCAAGTTCAGGCCTCACGGGGATTGAAGAGGTAATATTTCCATTCTTGAGACTTGAAAGAGTGTAAAACTGGCTGCGTATTTCACACTGCAGCCTTGGTTTACGTTAATAAAAAGAGGAAGTCATAAAAATAAATAGTATTAATTTTTAATCATCTTGCAGGAACGTAGTGATTTTTGAAGTTGTGTCTCACATTTTGAGCAATTTAAAAGCGTATGGTTAAACCTGACTTATTTACCTCAGGCCTGCTGTCCTCCTGTGAAAGGAAAGAAAAGACATCAACAAGGATGCCGAATCACCAAGGAATCCTGGAATTCCTCTTTTACGATAAATCACTGACTGTTGCACACGTGTCCTCTGGGAAGGAGTTGCACTGCAGCTCATCTGGCCAGGAGAGGCCGTAGCTGGTCATCAAGCCCTCGCAGCCCTGTCTGGCCCGCTCGCAGAGCGCCCTGCAGGGCCGCTGCACGCCGCCCTCCGTGCACCGGGGTGCGTACACCATGCACAAGAAGAGGCGGATGTCCTCGGAGCACACGGTCTGCACCAGCGCGTCGAAGAAGGACATCTTCATCATGGCTTCCCTTTGGCTTGTGTGCCCCAGCAGGTTGGGGGTGGTGGTCTGATTGTAGGACAGGCCCTGGCACATGGGGATGGTGATCGGCTCGCACATCTGCCCGCCGGTGCCGTGGCCGTACTGGAAAGAAGTACGGCAGAAGCGCAGGTCACTCCAGTTCAAAGCAGGTGAGATTTCACAGTGACAGACAGACTCACGTCTTCGCAGGTGTCAGTGCCGAACGCTTCACACCGGAGGGAGTCCGGCCACGGGAAGCCAAATTTGTTCATGAGCGATTCACAGCCCGACCTGGCCCTCTCGCAGAGCCGTCGGCAGGGAAGCACAGGCTTTCCCGACACGCACTTCGGAGCGTAGACGGAACAAAGGAAAGGTCTCATGTGAGCGGAGCAGTCCACCTTTATCAGTGGGAAAAACTGGTGCACTTCCAGGCCTGCTTGCTCCTGGGTCTTGTGGCCCAGGATGTTGGGCATGATGGTCTCGGTGTAGGACAGGTCCTTGCAGAGAGGAAGCGTGATGGGCTGGCAGGTCGCAGGGGCCACGGCGGTGTCCCACTGGAATGATCCAAACTCAATCACAAAGGAGGTATGTGTGTGCGCATCTACGAGCAAATCTAAATAGCTCCGAGATTAGGTCAAAGACCACCTGACCCTGACTTCCACTGATCAAAGTCTAATCTAAAAGTCTCCCTGTGATAGCACAAAGATCAAGTTGAACATTTTACCTGCTGGTAACGCCCGAGAGAGGCCCACACGTAAACCTTAGAGGCTTTGCAGAGATCCTGTTCAGGTTTTCATGCATTAAAGAGGGACTAACTTCACCTTAGTCAACCTCAGACTTACGTATTCGCAGGATTCCGTGGTAAACGCTTCGCAGCGGAGACCTTCTGGCCATTGGAAACCAAACCGTTTCAGGAGCGGTTCACAGCCAGTCCGGGCCTTTTCACAAAGCGTTCTGCAGGGAGGTCGAGGTTTCCCCGACACACACTCCGGAGTGTAGACCGAGCACAGAAAAGGCTTCATGTGGGGGGAGCAATCCGCGTGTATGAGCGGGGCGAACGTGTGCACCTCCAGGGACGCGTCGTCTTGAATTTTGTGGCCCAGGATGTTGGGTAGGATGGTCTGGGTGTAGGGCATGTCCTTGCAGAAAGGCACGGTGATCGGCTCACAGGTTGGTGTGGGCTCTGGCGTCACGGGAGACTCTCGACTCTGGATTTCCAGACACATCAAACAGCTTCATCAGTTCCTGATTCCACCCTAAACACAAACACCGTTCTCACCTGGACACAGTTGGACTCGGGTAAGGCATCACAGCGGAGCCTCGAGGGCCAGTAGAGCCGCTTGGCCCTGAAGGTAGCCTCACAGTCAGCCTTGACTCTTTCACAGAGCGCCCGGCACGGCTTCTTCCAACTGTCGCTGTCCGAGCCGCACTCGGGGACGGTGGCACGGCACATGAGCGTGGCGATGTTGGGCGAGCAGGCGCTCTCCACCATCTGTCCGATCTGAGGCATGTTGTAGCCCAGCACCCCGCTGGGATAAGGGGAGGTGGCGTATCCCAAATCCTTACAGAAGCTGGTTGTGATTGGTTTGCAGTTGTCCCTCTTACTGGTGCTGGCGGCCACCTGCTGGGACACCAGCGAGCCCAGAAGCACCAGAACCAAACTCTTCATGGCTGTGGGTACCCTCCAAACCACTCGTGAGCTGTTCACCGGAGCTTTGAGATGTTTGAGATCACATCCCTGCTGATGTGCTGAGGGGGGAGGAGGAAGAGGAGGAGGAGTCTTCCTCTTGAGTTGCTCAGGAACCACGATGCTCAGACTGGTCTCAAAGCAACAGCTACATTCTGGGAAATTCAAGTTGTTATTATGAAAACATCTGGTTGTAATTTTGGGGGTTCTGGGGGAGGGTGTTACATAAACACACAATTCTGTTGACTCTTTCTTCCAGAGCTACTCTGGCTCCCAATAAGAACGTTCAGTCCAAATTGGTTTATTGTTGAACTTTTATTGACTCCAACAAGAGCAGCAGAGGAAGGAGAAGCCTTAAACCTGTAAAGTTGTTCAGTGCAGGGCTGTGAGCCATCTTAGAAAACCTCAAAAACAGCTTTCTGACATCAAATTAAACATAAAGTCACATCTCAGGTGTGACCCAACAGACCCTGAAACCAGCACCTGATGGAGTTGTCCTCCAGTTCTCCTGATGGTGGGCTCTTCTCACGCTTCTGCAGGCCTGTTAATCCATCAGCAGAGCCCGTTGATCCAGGCGCCACCATGACGGACCTCCTGCTGATACTTGGTTTGTTTGCAATGTTGTAAGTCCAGATTTTTTTCACAGTTTGAGGAAGTGTGGTTTTATTGTGGGGGGGGGGGTTACGCAACAGCTCATTGTCCATCTGGTTTCATTGTGTCTCATAGTCTTTCTATAAACACCTAAACTAAGATAACATGAATATGAGGAATATGAGTAGCTGCGACACCTTTGAAACAGTTTAACAATTTATTTTATCCATGACCAGTGTCACCCAAAAGGTTTTAGATTAAAATAATGTTAATATGAGCAGAATTTAGTGGTTCGTTATGAAGAGAGATAGTTGTCATAAGACTTTAAAAAATGCTGTTAAAATACAAAAGCACAATAAATATATATATTTTTTTCCATTCATGGTAATATAAAAAAAATATATATTACTATATGATATATATATTAATTAAATGGTAGTACATTTCTGAAACCTTTGAGATATTGATATTTCTCATTTTACAAAACCCTTAATTTAAAAAGAGCAATTATAAACCACAAAACATGTATACATTAAGTAGTTGATAGCAGTCCATTTAAAATAGTTTTAATACTGTTTATTATTTTGGGTTCATTCAATCAACACTCAACAACATTAAATATATATCACCTTTATTTGAGGCACGTTTGATTCTGTGTGACTGTAAATTAAACGACAGTGAAGGAGCATCAGTCGAGCACCATCTTGTTTTTGGTCTTAAAAGTTTGAGGCTCCAAAGTGCAGCGACCCAGATAAAAATCACATTAATGTGCTACTTGTTGTTTTTCTTTTACTCTTTTTCCTCTTCACGTTGGGAACGCCGTCCTGCAGCAGCTCTGATTGTGCGGATCCCTCTTGGCCCTCCTCTGATCCTCTCCTGGAGGATTTCTTTTTCTTGGTTTTCCTCTCGGGCTGCGGGTCGTCGGGTGCCGCGGTTCGTCCTTCTCCGCTCGGCTCCGCCTCAGCTTTCTTCTTTTTACGTTTCTTTAGCGTCTCGACACAACTGTCGCCCCCCTCGGCGGACACAAGTGTCTCCTCGTCGACGCTTTTCCTTCTCTTCTTCTTCTTCTTCTTCGACGTGACGTGGGCTTCGCTACCTCCAGCCACCTCCTCCAGGGCCTTCCTGGATCTCCTCCCTCCGACCGTTTTCCTCGAGGAGCCTCCAACGGCCTCCTCCTCCCCGTCAGCGGACTCGAGGGCTGGTTCTTCTCCGCCAGGCGGTGGAGGCCGCCGGTCCCTCTTGCCGTACTTCGCCATAAACTCCGCCTCCTGCTGCTCAAGCCTGGCCAGTTTGGCGCTCATGGTCAGCCCGTATCTCGCCCCCTTGTGGGCGGTGCGCCCCCCGCCGCAAGCCGACACCAGGTCGGCGTCGGAGAGGTCGGCGGTGCTGGACAGGTCCAGCCGGCGGTCGTCCTCGTCGCCCAAGCTGCCGCCGCCGCCGCCGTCCTCCGACGGCGAGGACTTCGGCTCCGGCTGCTCGTGGCCGGACAGCAGCGTGGCTGACTTGACGAAGCGACCGTACAGCTTCTCTTTCGAGGACGAGGCCTTGAGGGGCTTTTTGTTGCAGGCCGCCCCAACGCCCTCGGCGGCGGCGCCCGGGTTCTTCTTCAGCTGGACGCCGCCCTGGTCGGCCTCCACCTGCAGGCTGGACGACGCCTTGTTGAAGACGTGGTCCCACCAGTGGAAGGTGAACTGGTCCCCTTCCTTGTGGCCAACCCCGGCCTTGTCAGCTTTCACTTTCACTTTGATGGCCTCGGAGATGCCCTTCCCGGCCCGGCCCAGTCCCTTTCCGCGTTCCCAGCCGTGACACAGGAGCTGCTTCTCCGCGAACGACAACCCTCGACCCTTGCCTTCTTCCATGGTCACGCCTCGAGGGCTTCTTTTGTGAAGGTCCTGACGGCGGGGGGGCACAAATAGAAATAAAAATAGACCTCCTCCAGCCACGTGTTTCGAGCGGACCTCGGACCGGAACAGCTTCTTCTTCTACGAGCCGGTCGACGATCGTAACGGGGTTTTACCGCCACCAAGCGGACTGGAGCGGCCGAGAAGACCTGGAAAACACACGGCAAAAACACTTTTCAGCTAAACAATCCTCCCTTTAAAAAGACAATAAAGTAAGCTTATCGCGCCCCAGCGCTAACGAGAAGATTTGCTTTTTCCGAGCGTTTTATTTTGGTGAGGTGGTGACGTCTTTCCGGTCCCACTTCCTATAACAACAACAACCCCGGAGCTAACGGCGGCTAACGCAGAAAAGACGAGCTCGTCGCGACGATCGGGTAATAAAGTCGTCGTCCCCGAC
>CAJVRN010000126.1:11107500-11132500 GCA_911728415.1 Lagocephalus sceleratus
TCAGGGGCGATGCGGAGCCGCAGGTGAAGTGCTGCGTCTCCCGGCTGTCTGAAACACTCCCAGCTCCGGCTCAGGTTAACCCGATTATTCCCTCGTCCGGCTCATTTGCATCTGCATCAAACTGACGACGGCGGCGAGGCCGGAAGGGGGGGGGGGGCAGAAAGGGGGGCAGAAAGGGGGGATTTATTCGGTTACGTTAAAGGAGGGTGAGCTTTAAGAGACGGAGGAAATCTGGAAACACTTGGATCGAACGCTCAGAACTGGATTAAATTAAGATTAAACCCTCACACACACACACACACACACACACTCACACACACACTCACACACACACTCACACACACACACACACTCACACACACACACTCACACACACACACACACACTCGCTGTGCTCGGACACGTCGGTGTGTGATGCTCTGGTTGTTGGGTGTGTGTGTGGGGGGTGGGGGGTGGGGGGGGGTCGTTGTCGCCCAGGATACACCTTCCCGACGTCTCCAGACGTCGCCCCGACATTGTGATGCTGGTGCGCTGCCAGGCGGCGGCGGCGGGGCCGCTAAAAGCCCCGGGGGGAGGAAGCGACGGGCCAAAATGCAAAATTGATGGAAACGACATTAGATTGCGCTCGTGCTCCTCACTGTGTAAATTATGCCCCAAAATGGACTCTCTGGCCCGACTGTTGGCTCCAATTTGCGAGGCCATACCTCACGGCGGCGCGCCGCGCCCTTCCCCTCTCCCTTTAATCCAATCACGGCCACACTGGAGGTTATTTATTTGTTTATTTATTTATTTTCGAAGGATGAAGGCGATTCTTATCAGGGCAGAAGTGGAGCTCTCTTCCTGGTGAAACGGTGACTAACGTCCAGCCATCGATCCGTCAGTTCGTCTGCGGTGGCGGGCTGATGGCTCTGCTGATAGAGGCTGCACGCGCACGTGTGTGTGTGTGTGTGTGTGTGCGTGTGCGTGCGCGTGTGTGTTTCAGATTCTGATGGAACACGCTCAGGAACAGCCCCCGTGAGCTGAGGTCATTTCTGACATTCTTGTAACTCGTCGTCTCTTTTTTTCGGCGCTCCTGGGATGACTTTGGCGTGGTCGCCGTGGTAACGGCTCGCTTGGGGAGGAGGGGGGGGGGCGACCTCGGTCTCAGAGTCTTGGTCCGGTCTTGAACCGTCGAGAACTTCTCGTCCCGACACCGTTGGGAAGCACCGATGGTCAAGAACCTCCAGAGAACGCCATTTTAAAAGTCTGATTTGCGGTGGTTGCCGGGGGCAACGGCATCTGGCAGATGTTTGCGCAGCCTGGCTGCGTTCATACGAGGCCTCTGGAGCACACACCCAGTCAGGGGGTCTGGAGAACTGACCCCAGGCTGGATCGAGGGTCTAGAGGGGACTCCATCGGCCTCCACCGAAGTTTGGAACCACCCGGACCTTCTCGGGAGACTCCTGAAGACCTCTGGTGGACCCAGGGATTCATCTCGCTGGTGGTGTTTGGAGAAACCCGGTGTCCTCGGAGCAGAACCAGAAGCCCGGAGATGTCAACCTCAGGCCCGACCCGGAACCACCCAGGACCTCAGACCAGGCCGGAGGGTCCCCGAGGTCCTCGAGGACCCACCAGAACCACGAGGGGAACCCGACCGAACACCTCTGAGCTCCAGGGAGTCCGACCAGGAGAACCCCGGAACACCCTCGAACGCAAGTGCGTAGAGTTTGGGTCTTCACCTCGACGTCTGGAGGCCCCAGGTGAGTCGAGGGGAAGAGCCTGAGAACGTTCTCCACCTTCAAAACACTCGTTGAATTCCTTCTTGTGTGAAGATCAAAGACGGAGAACTGGACTTTTTATTCCAGAACAAAAACACCAAAATGCTTCTGAAGACCTCCACGCAGAACTCCTCTCCTGCGTTTGCTCACGACACACAAACTTAAATAAAACGCTACTTTCATAATTTATTAGACGATTAAAAAAGAGCCCATAACATCAGTCAGTGACGCACGCGGTGGTTGGTGACATCTTTATATCGTTCCAGATGTTTACAAAGGTCTCAAGTGTGATATCATACAGAGCGCGCTCTCTCCAGACAGCAAAATAAATATATTGCACTTAAAACATAAACGAGAAACGTCTCTTTAGTGTCAGATAGAAAAAAAAAAAAAAACGGTTTTATTTACACCCGCTCTTAAAAAACAAACGATGAAGGTTTGGAGACCGACGTTTACGGAGGACGGAGTAAAAGGTCTCAGGTTCAAAGGGTTTGATGATCTGGGAAGTGTTGTTGATCTGTGTTTGGACCTCAGAAACGAGATAAAAACACCTGAAATTTTATTAATTTGGCTCAGATTAAGATTATTTGACCAAAATGTGATCAGAAATTTAATCTGGATGCTTTTTTTTTTTAAAAGAAATTTAAATAAATCCCTTTAATTTGCTGCCAAATTCGGTTAAATCGGAACAAAATAGTCAAAAGTCGTCCACGGAATTAAAAACGTTTTCAGAATTTTCATGTCTTTTTTTTTTTGTGATTTCAGGACTGAATCGATGAACATGTCATCATGTGACTGACCCACGCCAGTAAAGGTGACCCCCCCCCCTCACACACACACACACACACACACGCTTCCTGTCTGAACATCTGGCTGCGCCATGATGACGGCAGACGTCAGACCCCCCCCCCCACCCCCCCGTCTGCGGCGTTCTGGCTCATCGATGCTCTCGACTATTTACACATCTGTACACATCAGGACCGCAGACCCCGGGGGGCGAGGGGGGGGCTCTCCGGGGAGTTTGTGCAGGTCGGTGAGGAAGCTCGAACACGACGGAGGCTGGAGGCGAAGACCTGACCGTTCCTTTGATGTTCCCTCTTCCGAACCTTTGATGTCCCTCCTCCGAACCTTTGATGTTCCTCTTCCGTTCCTTTGATGTTTCTCCTCCGAAGCTTTGATGTTCCCTCCTCCGAAGCTTTGATGTTCCTCCTCCGAACCTTTGATGTCCCCTCCTCCGAACCTTTGATGTTCCTCCTCCGAAGCTTTGATGTTCCTCTTCCGTTCCTTTGATGTTTCTCCTCCGAACCTTTGATGCTCCTCCTCCGAACCTTTGATGTTCCTCCTCCGAACCTTTGATGCTCCTCCTCCGAACCTTTGATGTTCCTCCTCCGAACCTGGAACGCTGGTGTGGCCGGGCGTCTGTCCTCGGTGTCTGTCCTATATGTTCCACTTACACTGGTGTCTACTGCAGTCGGCATGCGTCCTATAGAATACGTATACGTGTGTTTCTACTCGCGTCGGGAGTTTCTGAGTAAATGTGGCGTCTTAAATCGTTCTACGCTTCGTTTGTACTTGAGTTTCAGCCGCGGGGTGACTGTACAGGAGCCCCGCCTCCTTTGAAACCCGGAAGGTCGGCCGCCTCCAGAACCTCGGCCGAGGCCTGCGGACGTTCAAACGGCATCAGGGGGCCCCCCCCCACTTCGTGGAGGAGTCCAGGCTCCGCCCCCCTCCCTCCCCCAGGTCAGTAACAAACATGCGGCGGCGAGGCGCGCCTTGGGGGTTCCGTGGGTCGCGTCTGCTCGCTCCGGGTGTGGGGGGGGGGTTGGGGGTGGGCGGTGGGGGGTGGTGAGGGGGGGGGTCAACTATCTACAAGCTACGAGTCGGGATCATACGAAGGGCGTCATGACGGTGGAGGAGTGCCGCAGCCCCTGGATGGCGGCGTACGGGCCCTGCTGGAAGTAGTGGTGGTAGCGCGGCATGTGGAAGGAGGGGAAGGACGGCCCGCCGCCCTGCATGGTCCCGGCCAGCGCGGTGGGGGTCAGCGGCACGCCCAGCCGGCCGTAGGGGGGCAGCGAGCCCTGGATGGGGTGGGGCAGCGAGGCGGCGCCCGTGCCCATCGCCGCCGACAGCGACTGCGGGTGCTGGAAGCCCGAGAAGCCCGAAGTGGTGGTGACCCAGGAGCTGAGCGAGAGGTTGTCGGAGGCGGTGAAGGCGGAGGCTGCGGGGGGGAGGGAGGGGGGTAGGGGGATGTTACCATGGCAACCGGATCAAGAAACACAGCGGGGGGGGGTCTACGGGGGGGCGGGGCCTCACCTCTGCTGTGGGCGGCGTGCGCGTCCTCGCCCAGGCCCTCCTCGTCCCCGGCGTAGGTCCGGATGGGCGACCGCGCGTACGAGTGCTTGTGGATCAGGTTCTCCACACTTTCCCTGCAGCAGAAGCCGAAGAGAGAGCCGCCAACGTGAATCTCCTTGATCCCCCCCGAAACGCCGAAGAGACGCGGAATCTGACGGCTGTGTGTGTGTGTGTGTGTGTGTGTGTGTGTGTGTGTGTGTGTGTGTTTACCACAAAGTGCATTAGCTCATCTGAGTCTTGTCAGATAGCGCTTCTCAAACGCAGCAGCAGAAACTGTGTGTGTTTGCGTGTGTGTGTGTGTGCGCGTGGGTGTGTGGACAGGCAAGTGGTCTGCATCATGAGGGCCATGCGTCCACATTAGTGCCCCCCCCCAGCCCACGCAGGCCCCCCCACCCCTCCAATTAGGTTAGGGAAGTGCAATATCTGTCAGCAGAGGAGTACAAATGTGTGTGTTTTTATCAGCGTCGGGGCCTCCAGCGCAGCAGACTCCCACAATGCACAGCGACGGCAGGACAGGGGGGGTGGTGGGGTGTGTGTGTGTGTGTGTTGGGGGGGGGGTCCTGCGTGCTGGTTTCAATCAGTCACTGCGGCCGATTGAATTAGAGTGTGTTTTAGTGCAGTGGCCGACTCCAGACTAATGTGATTTCTGCAGCTCCCCAAAGATCAATTGATCAGGACTAATTCACAGCCCTCAAAAAGAGAGAGATGGAAGAGGAGGAGGGTGAGGAAGAGGGTGAGGAAGGAGGGGGGGGTGAGGAGGAGGGGGAGCCCAGTCTGGCCGGTTTTCCACTGTCTCTTATTTCAGAGTTTGATTAAGGAAAATGGAGAAATGTTGCGACTTGGTCGGCAGATAGTGCCGGAATCGGGAATTAGGACAAATGTGTTGGCTTCAGGAGTGTGTATAAAAATGTGTGTGTGTGTGTGTGTGTTCCCTCCTGGAATACACACATGTTTACCGCCTCTCATAAACCCTCCACCTTCATCCTAATCTCACAGATAAATCTTTTCCGTGAGCAGACACAAACAGAAAATGGAGAAAACGTTAAAACGTTGCGCAACGGGCGAATGTGTGTGTGTGTGTGTGTGTGTGTGTGTGTGTGTGTGTGTGTATAGCCGGGTCAGAACACAGAATCCCCTGTACCTCTCCATGTCCGTCAGCCGCGATGAGTCCCGGAAGCCTTTGGCGAAGGGATTACTGTCGATCTTCAGTTTGGTGATCTGGAGAACAGCAGGCACGTTCAGTATTTTTAACACCTCCTCGCTTCAGGCCTCGGCTCTGAGGGCCCGAGTGAGCGCTCCCGCCTCCTAGACGATCTTTGGCCGTCTCCTAGACGATCTTTGGGCCGCACCTGAGGATCACCTGCGTCCTGGTCCGGGTTGACCCAGATTAAAGGCGGTCTAATCCACGTCCCTGGCTCACTGATACTCGTGATAATACCTCGTCACCCTCAAACCCCCGCCTCAGGACGCATCCGTCCGACCCGATGCGGCCGACGGCTGCCGACGGGTGCCGACGGCCTCTCCTCCCCCCTCACGGGAGCCTCAGCAGCCTCCGACGGACAGAGACGTCCCCGGGCCTTCGGTCTGGACCGCGTCGTCGAGCGTTACACTAATTCTATCGACGTGAAATGTGATTTGTCGTCTCAAGCCGATCCACCTCTGGAGGCGATCTGCGGCGGTCCAGAGGTGGATCCGGAACCGGGCCAGGAGGTGCACGTACCAGCTGGTTCTGGTAGGCCGTGACGGCCGTGAAGACCGTCTCCACGAACACGAAGGTGCGGAACTCCTCCGACTTGAGGTTGAGCAGCGAGGCGGTGTGGTCCTTCTTCTTGATGATGTGCACGCGCGGCTGGTACTTGTGCATGGAGTTGAGGATGATCTGGAGGGGCACAGGTGAGCACGTGGGGTCAGGTGAGGTCAGGTGAGGTCAGGCTTACCCACAAACGTCACCTTTACCTTCCGCATAAAATATAAATACATATAAAACCACGAATGTGAAATTAAATGTTTGAATCTTCAGATTTAAATTTTAAAAAAAATCCCGAAAAAGTATTTTTCACACGATCACCTCCAATAAAACTAAAATTATTTAACAAACGAGCAATTTTCTTATTTTCACCAATTTGAAATAATCGAAATATAGAAAAACACAAGTCAATAATATCATGTTTTACTACAATAAATAACTAGAACACATAATTTTATAAATTTATCGAAAATATGAAAAACCCAAATTTGTTTTATATCATGACCATTTTTTATTATTCTAATATTTATTATTTATTGTGGTAATTCATGTTATTATTGACTCGTATTTTTCTAATCTTATATTAGAATAATATGTCCTAATATTTCTTTTTCTGCTTGTGTTCATCAGAAGGTAAATAAACGCAACATTCAGCGTCTTTTCTGCTTCACAATTATTTTTTTAAACCCTCAAAACGCTTCAATTCCTGCTGTTTTTACACTAAAAGTGCATCTTAACCGTGTGGCCCTCTCCCTAAAGTGTCGTTTGCAGCAGGAGTGTGTTCGAGGGGTGTGTTCGTCCTCGTCTCTGCCGTGCGGGGCCTCACGTGTCCGTGCTGGTCCAGCTCGTTGTTCGTCAGCTTGACCTTCTCGAAGGACACCATCTGCTTCGTGAGCTGCTCGCCGCTGAACGGGGAGTCCGGGTGGACGTACAACCTGCGGGCGAGGCGGCGCACCTGTCACCCCCCGTGCGCTCTGATTGGCCGAGGCGGCCCTTCAGGTGAGCGCCAACAGCCAATCAGCGGCGAGGAACAAAAAACACACACACACACACACACACACCTGCACGAGCCGCCCGTTTACGAAGATGTTATTTTAACCGTGTTTAGAGATAAATGTGATTAAATCAAAGCACGTTAACTCAGACAAAAACACGGGTGTGATTTTAGAACTGCAGATTTTTCGACGTCACTTTTATTAAATCAACGAACCGCTCGTTTGTCACCGACTCCTCAATTATCCCGGATTTTTTTAAGGAATTACCCGAGTTGTTTAAAATAAAACGGCCTCATCCAGACGCATGAAAGAGGAGCTCGAACCCCAGTAATTTACGTTTGGATCTAGTCGGTATGACGTCACTGTTCACGGTTAAAAAACACAAAAATTAAGAATTAAATTTCTCGTTATTGAGGTAAAGTCGTAGTTTGGCTGTCGAGCGTTTAACGTTTAATTTAAGTTAAACTTAGCTTTAATTTGTTTTTTTTTTTTAAAGATGTTTTGGGCTTAAACGTGTGCAGAGGTGGTAAATAATGGTGGGGGCGTTCGGGCCCAGGTGAGGGGCCTACCTGGCGGGCAGGGGCGGGTCGGCCTTCCCCGCCACCAGCCAGGAGGAGCGGTGGTAGGCGTACCGGTACCGCTTGTTGTCCACCGGGACGATGTCCATCAGCACGATGTACTTGGAGTCCTGGTCCACCCCGGAGAAGGACACCCGGATGGTGGGGAACATCCTCCTGCGGACAGGTGACAGGTGAGCAGGCCACGCCCCCCCGTTCAGGGGAAACACAGACCCGGACGCGGAGAGGTCAACGACCCGCATTTAAAACTTAAAATACGTTATTTAAAGAAAATATTTACCCTTTCAAGGAGAAGGTGTATAAATAAGTATAATGAACACCTTTAATAAGTTTAAAAGGTCTCTGCTGTGACGCCTAAAACAGCGTTCACGAGTTTGATTCGTGTTTAAACTATCACGGATTAATTTAATTTAAAAGATGTATTTTTAAAAAATAAAATAAAATAAATTTAAATTAAAAAAATGTTAAAAATCAATTATGTTTTTTCGATTATTTAAAAAAAGACTTTTAATTTGAAACGACTCTATTAGCTTTATTATTCTTTGAGAATTTACTTCTAAAGGTAAAACCGTATATTTGGGATTTTTATTTTTGAACGACATCAAACACGATTCTCACGCGTGACAACAACACAACATTATTATTATTGTTATTATTATTGTTGGTGCTATTATTATATTATTTGTATTACAATAATATTACTATATTATTATTATATTATTATAATATTACAATATTATTATTGTTATATTATTATTATTACTATTATTGTTATTATCATCATTATTATTATATTATATTATATTATATTGTATTATTTTTTTTATTATTATTATTACTATTATTGTTGTTGTTGTTGTTGTTCTACTCTCTTATTTTCTAAAATAATCCGTGAGTACCTCCCGGACTTGGTGATGATCATCTCGGTGCCCAGCTCGTGGAACTTGTCCCACAGCTCTTTGGTCTCCAGGCTGCAGGAGATCTTGGCCATCTCCTCGCTGGGGACGCCCGGGTTGGTGGGGATGAGCGGCTCCGTGCACACGCCCGGCGCGCTCCCGCCGCCGAAGTCTCCGTGTGCGTCCATGGAGGAGAGCTCGGCCAGAGCCTGCTGGCTGCAGGAGGACTTCTCCACGAATTGTTCTGGGGGTCGAACAAACACGAGAGAGGAGCGACGAGGGACGGTAACGATTTTAATATTCTCGTTATTTTATAACTCACAAAAAACACCTTAAATAAAATATAAATGTGCACTTTAGTACGCTTGTTATTGAAAATATATTTAACTAAAGCAAAGTGAGGGGGAAAAAATCCTTAAAATGTCAAAAAAAACCCTCTTGTTTTATATTTAAATATTAAAAACAGAAATCGCAACAGGTGGATTTGGTGCAGAAATATTCCTGCATTTAATTATAATTAAACCAGATCCGTAATAAAAGTTATTTTAAATGAAGCTCGCTCGTGAAATGGGGACATTAAAGGTCCACAGACCTCTCGAACCTTTACAAACACCTCGTTTTATAAAGTAATTGTCTTCCTCCTCGAGGTTAAAGCCTCCTCTCGTCCTCCGCTCCTCTTTATTTTTATTCATCTGCGCCCCGGTCCCGTCCGCAGCCGCCCCGGGGGTCTTACCGAGGGGCTTGATGGTGTTCTCCTCCGGCTCTTTGTCCTTGCTGGACTTCCCGCTGGACATCAGGGCGGCGATGGAGAACGCGTTGGCCCGGGACGAGAGCTGCGGCTTGGGGGACGACGTGTACTCCATGTCGGTACGGGGGGGTGAGGGGGGGTGAGGGGGGGAAGATATTCCAGCGGAGGTGAAGGAGCGTGCAGAAATCCTCCAGAGGTTCTCCTGATGTTCCACCAGCAGAGGGAAAAGCGGGCCTGTCCTCTCAAGCGGAACCGGGTGCGGGTCTGTTCGGACGCATGTCGGAACCGGACCGAGTCCAGAGGCGTCTGCGTCCCGCGGCGTCGCTCCTGCGGGTCGCTGCTCCGCGGGACGCTCCAGAGCCCCTCTTATAGCCCCCGCAGCCCTCCAATCAGGACCTCCGGGCCCCCCCCCACCACCACCGTCCCACCGTCCCGGCGCGGCTCCGAGCCCCCGGCGGCCAATGGGAGAGGAGCTCGGCTTGTCACACCGGCGTGTGCGTGTGCGTGTGCATGTGTGTGTGCGTGTGCGTGCGTGGGGCCACGCACGCCTCACCACGTCAGGGCCACATTTACACCAGGAGGCTGCAGGTCCTCCTCCTGCTGACGCTCGAGTTGAGATGGTGACCGCAGACCTGCAAAGAAACGATCGGATTTACCGAGTTTATAATAAAACATCAGATTTAGTGACTTTATAATAAAACATCGGATTTACTGAGTCACCTTGACACAAATCTGAGGCCAAAATAAATAAATCTCGGGGTTCTCTACGAAACCAGAAAGATTTCTTCGAATTATGAGGTTAAATTCTGAAGAATTTATCTTTAATATCTCGCGAGGCGAAAAAAAAAACAACGAGGGGAACGTCAGAAAGTTTAAATAAATTTGGTTAAAAGGGTGAAAATAAGGAAAAAATGATTTAGAATTAATTATCCTGAAATTAAATAGTTAAAAAAAAAATAGAAAATATTTTAACTTTTAAAATCTAGAGTAAAAACAAATTTTTTATCATAAAAATATAATAAAATAATAATAAATAAAGATTGGTTTCTATTACATATAAGAAATGTGCTGTCGAAAATTATCTGAATTATGAGGTAAAATGAAAACTTTAGATTAAAGTTAGAGTTCAGAAATAAATCACGAACGCAAAAAAATGTCAAATAAATTCATAATTTAATTTTACAAAAAAAAAGCCTTTACAAAAATATTTGTACCACCTCGGTCCAAATCATTTTCCAAACTACTCAGGAGGGGAAAATCACCATGGTAACTTCTGGTGGCCCCCCCAGGGCCCCCAACCTTGTTTCTGTCTCGATGTCGTAAAACTTTACGAGTTCCTTCAACACTTAAAAATCAAAATTTAGGCTAAATCAGGTGGCGGGTTTAAAACGCGTAAAACACGGACGATAACGTCCAGTTGAAACGAAGCGTTCATAAAAGCTGATTATCACCGACGACAGCGACGCGTTAACACGTTAACACAACGACCCCGAGTTCGTGTTACAACGTAAACACGGGTGAGAGGAGCGCCGCTGGACGGTTGTTGTTACTGCTGTTGTTCACGTTTTAACGTCGACTTCACGCGATCGTCGTTAAAGTGAAGTGACGTCTTCCTCCCGAGGACACCGAATATTTCAGTTTACCGGGCTAGCTGGTTTACGGCGTAGTCGCAGTCGGCGTAGGATAAAAAATGCACGTTTACCAACGACCCAACGGAGAAGGGCGGAGCAGGCGCCCCCCGGTGGTTGGTTGTGGTACTACACACAAGCTCCTCCCCCTCCCAGACCCGATCACGTCAGATTCCCCCAGAGAATGTTTGTTGTCTTTCAATTGCGTTTCCTTGTTTTTTCCTCATCGGTTCGATCTTAATTCGGTATTTCAGGGAAAGAAGACGAACGAGCGCGGCGGCGTTCCCGTCCTCGAACTCGATGCTTCGGGTTTCGCCTCGCCGCGACCCGCCGCGCTGAGCCGGGCGCCCGTCTCCGCTGCAACTGTGATTGGGGTTTTTGTCCTCGTTATGTGATGTCAGGTGAGAGAGACCCTCAGCAACTGTGAGAAATGCCTCTACAACACACACACACACACACACACACACACACACACACACACACACACACACACACAGACACACACACACACACAGAATAGTTATTGAGTGCAGCAGCAGCAGTCTTGGGTTAATCCGTTCTGTGACACACATCAGTGAGTTTCTAATCTCTCTCTTCTCTCTCTCTTTCACACTCACACACACTCACACACACACTCACACACACACACACACACACACACGACCTTTTCAGCACAATGTGCTAACAGGAAATGTACTTTTTCAGGGCCTATACAGTAAGAACCTTTATTTTTATACCCCTCGTGTGTCTAAATTCTGGGTGAAGTGAGGTGTTCGCACACAAAAGTCGAGAGTGTGTAGTCGCGTAATCGTGAACCTTTGGTCCCCTCAAGGCTCCTTTCTGGTGTCTAAACCCTTTAAAATGTCCTCTAAAGTGCCCTTGAGTGGATGAGACGTGACGGCCGGTGGCGTGAAAGCGTTCTTTTCTGTTAAGAAAACACACTAAAGCCCCCCCCCCCATCCGTGGACGCTGTTATTCCGACAAAGCGCCCTCTAAAGTTCCTTGGCGGCCGACAAGTGTGATGAAGCTCCGCACGAGGGATGCTGGAGGGAAGAGCACCGGAGTGCCCACCCGGCGGACAACGTGTGACAGCGCCCTCTCTGATGCCCTTTTACTTTATGAAGATGATAAAGTGCCCTCTTGAGCATCCCCCCAGCCTCCACACACACGCCCGTGTGTGTGTGTGTGTGTGTGTGATCACCTCTCCTCCTCAATGTCACTCTCCCTCTGGAGGCTCACACATAAACACTGGGCCTGCGGAGCAGCTAAACCCATTAAGGGGCTCCTGGATGCAGATATTTAATAAGAGACCTGTGCGGCTAAATGAGATTAGCTCACAATTGCCGCTGGATAATGTGCTAAAAGCTTTCCCACTTAAGCGTCGCTGCTTTCTGAATATTATTCACACTTTGGGGGGAAACAGCAGCAGCACAGCAGGCAGGTAGCAGAGAGGAGCGGGGGGGGGGTCAGGTTTGGGGGGGAGGGGGGGAGAGGGGAGAGAGGTGAGGAGAGGAGAAGAGAGAGGAGAGAGAGGAGAGAGAGAGGATATGAGAGAGGAGAGGAGAGGAGAGAGAGGAGAGAGAGAGGAGAGGAAGAGAGGAGAGAGAGAGGAGAGAGAGAGGAGGAGAGGAGGACAGGAGGAGAGAGGCAAGAGAGGAGAGGAGGAGAGGAAGAGAGAGGAGAGAGAGGAGAGGAGGGGAGAGGAGAGGAGGAGAGAGGAAGGGATAATCAGATTTAGGGGAGGAAGGGATGGAGCTGTTGAAGGGAGGAGAGGAGAGAGAGGAGAGGAGAGGAGGAGAGAGAGGAGGAGGAGAGAGAGAAGGAGAGATAGGAGGAGAGAGAGAAGGAGAGATAGGAGGAGAGAGAGGAGGCGAGGAGGAGAGAGGAGAGGAGAGAGGAGAGGTGGAGGAGAGAGAGGAGGAGGAGAGAGGAGAGGAGATAGAGAGAGGAGGAGAGATAGGAGGAGAGAGAGAAGGAGAAATAGGAGGAGAGAGAGAAGGAGAGATAGGAGGAGAGAGAGAAGGAGAGATAGGAGGAGAGAGGAGAGGAGAGAGGAGAGGTGGAGGAGAGAGAGGAGGAGGAGAGAGGAGAGGAGATAGAGAGAGGAGGAGAGATAGGAGGAGAGAGAGAAGGAGAGATAGGAGGAGAGAGAGGAGAGGAAGAGAAGAGAGGAGGAGGAGAGGAGGAGGAGAGAGGAGAGGAGAGGAGGAGAGGAGGAGAGGAGGAGGAGAGAGGAGTTTGTAACCAGGAGTTTGTCAGAGGAAGGAGACTGAGAAGTGCAGAAGTTTCCTGAATATGAAACATTGAGTCGTTGAATCTCTAAAACGACAATGACCCCCCCCCCCCCCCCCCCACACCCCCCACACCCCCGACGCTCCCATTGTGTTTCCGTCTCACCCCGACTCTCCCCGGAGCTCACCGACGCTCCTAACGGGACGCGTGGCGCTCGCCATGCCGGGCGCGTCCTCGCCGCAGCACTCAGGGACATGACGGGGGGGGGAGGGGGCGGGGTCAGCTCCTGATGTTCATCAACCAGCTGAACGTTGTCTCCTCTACTTTCACCTTTGACCTCTGGGACTCACCCTCCCGCCCCCCCAGGACCGTCTCCGCTCCTCGAAATCGCCCCCTCTCTCCGCCCGAAGTTCGTTTTTTTTTTTTTTTCTTTGAAGGTCGGAGCGAGTCGTCTTTGATCCCCGACTCCTTCGACCTTTGATGACGGACTCCTCCCCTCCGTTTACGCCGCGCTCTTCCCCCCTCGCCGTCTGACCTTCTGCCCCCCCCCATCCGGCGATGAAACGCAACAGAAAGTCGAGATGTTTTCGCTTTCTCCCACAAACAGATCATGACGGATCGCACATGAGCTGATTTAACGCGCCTTTGATCCCGAGCGCGCCCTCGCCTAACGTGGACTCCCGTTCACCTGCTGGCGGTCGCCGGCGGGGGGGGGCTTCAACACACACACACACACACACACACGCACACACACACACCTCCAGATCTGGAGGCATGCGGCGGTCGGTCTGTTGCCTCCGTTCATATGACTAATTAGACCCGCTTCACACTGGGCCGTTCCTTTTGATGCTGATCCCTGGTGCTAATTGCTGCGTCAGCCCCGGGCCACAATCAGGTTAAGTTCAAACGCAGGGCCAACGTCCCCCCCGACCCCCCGACCCCCCAACGCCCCCCCCGACCCCCCCGACCCCCCCCAACCATACCAGACGCCCCTCCGCCCCAGCTGCCGAGGGGAAGGGGGATTAAAGCCCGGCGAAAACAAGTGGACGGGCCCGAGGGTTAATCAATAGGCCGTGGCGGCGGCGGCGGCGGTGGGGCGGGGCCTGGTGGCGTTGGGGCGGGGCCAGGGGCGGCGAGCCAGAGCGCGGAAAAGAACTGAGGAAGACGGGAGTTTGTGGGAGCGGCGGGGGAGCGGCGAGACGCGCCTGAGGGCCGGGGTCACAGCGGTCGGACCTCAGCAGCGCTTAAGCCCCGCCCACACCGACGGGATGGGCGGGGCTTGTGTTACTGGGAGCACTGGGAGCCCGTCCTCAGGTGGAGGTGGGCGGGGCCGCCGCGACGAGGGGTCGCCACAGAGACCCAAAGATCTAAAGCCTGAAACGGCGAGTCAGTAAAAGTGAGATAATCTGGTGGATTAACCATCTCTAAGCCCCCCCCCCCCAGAACCCCCCATCAGCATCACCCCCCCCTCCCCCCTCAGACCCTGTTTTGCCCAAACTGGAGGGGATTACCCCGGGCCTTGGTGAAGGATAGGTCAAACGGAGGGGGGGGAGGACGTGACGGATCAGGGGACCGCCGAGCCGCGATGCTGTGAGGCCCGGAGGGGGGGCAAGGGGGGGGGGGTTGGGGCGAGGGAAGGGGGGGGGGCTCATCCTCTTCAAGACCTTCACCCCGACGCGAACTGTTACCAGAGCCTGGACGCCACCTCGCTCCCCCCTCCCCCGTCGGCTGTGAGGGGGGGGTCGGGGGGTCGGGCCGCTGCCCCCCCCCCCCCCCCTCGCCCGCTCAAACAAGTGTTGGATCTTTAAATGGGAATGTCGGATTCCGCGGGGCGCTGAATAATTTAGGAGCCCCGTGGTTCACGGGAAGGCGGATTAATGCGCACCTACAGGCCGCCGCGTGTCCGAGGACGGCGCGACAGACGCCGACGGTCGCCGCGACAACCAAACCCTTTTTGCAGCATCGCACCGACAACCCGAGGTTTTAGCGGTGGGGGGTGGGGGGGGTGGAGGAGGGGGGTGCTAAAAGCTGACGGGCTCCTTGTACATCTCTTTAAAGAGGGCTGTAATTGTGTTGTGGCTGCGAGCAGCGCATCGACCCCGCCGACCCCCGGGAGGCTTTCTCTGACTCACGGCGCTAAATATGGCCAGGGCGGCGAGGGCGGGGGGGGCCGGCGGCGGCGAGGGGGGGGCGAGGGGGGGGCATGTTAGACTGTGGACTTCACCTTTGTGTCCTTCTGTCCGTCTGACCTGAACTTCAGAAGTCCACACTTCAGCTCCACAGATTTTCACTTTGGCGAAGGGGAAGGGAAGGAGACGCGTCCGCAGGAAGCTTCACGCCGCCGCCGCCGGGGTCAGAGTCAAGGTCAGCGGCGAGGCTGAAGCCTCCTTTACAGCCGTACCCCACTGGGGGGGGGCAGGGGCTGTGGTTGGGTGGGTGGGCCCTCTGGAAGTTTACTCTTTTTTTTAATCATCGCAAAAAAGTACACAACTTCTAACTGATGCAGTGTCCTGTATGTGTGTGTGTGTGTGTGTGTGTGTGTGTGTGTGTGTGTGTGTGTGTGTGTGTGTGTGTGTGTGTGTGTGTGTGTGCGCGCGTGTGTGTGCGCGCGTGTGTGTGTGTTGAAGTCCGGGGTCCCCACCAGGGGCCCCAACAAAAGTGCGAAGACCCCCCGCCCCGACCCCCCGCTGGACGAGCGCCCTCGTCCTCGTCGAGCGGCGCTCCCGAAGTTCCGGGAGCCGAAGCCGTCGGAGCCGGCGCGGTCCGCGTAATCCCGCGGCCCCCTCGGCCCCCTCGGCCCCTCCGGGCCCTCGTCTGGGACGCACGCTGTCCGGACTGGGATTAACTCCGCCGCTAAAATAATTCAGCGGGAGCTGGAGGGGAGCCAGAGGGTCCCAAGAAAAGGTCTATTGTTGTCCGAGCGTTGTTGTTCCCTGGAATTATCTGTGCTTAGTCGCCCGTAACACACTCGGGCGCATGCACGGCGACACGTAGACACCCGCGAGGCCCCCGCCGCCGCCGCCGTTATCGATCTGCCCCCCCCCCTCCCGCGTGATCCCGACGCGCATCCGCTCCGTAGCCGGGTGTTCCGGAACGCCGAGCCCCCCTCGGGGTCGCCCCCGAGGCCCGGCCGAGGCGGGTCAGGGTTCAGGAGGGGGATTACGGCTCTCTGGCGGCGACCCTCGTGAACCCGGAAGGTTTTCCCGCAGCGGCGGCTGGGGAGCGTTAACGACGCGAGGGCGCCGCGCTAGGGCGCACTTTCCTCACCCGTAGCTTCGTCTCCTCCACAAGCGCTCCACCTGAGGTGAGATTTGATAAATCCCCCCTCAAACTGAGCTCATGCTTCTTTTGTTTTTGCTCTCCACAAAGCAGGAAGAGACTAAAATGCTTAATTCACCCACAAATGTACACAAACATAAAGAGCGATAGCCTTTGATTCTATTATATCATTCGGGGCGTTGCCCTAGTGGCCACTCGTGGTATTACACCCCACAAGAACTGCCCACTGTTAAAAACCAGCACAACAATGTTGCGTTACGGTTCAAAACACACAAAAAAACCCAGCGATTAACGACAAACTACTGCGTTCATGACCGCGCTGGCAGACGTGACTTGTCTGACCAGCAGGGGGCGGTGGGCTTTATCGATAAAACCGATTCGCCCGGTCCCTTCCCCTCCGTCGGTTTAATCGGGAGCGGATGTTTTTGTCCGCCGTCGTCTTTTCTCTCTGCGCTCGGGGCGCCGGGGTCGAGGCCGTTGAGCCGTGGCGAGGGGGGGGGGGGGGGTAGAGCTGCGGGGCCGGGTGGATGTGAGGGTGGCGGTGGGGGGGCGGGGGGCGTCTGGGCGGGGCAGGGCGCCTCTTCCTCGTGCCTCAAGTCAGGCAGAAAATCTCAGCAAATTAGTTACCGCGATGACTGCTGGTCGGGGAGCTTTCATCCAGCGCCGCAGGGAAGCCGCCGCGGGGCTTTCGGCAAGGAACGCTCCCGCCCCCTCGTAACAATATCTTACCTCACCCCCCTGCCCCCCCAAGAGTCACTGTCCAACCATCCATTACTGATGCCTGGCAGTGGGAATGGGCCCGCCTGGCCGAGCGGCCCTGCAGCATTAGCGCCCCCGAAAAGGTGTCGCGTAAACTCTGAGCTGCTGCTAAGAACTGCAGCCCCCCGAGGGGGGCGAGGGGGGCGAGGGGGGGGGGTCTGCACATCTGTATCTGGATGGAAAACGATCCAGATGCTGGCAGAGAAGCGCTCCGACGTTACGACCCTCGACCTCCAGCGAGGTTCTGGGGTTAGAAGCTCTTGTTTGGGGACTTCCGCTTGTTCGGGTTTAAAATCACGCACGCGCACACACACACACACACACACACACACACACACACACACTCACACGCACACACACACCTCCTGCCTCCTCACCTCCAGGCGAGCACACGACGCCCAGAGGGACGCCCCGACGTTAAAGCCTGGAATACCGCGCGTGTCACCTTTAAGGGTCACTCATCTGCACACACACACACACACACACACTCACACTCACACACACACGCACACACACACACACTGTCACACATCCCGCAATCCGACTCCCAAAACAAGGAGTATAGTGTCCATTCTCTCCGCCGGCGAGCCCGAACCAAGCTGGGCGATCAATCGCGCGCGTACGGGTCGTGTTTCATCGCCATCGATTTCCCCGGCTTGGAAGAGGGAATATTCCGATGCATTTAATCCCGGGATTACACGTGCTGAGCGCTGTAATCTATAATCTGGGTTCCTGACTGCGTCCCTCCGCGCTGCGCGTACGCGCGTTTCCGGTGGCGTGCGCGGCCTCGGCCGATCCGGTGATGGACGAGCGTCCGCCGCAGCCCCGACGCGGGCGGCCGTTTGTTTTCCGGAGGCGGTGTTGAGAGTCGCGTCAGGACTTTCAGTTCCCGGGAAAAAAAAAAAAAAGCTGTAAAATGATGGAGTGATGATAGACGGATGGATGTTGTCGAGGAGGGGGACTTCTGTTTCGCTGTGACCTTTGACCCCGCGCTCCTTCCCCGTCTGGAGCCGCTCCGGCAGCAAACGTGGAAATGGTCAACACGCACACACACACGCACACACACACACACACACACACACACACACACACACACACACACACATACACACAACTACAACAGTCCCACAGGCCGGTTGTATCGGCATAAATCTGAGCATGTTTGTCATATCTGAGCTCTCGCACACATTTAATCATGTGTGTGCGTGTGTGTGTGTGTGTGTGTGTGTGTGTGTGCGTGTGTGTGTGTGTGTGTGTGTGTGCGCGTGGGCACACTCCTGAGGATTAGCCCACAGACAGACAGCCTGTCCCCGTACCTTCAGGCCCCCCGCTGTGACCTGCTGACCCACCAGACTCTCCACAGTTTTGGTCTCCAGCGGCGATGACGACAAAACTCCAGCTCATTCCACGTGTGCACCGCGTGTGCACCGCGTGTGCACCGCGTGTGCACCGCCTGTGCGTCCAGGTAATTAACAGCACGAAGACACGTTTATCACAGTTAATTACCCCGTAATCAATGATGATTGTAGTAGTCTGTGAAGGAATAAATCAGCCTTCAAGTGGTTCTTTAATGCTCGAGAGTGTAAATAAAAGTTTAATTGTGAAACAAAACGATGAAATCATCTCTCGAGGGAAGTGAGGCCTCCCCAAACGACGTCGTCACTCTTTCGGTGTACTTTGTATTTGTCGTCGATGGTTACTTTTATACGTTCATTCTATTTTTCTCGCCCGTTTCGGTCGTTTCTTTCTTCCCTCTACCCGTGCTGTTTACACGTTTGTGCGTCCGACTTGGAGCGACGTAGAACGTGTTTCCGAGACGTGACGGTTGTGCGTCTTTCCCCGTTCCGGTTCCGATGATGCTGTTGTCATGGTGACCCCAGGCACACCCCCCCCTCCTATATTTTGGGGGGAGGCCACACCCCCCAAAAAAAACCTGCAGCTCAGGAAACGTGGTGTTTATTTGGAGGGGGTGGGGCTGGGGGGGGGGGATCGGAGTCAGCGGAGTCCTGGGGGGGGCTGATAAGATGGTTTGGAGGAGGGGGGGTTGTGGGCCCCCCCCCGGGATGATTGACAGTCAGGTACGACGCAGGTAGAGCAGCCCTCCCCCCCCGGATCACCTCGGAAGTGGATCCGACCGCCGCCTCCAGCCCGCTTCCCACGCCGAGCCCGGCCGCGGTCAGTTCCGCTCTTCAAACGGCGGCTATCGGCCGCGGCCCGCCGGGGTCTGGGGGGGTCGGCTATCGCCCCCCCCGCCCCCCCCGCCGGGGATAAAAGCGTGTAAACGTCTGCGGAGGGCAGTTCCTGAGGCCCTTTATCTGGCTGATAGAGCAGGCTCCAGGAGGAACGTGTTGAGAACAGCAGCGTCTTGTTCTGACGCACACACACACACACACACACACACGCACACACACACACATGCACACGCACACACACACACGCACACACACACACGCACGCACGCACACACACTCTACCGTCAACAGGTGACGTTCAGTGAAGTGAACAAAGTCGCTCGCAGGATCCGAGATCGGAGTTGGGGGGCATCGCCATGGCGACGGGACTGGGCCCACTGGAGTCTGGGGTGCCAGGAGACGAGGCCAGGGATGTTTGTGGGGGGGGTGGGGGTTGAGTGGGCGGGGCTTATGACAGGAAAGGACAGACAGTAGGAACTCTGTGTCTCCTCTGGAGGTGGAAACAGACATGCATGTTTTTCCCACAGTGCTGATAGAGCTATCAGTGGCGGTCCCACTAACCCCCCCCCACCCCCCCCCCCCAACCCCCTCAGAGGCTGTTCCCGGGAAGAGCCAGCCAATAAAGATAAGCTTTGATGGAGGAGCCAGCCAATAACAGATAAGCCCCGCGGCATGTCTGAGACTTCCTCGCCGATCTTCCTCTGCTAGATACGAGGCCCCGCCCCCGCACGGCGGCCTGTCGCCGGGCGCCGATGGGTTCCGGTCGCTCCGTAGGACGGCGAGGCTTTCGTCTTGAGTCAAACGGTCTGGGGGTCGGTGGCGTGGGGGGGGGCGCTGGGCCGGACCTGCTCCGGAGGCCTCGACCTGGAGGTCCCCGACCCCCAGAACCTGCAGGAGTCTGGGTCAGGCGTCCGACCTCCTGTAGGTCGAGGTTCAGAACTTTACTCGCCACAAAAACGTTTTTTGTTTTGTTTTTTTTTTAAGCGAAGGGTCGCCACGGAAACCGGATCTGCTGGTTCCCACGTGTCGGGCCGGCGGTCGCGCGTCGCTCACGTGAAGCCATCGAGGCCGCCACATCGTTTGTCTCTGCCCCGACGTTCTTCATCACCTGGCGTCCACCTTCACCGGCGGGGGGGGGCGGAGCCACAGCGCCGGGGGGGGTCGTCCTGTCGGAGTCTGCAGGACGTTTCACGAGAAAAGCGTCTTTCTTCTCGGGGGGGTTGGACACGTGGAGACGGCGGAGACGTCTGCAGGCGGGAGGGATGAAGTGAAAGTCCTGCTTTCTCTCACACACACACACGCACGCACGCACACACACACACACACACACACACACACACACACACACACACACACACACACACACACACCCCGTCTGTTCCCCAGTCGCTAATGACGGACAGCTGAAGGCACACTCCTGGGGCGCCGATCAAATTTGCAGACCTGTAATTGGATTACGGCAGGCGGGGGGGTTGGGGGGGGGGGTGAGAAGGGGTGAGGGAGGGGGCTTTTACCCCCCCTTCTTGTTTGTGCTCTTGTCTGTGGGTGAATGATGACAAAAGAGCGGCCTGTCAGCGTCAACTCGGGCTGACAGACTACGTGTGTGTGTGTGTGTGTGTGTGTGTGTGTGTGTGTGTGAGGACCAGCCTGCCCTCCCGCCGTGTGTGTTGTTTGTTGTTTTGTTGTCGTATCGGCAGCGGGTCCGTGCCCCCCCCCCCCACAGCAGCCAAAGAGCGAAGCATCACTTAGCTCATTGGCTCGTCCCTGTTGCCTCTTCACCAGGGCTCAACACCACAGGGACACAAAGGCAGACCCCCCCCCCCACACACACACACACACACACACACACACACCAACCTGCCCCCCCCAGATGACAAATCACAACCACAATAAGACTAACAGCCTCCGCGGAGGAAGAGGAGCGAGGTAAGACGCCGCTGGAGGAGCAGGTGGGCATCGCTCCAGAGGGTTATTCGCTTTTGGAGAGAAGACGAAAAAGAGAGAGAGAGAGAGAGAGAGAGAGAGAACGGTGACAGATGGGATGAAAGGCTGCAGACGGATAAAAAGAGTTTATTGCCGACTTCAGCCACAATAAAGGGATGAAAAATTAAAGAGCAACTTTAAAATGCATTCAGGAATAAAAAGGCCGGTAAACGCAGGCGGGGGGGGGGGCCTTTATGATAATGGGGCGAGGCACGAAGGATAAATCTTTATTTACCGCGAGAACTTTAAACATCGGGGGGTTTAAAACTACATTTCAGACAATAAATAACATTAACCAGAACAAGTGGAGGCTAAATAAATCAGGGGCAGACAGCGATGAAAACAAATATATCTGAGGAAAATGAGATTAAATTATTGTACAGTATCGGCTTCCTCTTCCCTGCACTCATATTAATTAAACTGGAGTTTAGTGGTCGCGGTTTTTTTTGTTTTATTTAACATTTTGATCGTTTTGATAAGGGGTCTGTCTAATAAAGCGATGTGTGGATTTGCAGCGTCGTTTTCAAATACGGATTTTTTTTTTTTTGGTGGTAAAAAAACCACAAAACTTTAATAGAGGAAGTTTAAAATATAGAGTGTGTGTGTGTGTGTGTGTGTAGGGTCTTATAAATCCTTAATGTTCAGCGAGCGTCCAGCGGCGTGTTCCGTCCTGGTCTGGGTGGGTGGGGGGGGGCAGAAGGCCCTGGTTCTGGGGAGGCCCGGCGCTGGAGGAGCGAGGCCTTTATCAGCGCTTTCACACGGGGGCCTGTCACCTTCCTCAGCCACACCAGCGGGGCGGCGCGAAACAGGCCCGCTAACCCGTGTTGATGCCTGATTAAAGGAGCGCTGGGGGGGGGGGTGTGTGTGTGTGTGTGTGTGGGGGGGGTAATTATGTCCCCGCCTCATTGTTTCCCTCTTCAGCTCAACCTGGTTGAGTGATGAGACCTTTCTCCAACAGACGGATGAAAATATTCCCCTTTGATCCGGTGAGATTTTAAACCCCCCCCCAAACCCCCCCCTCAGGTGTGGAGGCGGTCAGCAGCAGCTCCTCCGACTGTACCTGGCTCCATCGGGGAACCGGGTTCAAAGGTTCCTGTCGCTGAGTCCGGTTCAGGAGGCCGACAACCACCAGCATGGTGGAGCCAAGAATGAGGTCAGAGTGTGTGTGTGTGTGTGTGTGTGTGTGTGTGTGTATGTGGGCATGTTTAGGAGTTATTTTCATGTTTGTGTGTGTGTGTGTGTGTGTGTGTGAGGACCGCAGACAGGGCGTCTGGATGTTGCTGAGAACTTCCAGAGCCCCGGAGCAGAGTGCTTGTCCCTCAACCGCGCCGGCCCTGAAACACACTCGAGACAAGTTAATCCTCCAGAGCTCGACTTTATCTGCCCCCGCCGCCCCCCCACGACTCCTGCGCTCCCCTCCGTCTCCCGTTCCCGCTCACACGGTCGCTCCGTCTCCCCTCCCTCCCTCCCCTTGATCGATCACGTACTTTGCTCGCACTCGTCCGGCCCTCCGTTCGCTTCCCGCGGAGATTATAAACACCTCCATCCCTCAAACTGTCCACATCCACTTTATTCAGCAAACCTCTCGATGCCCCCCCCCCCCCTTACTCTTCCTCCGCTCAGCTGTGAGGAGAAAACGAGAGTTTGCTGCGAAGGCATCAAGCGAGGGGACGCCGAGTTCGATTTCGGAGACGTCCTCGTCTCTGTTGGCGATGAATCGAGGGTCTGAACATTCGCCCCACCGCTGCTTCAACTTTCTGTTCCTCCTCCCAAACGTGCAGAAGGTTTGGGGGTTAAACCATCGCAGAGCGTTTTCCAGTCGGGGGGGGTCAGCTGACCTCTGCGACCTCCGCGCTCTCTCAGGAGGCGTCGTCGGCGTGTTGGGAGCGTCTCAAACCGCCGTTTTCTCCAGGAGACGAGTTCGTGAGGGAACGCGAGGGGAGGACCGGGCAGGTCTGAATGAGGCCCGAAGTTCCCTTAAACTGTGTTTACGCGCAGGACGGCGCCGACCGGGGGGGTCAGGGCGTCGGGGCCGGGCGGCGATCGCTCGGGAATGCCGTCCCTCGGCGGTCCCCGACGCATCCAGCAGGCGTGGATTAGTGTCCAGAGAAGGGTCACGTGACCCGGCGACCTCCTGCTTCTGCGGTGAGCAGAACTGCGCGTGAGTCGCGCACACACACACACGCACGCACACACACACACACACACACACACACACACACACACACACACACACACACACACACACACACACACACACACACACACACACACACACACAGGGCTGGATGCCTCAGGATTAAAGCCTGCGCTGAGCGCTCGATCTGTTCTGCCTCTCGGAGGCGTCGGGCCCTCGCGAGGGGAGGAAACAGAAACACGCTCACGACGCGTTTGCCCGTCTGAGGAGCGCGCGTGTGGGCGTGTGTGAGAGGCTGTTAGTCGGGACGTGAGTAAGGACGCGCTGTCAGTCATAAATACAGTCGGCTTAAGTGTGTGTAAACACGCGCTGTACCAGACTGTGAAACACCCTCCTGCACAACATCGCGCACCTTTAGGGCGCGTCTGCCCAACGCGCCTCTTGGAGTGGCTCCTGTTCAGGTTTCACTCCTTCTGAGAGAGGGGGGCAATGGGGGGGTTGGGGGTTGGGGGGGTCAATCAGGCTCTCAGGGACATCGGGGAGACGCGTTAAGGAACACATCCGTTGTGTTTGACAGATCACCAGTTAATTCAGCCTGACTGTCAACATCCAGGTTATAGTACGCTTAGTTTTCCCTCTGTACATATGTATTTATATGGTACATACATATGTATTTATATGGTACACATGTGTATTTATATGGTACATACATATGTATTTATATGGTACACACATATGTATTTATATGCTACATACATATGTATTTATATGCTACATACATATGTATTTATATGGTACACATGTGTATTTATATGGTACATACATATGTATTTATATGCTACATACATATGTATTTATATGGTTCATACATATGTATTTATATGGTACACATGTGTATTTATATGGTACATACATATGTATTTATATGCTACATACATATGTATTTATATGGTTCATACATATGTATTTATATGGTACACATGTGTATTTATATGGTACATACATATGTATTTATATGCTACATACATATGTATTTATATGGTACACATGTGTATTTATATGGTACATACATATGTATTTATATGCTACATACATATGTATTTATATGGTTCATACATATGTATTTATATGGTACACATGTGCATTTATATGGTACATACATATGTATTTATATGCTACATACATATGTATTTATATGGTTCATACATATGTATTTATATGGTACACATGTGCATTTATATGGTACATACATATGTATTTATATGCTACATACATATGTATTTATATGGTACATACATATGTATTTATATGGTACACATGTGTATTTATATGGTACATACATATGTATTTATATGCTACATACATATGTATTTATATGGTACACACATATGTATTTATATGGTACATACATATGTATTTATATGGTACACACATATGTATTTATATGGTACACACATATGTATTTATATGGTTCATACATATGTATTTATATGGTACACACATATGTATTTATATGGTACATACATATGTATTTATATGGTACACACATATGTATTTATATGGTACACACATATGTATTTATATGGTACACATGTGTATTTATATGGTACATACATATGTATTTATATGGTACACACATATATATTTATATGGTACATACATATGTATTTATATGGTACACACATATGTATTTATATGGTACATACATATGTATTTA
>CAJVRN010000126.1:11140000-11190000 GCA_911728415.1 Lagocephalus sceleratus
CCCCGCCCCCGGCGTGATGATGATGGGGTTCGCCGTGACCTCGCGGCGGGACTCGCCTCATCAATGAGGTCAGCGGCGGTCCGCGCGCTGTCAGTGTGTGAGGTCGTTTAGCACATTCTCGAGGCCCGCCCGGGCGGAGTCGGCGAGGGCGGGGGGGGTCCTGATGTTCGGGGGGGGGGGGTGAATATGGATGAGATTGATGGACTGCCAGGAGGAATTATTCTCCCCAGCTGATCAATGTCGCTCAGTTAAAACCTTGTGATCTGATTAGCCGGACCACTTAGCCGATCTTTCTGATTCCACGTTAAGCCTGAAAAGGAAAAACACACTTTTCCGCAGCAGCACTGACGTGAAAATGGCTCCGTGGGGGGGGGGGGCCGTGAAGGAAGGGGGGGGGGCCGCCGGTCCACGGGCGAGCGCGTAAAGACACGCCGGCCTCGAAGGTCACGCCGATCGAGTCCTCGCCGATTGATGAACGATTGATTAATATCTGCTCACCATCGCCTCCCGCACTCAAACAGGGTGTCTATCGCCCCCCCCCCCCCGTGACCCAACGGGCATCGAGGGGGCGGAGCCGACGCCCTGCCCCTCCGAGCAGAGCCTGGTCCCGCTCAGGGTTTCCTCCTGTTCAACAGACGGCGCCTAAACAACCTGCGCGCAATCTGCCCGTATCGCTCCCGCTCGCCTGATCCCGGTGATTTATCTAAACGCCCGCGTTACCGCCGCGCTCGGGGGCCTCGCGTTTATTTCTGCTGCCCCCCCCCAGACTAAATAAACGGGGCGGCTGGGTTTATTTGTGCGGCGTTAACACCCCCCCCCCCCTCACACACACACACACACACGCCATCAGAAGCCTCAGCGGAACGGCGAGGGCCTACAGGTGGACGCGGGGGTCGAGCGACTGAGCGGGTGGGGGGTGGGGGGTGTAGAGGGGGGGGGGGGGCTGAGAGCCGGCGGGGTCCAGCCAGTATCGATCCCCCAACATAGGATTATTCAGTCCCTCTATAGGCTTAGCGGCCTTTAATTCCCTCGCCGAACAGATAGACTGACTTTGGCTCTATACATATTTGGATCAATGCAAATCTGCTTTCGCCCCCCCGGCAGTTCAATTTTAAGCGAATTCCATTAGCCATAAGTAAAAGTTTTCTTGGGTAATGTGATTAGAAGGTGGGGGGGGGAGGGGGCAGGGAGGGTGGGGGGGTCTGAAAGAGGCGAAACGCTTCTTTTTCCCCCCCGTCCCTTTTACGCGTCCGTGGACGTCGCTACCTGCAGCCGCGGACAGGTGAGGATGTCGTCCGTTCCTGGAGGTCCGGCGTCCGGCGTCGATCGGCGGAAGTCGTCGTTTTTTGTTTTTTTTTTCTTGCGGCCCGATCGACGGGCGGATCAATCGGCCGACTGTAATCCCGTTATTCACCTCCGACAACAAGCCCGCTGACATCATCCCGGAGCGCGCGGGGGGGGGGGTTGAGACGTCACGAACACGCAGGTTATTCCCAACCTGGACCAAATGAAATCACAGCCCCCCCGACCCCCCGACGCCCCCTGACCCCCTCGACCCCCCCCCAAATGAGCAGAACTCCCAGAAGGCCGAGCTCGGGCTCCAACAATGACATCATTAATGTTAGAAGAGCCTGATGTCCTTTTCTTTTCTTTACAGTCGTTTGTTCTTGGGGGTGTGAGGGGGAGTGGGGGGGGGCGCCTGCAGCTGCCTGTCAATCCTTTGTCGGGGGGGTCGCTGTCTGTCAAAGTCTGCGGCTTTGTAGGCGAGCCCGGCTGCTGCTGCTGCGTTCAGGTGCTGCTTCTGACGTCCTGTCGATTACAGGACCCCCCCCCCCACACACACACACACACACACACACACACACACACACACACACACACACACACACACACACACACACACACACACACCATTGTTGGGGCCTTTGTGGCGAGGCGGACGTCAGCGTCTTTGTTCTGGGTTGATGAAATCAGGACGCGTCGACCCAGGAGCCTAAAGACCCCGGAATCCTCGTCTTTCCGGATCCTTCCAGGATCCTTCCAGGATTCTTCCAGGATCCTGGAAGGATCCTCCATTTTGATCACCAGAAATCCTCAAACACGTTTATCTTATTTTATTTTATTCCAGCTTTTGGTTGAGTCATTTTAATTTTCACAAAACAACATTCCTCCTTTGTGGTCGTACGTTTTATGGGAGTTAATCCGCGGGTAGGAAAGGGGGCCGGATTAAAGAACTATTTCGCTTTGACGTCCTTCATCTAATTTCCTTTGATGTGTCTGGGATCAAATCAAAGCGAGGCCGTCAGGGGAACGACGACAGCGGTTCGATTCCAGATCCCTCGCGGGCCCGCCCGCTCCCCCCCCTCGTTCAAACGTGCTTTCGGATCCCGAGCCGGTTCGATCTGATGTCACATCGGCGGCGTTCCGATGGCCGCCGCCGCCGCCGCCGCCCACGCGTCGGGGGCTTTGTTTTCCGATTAGCTTTGTTCCCCGGACGACGGGAGCGGAACCTTTCCTTTGTGCGCGCCTCTCCTCGCGTCGTTTGTCTCTCGGCGTTCGGCGGGAGGCTGCGGAGGCCGTTGGAACAAGCTGCTGACAGGACGCTGAATCAGGGGCCGAGGCGGAGAGAAGCCGCGGGGACGGATCTGAGAACGCCCCCCGTCATTAGCCTCAACGTAATCAAATCATTTTCCTCATTCAGAAGTTCTCGGGGGGGCTCGGCCTCGGGATGACGAACACTGTCGAGAAGGCTTCACTCAGCCTCGCTCTGCCAAGAGAGCTGTCCACCGCCGCCGCCGCCGCCGCCGCCGCCGCCGTCGTCGCCGCCATGCCGCTCCCGCTGCCAAGCGAGGTCACTTAACAGCTCGTGTTTGTCTCCGAATGTCTTCGAAAAACGTGTTGGCACCTCTGACGGACGGGACGAGCGCTGCTCGGTTTGACGCCAGGCGCAGGTGAGAACGACGCCTCTGATGGAAACAGCTGAAAACAACCCGCTTTCACGTCTTTAGGCGTTCTTTTTTTTTAATTCCTCGTTTGAGGCGTCCTGCACGCGTGGACGGAGGAAGTCTTTCTCAAGCTCACGCACGATGCTTTTGTCCTCTCCTCTTCCTCTCAGCTCTTCGGGTTCGTCCCGATGGTCCCAAAGGTCAAGGCGGTTTTCATGCTGTTATCGCCCCCTAGAGGTCAGAGAGAGAACCACACGATCCAGTCCACCCGCGACGACAATAAAAACACGAATACTACTAAAATGTACAACACTAATAATAGTAATAATAATAATATTAGTAGTAATAATAATAATTATAATTATAATAATAATAATAGTTGAGAACAGCTTCTCATTTACAGTACTTTTATGTGGTTTTTGATACCCTTCATTAGAACTGTTCTTATAAATTCAGACACAAACGCTGATTTATTATATTATATTATTATATTATAAATCATATCCAGTATGAAAGGATATATTTAACCTTGTGTTGCCTTTTTCGCTTATCCAGGTCTGGGTCGTGGAGGCAGCAGCTTCAGGATATATATATATATATATATGTGTGTGTGTGTGTGTGTGTGTATTGTGTGTATATATATATATATATATATATGTATATATAGATATATACAGGTGTATTTAGTGTTAACTTAAATTACTGTTATTAGAACAGACTCAACCCCGTGCGTGCGTGAGGCCCTGTGTGCTGTCCTTCCCCGATCCTTCGTCCTTCCAGGGTGAACGCGAGCGCTTGCGCGTCACGCGGCGGCTCTGCCTGTTTGTTTGCGTTGGGCCCGAGGCCTCCGGGCCTCGCCGAGACACTGACAGACGCGCCCCCCCCCCCCCCACCCTCGGACCGTGAGCGATGCGCCTCGGCTCCCGGGGACCGCGGCTTCCATGAATCCCACCAGTGTGTCCCGGGGCTGGTGGGAGAAGGTCTGCCCTCGTTAATTTGTCAGCGCCGCCCGACATCGGCTTTTACAGCCGTGCGCGCGTGTGTGTGTGTGTGTGTGTGTGTGTGTGAGTGTGTGTGAGTGTGTGTGTGTGTGTGTGTGTGGCCTCTGACACACAGTTCTTCTGTCTGGGACCTGTCATCTGAGGCTCCCTGAGTTCTGGACTCAGGTTCTTTAGGGTCCGGAGCGTTCTTCTCCACCCGGAAGTTCGGAATCCGGTCCGGGAACGCGGGCTCTTGGCGGAGGGACGATTCGGGCCGGACAACATTCTTCAGGGCGGAGGAGCTGGGCAGAAATGTCCCGGGCCCTCAGTCATCTCACTCCGCTCTGTCAGCCGTCTCTCCACATCTGCTGCGTCTTTTCCTGTAAATCAGACGCTCTGAAAACCAGACGTTACCGTAAGAGCAGCAAATATGTGATAAGATAAATGAATAT
Organism: Lagocephalus sceleratus; assembly: GCA_911728415.1. Taxonomy (NCBI): domain Eukaryota; kingdom Metazoa; phylum Chordata; class Actinopteri; order Tetraodontiformes; family Tetraodontidae; genus Lagocephalus; species Lagocephalus sceleratus. Next base: position 11,144,378 of record CAJVRN010000126.1, read on the forward strand.
GACTTTTTTAAAAGCCTCTGCATCGGCCGCTGCCATTTGTTAGACCAAAAACTCGATTAAGACCCCCCCCCAAAAAAAAAAAAAAGCCCCAAACAAACTGATTCCGATAAGACATCTGCTTGTTTTTTTTTTTTTTTTTTTGTGCTGCCGAGCCGCTGATAAACCGATGAAGCCGCACATCATTCGTCTCTCCCCGGGCCACAAGTCAGCAGATTCTTCACCGCGAACGAGGGCCGAAGTCGCCCGCATCGTTTACGCGGACCCCGGGCTAAAAGCCACCGATGGCAGCGTTTTGATCCTTAGGCCATTTACCGGATTAGAATCGGGAGCGATAAAACATGCTGCCTTTCGTTTTTTTTTTGTTTTTTTTTAATCAGAATTAAGGCCTGAGACTATCGCTCGCCCCCCCGATTTGTCGCCGAACTAATGGTCGGTGTCGCCCGCCACCGCGTTAGGCCCCATTTGCGTCGGGGACGTCACTTAGTCCCACCAACCTGCCTAATTTATTCATTAAAGTGTCCGATCCCGCCTCAAAACTCCGGTAATGGCCCAGAAATGAATGAATCACGCGCCCCCGTTTGGGCCGACGTGAAAACATATTTGTCTTGATTACGGCTCAGCGGTGTTTTATCGACGCGTCTGAGCTGAGGTTTACCAACGAAGGCCCTCACGGAGGTCCAGGCTTCACCAGAACCGACGTTCACTCGCGCATTTAGACGTAAACATCAAAGCCAAAAGGGGAAAAAAAGAACGTCTGTTTTGTTGGGTATTCGCCCAATGTACCCAACGAAAAGCGCAGAGGAGTCGAGCTGGCGCGTCCACGGCGGTTTAAAGAGGCCTCAGACTGACACAGATGTGAGGTTAACGAAGTCGCTGATGGATCCGCGCCGGGGGGTCGGGGGGGGGTCGCGTGACGTCGGGACGTTTGCGATGACGAAGAACGCCGCCGCGCGTCGGACACGTTGGTGTTCATGAATGTGTTAATCCGCTACGCGCCCCCGCGGCGATGAGTTGTCAGGTTGCTTTTTAAACCGGAGCTTAATCGCCTCCCCTCCTCCATCCGTCATCGTTTGCCCCCCCCCCAAAAAAAAAACAACACCATCACGGGACACAAACGTGCCCCCCCAAAAAAAAAAACAAAACAAAACAAAACACCCCGGTTCAAGGAACTGACAGGCTGCGTCGCCCATCCCGTTGTCACGGCAACGGGCCTGATGGTGATGGTGATGGTGGTGGTGTTGGGGTGGGGGGGGCGAGGGGAGGGGGGGGGCGTTCCGTCAGCATCGGCAGCCAAAAGCTAAATAAAGACGTTTACTGACAGCCTAATGAAGGGGGGCCCCGGCGATTCAACCTTGATGAATGGTCCGCTCAGGTGTTTTCAGTAACGACAATCAGCGCGGCGGCCGCAGCCCCCCCCTCACCCCCCCTCACCCCCCCAGATACCACTGTAATGCATTATTAGGCCATTAGAGGCCGGCCAACAGAGACCACTTATGCAGCGGCCTATCAATAACGCCGTGTCCCGGCCCACATTTGGGCCCGGGGAATTAGTCATACTGATATTCTATTGAATAAAAAAATCACAGGGCGACGCATAAAGAATCTCATTACATTTTAACAGGGTTACAGTAACCCGGGGCGACCGCGGGTTTAATTTTCATAAGAGCATCCATTCCTCAATTATGTCAGCCGGAGAAAATGTAAATGGCAAATGGAATCCTAACAATATCTAACCAGCTGCCCATTGGCAGGGGGGGTCTGTGTGTGTGTGTGGGGGTGTGTGTGTGTCTGTGTGTGTGTGTGGGGGGGGTGGAGCTTCTGATGGTACGAGACGAGCAGATCACACACACACACACACACACACGCGGGTGGAAGGTGAGCGTTTAAAGGTCAAAGGGCCGAGGGTTTTTTTTTTTTAAGCGTTTTGGACTTTATTCCACAGCTTCTCGACCCCCCCAACACACACACACACACACACACATGCACAACCCCCCCTCCAGACGGGCTCGCCCCCACCTGACCTTTGACCTACCAAAAACCCCAAATATGCACGTTCGGACCCGTTTTCGTGTTCCTGACTGACTCGGTTGTGGACTTCCTGGAGGGGTGAGGGTTAGATACAACTCTGCCCCGTTACCGTGGTAACCCCCCCCACAGTAACCGGACAGAGGAGGTTATTCACCCAACGCGTCACACACTCGCCTCCGCCCGCCGCTGACAGGCGTCACTCTGCACCCGACAGCCGCCCCCCCCCAACACAAGCGCTGTGGCTGTCGGGGGAGGTTGTGGGGGGGGTGAGGGGGGGGGGGGGCGGAGGGCCCCTGCAATAATAAACTGCTAATTGAAGGGCTGCAGAGAGGTGTGAGCGGCGGCACGGCCATCCTTCACCGGCCCGCCGCCGCCGCTGGGGGAGGCGCTGAAAGAGACGATTACGCCTCCGGCGTTTGGACGGGAACGCTGCAGGACGAACATCGGGATTTATGGAGCCACGGGGGGGATAAACGATGTTTCTGATTGATTGATCGATCAGAAACATCGTCGTTCAGAATCTAGAGAGGAAACTCTGTTCTGAAAATACACGTTTCCTCCTCCTCCTCCCCCTCCTCATCCACCTCTTCCTCTTCTCCTCCCCCTCCTCTTCCCCCTCTTCTTCCTCCTCTTCCTCCCCCTCCTCTTCCACCTCTTCCTCTTCTCCTCCCCCTCCTCTTCCTCTCTTCTTCCTCTTCCTCTTCCCCCTCCTCTTCCTCCTCCTCTTCCTCCTCCTGTTCCTCTCCCCCCTCCTCCTGTTCCTCCTCCTCCTCTTCTTCCCCATCTTCCCCTCCTCTTCCTCTCTTCTTCTCCTCTTCCTCTTCCTCTCGACTTCCTCTTCCTCCTCCTCTTCTTCTCCTCTTCCTCTTTCTCCTCTCCTCTTCCTACTCCTTCGCCTCCCTGTCCTCTTCCCCCCTTCCTCCTCTTCCTCTCCCCCCTCCACCTCCTCCCCCTCCTCCTCTTCTTCCCCATCCTCCCCTCCTCCTCTTCCTCCCTCTCCTCTTCCACCTCTTCCTCTCCTCCTCCCCCTCCTCTTCCTCTCTTCTTCTCCTCTTCCTCTTCCTCTCTTCTTCCTCTTCCTCCTCTTCTTCTCCTCTTCCTCTTCCTCTCTTCTTTCTCTTCCTCCTCTTCTTCTCCTCTTCCTCTTCCTCTCTTCTTCCTCTTCCACCTCTTCCTCTCCTCTCCCTCCTCCTCTCCCTCCTCTTCCTCTCTTCTTCCTCTTCCTCCTCCTCCTCCTCTTCTTCTCCTCTTCCTCCTCTCCTCCTACTCCTTCGCCTCCCTGTCATCTTCCCCCCCCGTTGGCCTCAGTCTCACCTCCTCTGTGAATGAAGTGAAACGGCTCCTTATGCGGCGCGTGAAGCCATGCAGAACGTTCATAATCTGTTAATACCTGCAGGCAGGAAAGATTAAACCATCAGGGTGTTGACAAATGTCAGAAAAACCTCCACGTGTGCACACACTCACACACACACACTCACACACACACACACACACACAGAGGGAGTGGGGGGCTTCCCCGACTTTTCAAATATTCAACAGATTCTTCTCCTAATTAAACATTTTGGATCCCAGCACTTATCATCATTATTACTATTATTACCCAGTAAAACCCTTCCACCCGGAAAAGAGAGGAAGACCTCAGAAAAGTGTGTTTATTTAAACAGTGTTTAAGTTTCTGTCGTATTTCTGGGACTCCTGTTCGAGGTTGCGTCCTCTGACAGGAGACACAGATGGTTTATTTTTATATTTGGACTTTTTTAAATTCTGGTCTAACCAGTTTAGGGTTTCAACAGATGGTCCCAACTGCCAGCTGTGTGTGTGTGTGTGTGTGTGTGTGTGTGTGTGTGTGTGTGTGCGTGCGGAGGCCCCCTCTGCTATTGTGTGGGGTCTGAAAAAGAGGTCACTAATTTGGGCTAATTTTGTTACGCCCCCCTCGGGCCCACGTGTGTGTTTGTGCGCGTTTACGTGTGTCGTACATGTTCGTCCGTCCGGCGTGTGCGTGTGCGTGCGCGCGTGCGAGCGAGCCCTAACGGCGTCTAATCCTCGCCGTCATGTGACCGCGCGCTCTGCACATCGGTCTAATCACACGGAAGAGACGATCACAGGGCAGGAAGCCTCGGCGCGGGGTCGGAGGAAACGATCTTTCTGCGCCGGCTTAAGCCGATCACGTCACCGCCGCGGCGCCCTCGCTCCGATTCACACGGCCCGGGCCTTCCGGGGCTTCCCGGGGGCTTCCGGACGCCGCCCGCCGGCTTTTAGCGAGATGAGCGGCGCGAGGCCCGATGCGTATCAGGCGGCGCGCGGATACCTGCGGCAGGTGGGGGCGCCCGGGGGGCTTTGCGAGGGGAAGCCGGGGATTCGAATCCCTCCAGGTCGAGGTGCGCCGGTAATCCAGGCAGCTGCCTCACCGGGATTAAGGGCCGGGCCCAAAAGCCCGGGTGTCCATGGCGACCCCGGGGCGAGGGGGGGCCAGATCTGATCGGCGTCGATCACGCTCCCCCCACCCCCCCAGTCTGATTAGAGGGATTACACCAGCCCGGGCGTCTCCAGCTCCCACCTTCTCCCTCTAATCCCAACAGAGCGCACGGGAACATCTGGGCAGATGTTGGCGACGCTTGGCTCCCCCAGCAGGCCCCTGCACTGCTAACTCAACGACACCGACAATAAGGACCCCCCCACCCGCCCACCCCCCCTCGGTTCTGCTGGAGGTGTCTCACTGTTCTGAGCGAAATAGATTTCAAAATAAAACGCTGAAGGATCGTGACTTTAGTTTGGCAAATGGAAAAAAATGGAGAAATTATGGTTATTTCCAAGCCGACATTGTCCCCCTGACACACACACACACACACACACACACGCGGGCGCACACACACACACCCCTGTGTCCTGGCTGCTGTGGCCCCGGGGCCCCCGGAGGGCGCTAATTGAATTGGTTTCCAGAGAATACTAATGGGCCTTAATGCCGAGATAACTGATACTCAAACAAGCAGCGATCATTGACAGCGTGTGTTCCTGCTGCGTGATAAACATGTCACGGCTGCACGGGGGGGGCGGTTGTCCCCCTGAATTAACCCCCCCCTCCTCACACACACTCAGACATGCATAGGTCAGCCTGTTACCATCCCATTCCTTATGCACAAAGCAGGAATTAGATAAAGCTAATAAGAATAAATGATAAAAATAGTCAAATGAGCCCGTTTGGGTCTGCCCTTTCCAGGCCGGTTCTAAAGATCACGCTCAGGCCGGGAGTTAAAACATGCCCGGGGAAGACGCATGGATCGGGGTTTCGGATCTAATTACGAAGGCGGATTCAGAGAAATGCAAATGCGGACGCGACGGAGATGAAAACTCCGCCGCTACCGAGTCCGTTTGTCGCCGCCAGGGGGGCGCCACCGAGCCCGGGATTGAGGGGTGGGGGGGGTGACCTTTAGTCTGACCCTTTGAGCTTCTCGCCTCTGCGGGCCTTTGGGTGCCCTTCGAAGTTGTTGGGATTCGCTTTAACGTATATATGACATCGGGACTGGCTGGACCCTGGACGTGGTCCCGGAGGGCCGGATCGTTTAACGTCTACCGGGAACAGGATGTCCTTCCTCCCGAAGAGCACGTAAGTCTCATTTATTCCTCTCGTTTGTTCAGGCGCAGGTCGGCCGAGGCGGGTCGACAACCCGGAGTCCACCTGACCCCGGATCCGTGCCCACGTGTGTTCGGAGTGGAAGCAAATCCTCCACGTGCACCTGAACATCCTCGCGTGACCTCCAGATGATGGTGATGATGATGATGATGATGATGGTGATGATGATGATGATGATGATGATGGTGATGATGATGGTGATGATGATGGTGATGATGATGATGGTGATGATGATGGTGATGATGGTGATGATGATGATAGTGATGATGGTGATGATGATGATGATGATGATGATGGTGATGATGATGATGGTGATGATGATGATGATGATGATGATGGTGATGATGATGATGATGGTGATGATGATGATGGTGATGATGATGATGGTGATGATGATGGTGATGATGGTGATGATGATGATAGTGATGATGGTGATGATGATGATGATGATGGTGATGATGATGATGATGATGATGATGGTGATGATGATGATGATGATGATGATGATGATGATGATGATGATGATGATGATGGTGATGATGATGATGATGATGGTGATGATGATGATGGTGATGATGGTGATGATGATGGTGATGATGATGATGATGATGATGATGGTGATGATGATGATGATGATGATGGTGATGATGATGGTGATGATGGTGATGATGATGATGGTGATGATGACAGTGGTGACAGAGATGACTGTGTGCTATCTTTAGACGGAACGTGCAACGCTTCAGCATCAACCGGACTCTCCAGATCACCCGCTACCCGCAAGACGCACCACCGCTCAACCAAACCGCCTCCTTCGTTTTTTTTTTTTTGAGCAAAGCAAAAATCCAGTTTCTGAGATTTTTTTTTTTTTTTTTAAAAAAGAACCCCTGTAATCACTTTAATCGCTGCTTAGCTGTCTGAACAGCCGTGATTTAACAGTCATCTGAAGGTCAGCGAGCGCGCTTAAGCCGCGCAAGCTGAAACGGCCGGGATGCGGGGTTTTAGCGCCACCTGCCGGTGAAGATAGGAACCGCACCGGTAAGGAAACCTAACTATATCCGCTTTGTGAGCGCTTTTAAATCCACAATTTCACCTTTTCTTTAACGAACAGGGGTTAAAACGTTAGACTCAAATTTAACTTTTTTTTTTTTTTTTGCTCTTTTTTTTCCCCCCCAGTTAAACGCCAACCCCCACCAAACTCGCCGTCGTCATGGTTACCGTCGGAAAGCCCGCTGCAGTGGCGCGCGGCGGCCGCGGGGGGGCGCAGCGGCGCCGGGGTTGAGGAGCATCGCCCAGGTGATAAAAAAAAGAGGGGGGGGTCAGATCGTCGGAGCAGATAGGAGCGACGGCCGGGCTCAGCCGGTTCTGACCGACCCCCCCTTTCTGAGGTACCGACCCACCCCCCCCACGCCCCCCCCCAAGCCCGACCATGGTGGCCAAGAGCAGGAAGCAGGCGGGGAAGAGTCCCGCCGCCCAGCCGGACCGCGACCGGAGCCCGCCCGCCCCCCCCCGCCGGCGGACGGGCAGAGCCGCCGGCGCCGCCCCGGACGGGCCGGCCGGTGGCGGCGGGTCCAGGCCGGGGGGGCCGGCACCGGCACCCCCCCGCGGAGGCTCCAGCCTCGGGATCTCGCTGCTGCTCGGTAAGTTGGGTCGGCGCTAGCCGCCGCTAGCTGCCCCGTGGCTAACGGGAGCTAACGGCGGCTAGCGCGCGCTAGCCGAGCGATCTAACTTCTGTGACGGCCTCCGTGACCCCCCCCACCGGTACTGCCCCCCCCGGGAGTCCTCCGCTCCTTTCATCGGGTACATTCCTCCGTCGGTCTCTTTTTTTTTTTTTTTTTTTTTTTCACCTGAGAAAGTTCGAGCTCGCGCTTCCGTTAACCTGCGCGCGCGCGCAGAGTGAGCAGGTGCGTCCTGGATGCTGACCCCTGACCTCTGGCCTCTTGTGTCCACAGCTGCCCTCAGCGGGGTCCTCCACTGGTGAGTCTCCGGCGTCCTCCCCCCTCTAACTCACCCCTCTGCTCTCCCCCCTACTCACCTGTCTAACCCCCTGTGTCCCCCCTACTCACCTGTCTAACCCCCTGAGCCCCCCTACTCACCTGTCTAACCCCCTGTGCCCCCCCTACTCACCTGTCGAACCCCCTGTGTCCCCCCTACTCACCTGTCGAACCCCTGTGCCCCCCCTACTCACCTGTCTGCTCTCCCCCCTACTCACCTGTCTAACCCCCTGTGTCCCCCCTACTCACCTGTCTAACCCCCTGTGCCCCCCCTACTCACCTGTCTAACCCCCTGTGCACCCCCTACTCACCAGTCTAACCCCCTGAGCCCCCTCAACTCACCTGTCTAACCCCCTGTGCCCCCTACTCACCTGTCTAACCCCCTGTGCCCCCCACTCACCTGTCTGCTCTCCCCCTACTCACCTGTCGAACCCTCTGCCCCCTACTCACCTGTTTAACCCCGTGCACCCCCTACTCACCTGTCTAACCCCCTGTGCCCCCCTACTCACCTGTCTAACCCCCTGTGCACCCCCAACTCACCTGTCTAACCCCCTGTGTCCCCCTACTCACCTGTCTAACCCCCTGTGCCCCCCTACTCACCTGTCTAACCCCCTGTGCACCCCCCTACTCACCAGTCTAACCCCCTGAGCCCCCTCAACTCACCTGTCTAACCCCCTGTGCCCCCCTTACTCACCTGTCTAACCCCCTGTGCCCCCCACTCACCTGTCTGCTCTCCCCCTACTCACCTGTCGAACCCTCTGCCCCCCTACTCACCTGTTTACCCCCGTGCACCCCCTACTCACCTGTCTAACCCCCTGTGCCCCCCCTACTCACCTGTCTAACCCCCTGTGCACCCCCAACTCACCTGTCTAACCCCCGTGCACCCCCTACTCACCTGTCTGCTCTCCCCCCTACTCACCTGTCTAACCCCCTGTGCCCCCCCCTCTATACCTCACCTGTCTGCCCCCCCCTCTCTAACTTAACAGTCTGCTCCCCTGTCTGTGTGTGTGTCCCCCAACTCACCTGTCTGCCCCCTCTAAGTGACCTGCCCCCTCTCTAACTCACCTGTCTGGCCCCATCTCCCCCCGTCACTCACCTGCCCCCCCACCCCCAACTCACCCGTCTCCCCCCCTCCAGGTACCACCTCACCCAGCTGTTTGAGAACGACAGACACTTCTCACATCTGTCCACCCTGGAGAAGGAGATGGCCTTCAGGACTGAGATGGTGAGGACCCCCCCCACACACACACACACACACACTCTCACACACACACAGACTCACACACACACACACTCACACACACACACTCTCACAAGTGTGTCTGGGTTTGTCCCAGTAAACCTGGTTTGTCCCAGTAAGTCTAACTCACCTCGATGGTTTCAGCCCCTTTCGTCTCTCGTCTCAGCCGAGGGGTTCGAGCCGGCGACCGTCTCGTCTCATCGGGCGCGTTCCCGCCTGGTCGCCCCCGTTATTGAGGGATTGACCGAGGTTCCCCGAGACGAGACGGACGCCCCCCTCCTTGGCCCGTCCGGCCTCGTGTGGTAACGCGTGTGTCCTCTGCCCCAGGGCCTCTACTACTCCTACTACAAGACCATCATCGAGGCGCCCTCCTTCCTGGACGGCCTCCACGAGGTCATGAACGACCGTCTGACGGAGCACCCCCTGGTCATCAACACTCTGCAGAGGTTCAACCTGTACCCCGAGGTGCGCTACACCTGACACCTGAGCACGCTTCACCTGAGCGTGCTTCACCTGAGCGTGCTTCACCTGAGCGTGCTTCACCTGAGCGTGCTTCACCTGAGCGCTCTGCACCCGAGCACGCTGCACCCGAGCGCGCTGCACCTGAGCGCGCTGCACCTGAGCGCGCTTCACCTGAGCGCTCTGCACCCGAGCGCGCTTCACCTGAGCGCGCTGCACCCGAGCACGCTTCACCTGAGCACGCTTCACCTAAGCGCTCTGCACCCGAGCGTGCTTCACCTGAGCACGCTTCACCTAAGCGCTCTGCACCCGAGCACGCTTCACCTGAGCGCTCTGCACCCGAGCGTGCTTCACCTGAGCACGCTTCACCTAAGCGCTCTGCACCCGAGCGTGCTTCACCTGAGCACGCTTCACCTAAGCGCTCTGCACCCGAGCACGCTTCACCTGAGCGCTCTGCACCCGAGCGTGCTTCACCTGAGCACGCTTCACCTAAGCGCTCTGCACCCGAGCACGCTTCACCTAAGCGCTCTGCACCCGAGCGCGCTTCACCTGAGCGCGCTGCACCCGAGCGCGCTTCACCTGAGCACGCTTCACCTGAGCGCTCTGCACCCGAGCGCGCTGCACCCGAGCGCTCTGCACCCGAGCGCGCTGCACCCGAGCGCTCTGCACCCGAGCGCTCTGCACCCGAGCACGCTTCCTCACACCTTCGAGACCGAACTACGCGTTAAACCTCAGCGGGAGTTCCGTCGGCTCCGCAGACGTCGTTACCTGAACCCGCCGTCCCCGTTAGTGAGGGAGGGGTCAAGTTTACCTCGACACACCTCGACTTGATCGGCGAAATTAGACGTTAAACTCGGGAATCTTTGGCCTTTACTCGCTCAGCTCTGGTAAATAATCCAGAAAAGTTAACTGAAGGCATCTTGAGTTTAAAGAGTTTTGAGGTCACGTTAGACAAAGGGAAAGTCAAACCCCCCCTGAGAACTCTGCCCCCCCCCACAGAGTCAACAGGACATAGAGATGCTTGGCGACTGTTTAAATAAGCTTTGTGCTCTTGTTGGGGCTCCCCAGGTGGTCCTGGCCAGCTGGTACCGGACCTACTCAGGCGTGATGGGCTACTTGAGGATCCCCACCAAGATGTGCTGGTCCGTGAACAGAGGGGAGGGCCTCACCCCCGTGGACAGCTGTGAAGGTACGGGCCATCGCCATGGAGCTGCTGCGCCATCTGGGGACGCGTTTACACACACACACACACACACGCACACGCACACGCACACGCACACACACACAGCTCCAGGAAGCCCGTTCTCAGTGTCCGAGGAGACAAAACCGCCGTGTGGTTTAACACAGCGGAGGGACGTTAGGGCGGGGAAGCGTTTATTGAGGGGAGCTGCTGACAGAACACATCACATTCCATTAGGACGGGGGGGGGGGGGGGGGTCAACGTACGCTGGGCTGTTGACACAGACCGGACCGGGCTGCCAGAGAGCGGGAGCGTTTCCTGGAAGTGTTGTTCCAGTCAGAAGTGTGTTTGTGGATTAAGTTCGGGCCCGTCGAGGTTCAGCACCGATACCATCAGCTGTTCAAGTAGCGGCGCTCTTAATTCTGTCGTGGGGGGGGTGTTCTGTAGATGGGGGGGCAGGTTGTTGCCTTCACGCCCCTCTCTCTCTCTCTCTTTGTCAGGCTTGGGCGACCCCGCCTATTTCTACGTCACCTGCGTGTTCCTGCTGAACGGCGCCATGATGAGCCTCTTCTTCCTGTTCGGCGACTATCTCAGGTACCGCCGCTCGCCGGAGAGCCCACAGCGGGCGAGCGCCCCCCCCGCGGCTCACCTCACCTCGCCCTCTCTCTCTCTCGACTCCTCTGCAGCGGCAGCCGGCTGGGCGGGGTCGTGACCGTGGCGTGTTTCTTCTTCAACCACGGGGAGGTGAGTGCGCGTCCTCGGACTCGGAGCCCCTCAAAGAGCAGAGCACGAACGGGAGCCAAGAGCGGCTTACGCTTTCAAAGCTTAGCCCCCTCAACGTGCTTCCGCGCTCCCACGCCCTCGTCCTCCTCCTCCTCCTCCACATCCCTTCAGAACAAATAGGAGGGTTCACTTTTTGTTTCTGGATCAATAAGGCGACATTTCAATTACAGGCCTCTGTTCTCAGCCCTCTCAAACAGCAGTGCTCTCCTCTCCGCCGCAGCAGAAGAATGGAGACGTTTAACGAGCGATTTGAAGCTTTTGGTGTGTTTGTAAGCGAGGCGATGGACGAGCGTAAACAGAGACGCCGTCCCTTTCTCAGCGAAACAACAGAAACGGAGAAAAAGGGTCCGCTGTTCCCCGTCACAGCCGCTCGTTTTCCAGCTGCGGATGCAGAACAGCGTTGGAGGCTCTGACTCCAATTACTCCGTGGGTGCGTCCTGCAGCGCGCGGGAGCACAAATCTCCTCTTGTGGTGCTGAAACACGAAGAGAGCGCGCTGGAGCGGGAGCACGTGTCAGCCACGGCCCGACGGTCCCACACAATATTTATGGAGTCGCATTAAAACGGGAGCGAGGCGCTCGTATTTCCCACCGGTGGTTCCCATGAAAAAGGCGTCCCTCGCGCTACGTGAGAAGCTCCTGGCTCAAGCCGACACGCGTTTCGGGGGATCTGATTTAACTCCTGGTTTTATTTTCCACTTCCTCGCATCAGAGCACGCGCGTGATGTGGACGCCGCCCCTGCGGGAGAGCTTCGCCTACCCCTTCCTGGTGCTGCAGATGCTGCTGCTCACCTACATCCTGCGGTAAGGTCCCCTCCTGCTCAGGCCTGGTCGCTCCGCCCCTTCCCCGGGCGATCGTTAGGTCAGACTGGTGTTTTGGAGCTAACATGTTCAAGGTCTGTACACGTGTTATCTGTGTGTGTGTGTGTGTGTGTGTGTGTGTTGACCTTCCCTTGTGGTCACCTCTGCGGTCGCTGATCAAACAAACTCACGGCAGCAGTAATGTTCCAGTATCCACAGATATGAGGAGGTTTAAAGGTCTATAACAGCGTTCAGACGTTCCCAAACCCAGAACTCCGTGCGCAGCGGTCTCTTCACAAATGTGGATATCGTCCATAATTCCACGCTCTCGCTCACGGCCAGTGCAGCGGCTGAGCGGGAGCTTGAGTGTGACGGCCTCTTTCTGCCCACGACCTTCACGATATTCACCAACCACGTGGGTTTTGTTTTTTTTTTGCTGACAGTTCCAGATGTCCCGTCTTCAGTAGCGCGGCCCCGTCTGCCTTCGTTCGCTTCGTCCACTTTAATTTCCTGTTTCATATTTGATCGACTGACTCCTGATGTGGACCCCTCCCCCCACACACACTCACACACACACATTCTGACAGCTCACTAACTGCCTGTCACTCCTACTGAGGCAGTCGTAAATGGAGGACGGAGGTTGGACATCACAGTTCATCTCACCCCCCCATCCACACACACACACACACCTCCACTCTTCTTATGCACGTTTTCTCCTGTCTCTCCCAGGAAGCGGAACCCGAGCAGGACGGCCGTGGTGGCGCTGGGCGTCTCTAACCTGTGCTTCATGCTGCCGTGGCAGTTCGCCCAGTTTGTGCTGCTCACCCAGGTGAGCTCGCCCCCCGTGAAGGGTCAAGGACCTCCTTGTTGTCCGTGCTCCGGGGCACGTTTCTGTGTCACACACCACCGCCATCTTGTTTCTTTTCCAGGTGGCTTCCCTGTTTGCCTCGTACATCCTTGGCTACCTCACGGCCACCAAGATGCAGACGATCCTCCTGACCCACATGGTACAGTAGGACCAGTCAGCCCTCACTGGGAGGGGAACTCGGGGCCGAGCTGCTGCTGTGGGGAGCTCATGGGTCATGTGGAATATTAATGAGACATGGTCACACTGGTCCATTGAATAGAAACGTAACCATTTAATAATTGATGAGCTCCTCTGCTGCAGTGTCTGCACGTTGTTGTGACAGCAGCAGGAGCGGGGGTGAACCTTCTGATGCCTCCAGCACGGATGTGTGCTGCTCTGCTTTAAGAGGAGAGAGAAGGGGCGTCTGTGTTTGTGTGACTCTGCCAAGGACAAAAGAACATCTCAGCTCTCCTCCAGTCTCCCTACCTAATCCCCTCAGCAGGCTGCCAGCCTCAGATTGTGAGCTCCGCGGATGAATAGGAGACCCTTTGTGGAGAGAGAGGGCCGATTTGAGCCGGAGGACACCGCAAAGATTTAAATGACTCCAAACAACGGGGGCCACGAGTCGGCTGTGACCTCCAGCAATGTCAGCGGGCACGAGCCAGTGGACACGGGAGGGGGGAATATTGCAGCTGAGATGGAGAATGTGCTCAAGCACAATAAAAACATGACCTTTGGAGAAGGGTCCAGAGGGCTGGCCGCTCGCTCGGATGAGCGGGACGCTCCGCTGGCTCTTCATCTTGAGCCGACGCTCGGCGTCGCAGCTCCCGGCCCTCGTCTCATGAGGAGTCGGCATTGGCTGCCACCGACAGAACTCAATTTTCCGACGTCAGGCGCGCGTTCGGGGAGCCCTCCTCCGTCTCTCAGACCCCAGAGCCGCTCGCTGATGTGAGAAGTCCTGGGCTGCCTGGAGCTGCTGTCTTTGAATCACTGCCCAGCTGCGCTTTATTTTCTCTTTACTGCAGGATTAACCGTCATGAATCCATTGAATGGGATTATATTTTACTTGCAGCTGTGTATTCAACATTTATAGCATTTTAGTTTAAATCTCTGGGGCAGCTCCACTCGCTCTTATTCATTATGGCCTTAATCCAATCTTCACAGACCACCCTCCTCCTGCAGAGCTCTGCCTTTCAAACCTCTGTGCGGCTGCCTCATCAGACGTTTCTCCCACTGCAGGTCACCCTGGCCGTCTGCTTCATCCTGATGTTTGGGAACTCCATGCTGCTCACCTCCTTCTACGCCTCCTCGCTCGTCTCCATCTGGGTGAGCCCGACCCCGTCATCAGGGCTGCCTTTACGCGAGGAAACCTTGTTTTGGCTCTTCTTTCCTTATGCTCCTTTTTTGTTTCTCTTTTTCCCTTCCAGGCAGTTGTAGCATCGAGGCATCGCTTTTCTCACCTGTTCAGCCCCGGCATTCTCAGATGGGTATGTCGGCTACAGAGTCACATTTGTTCCACTCCCGTGACGTAGATGTGAGGCAACGCGGCTATAGTGGCTATTTTTAACCAGCTGGCTGAGCAGCAGCACATCATCACACCATGATGGTGATGCACAGCAGAGCACGCCATCCAGGATCAGCTGGCTGAGTTAGTTAGGAAATGAAGCACAGGGTCGTGTGTGTGTGTGTGTGTGTGTGTGTGTGTGTGTGTGTGTGTGTGCGTGTGCGTGCGTGTGTCCCCTCCTGCCTCAGACCGCCTCTTCTCCGTCCTCAGGTCATGCAGGTTCTGGCGTGGGTCGTCTCCACGGTTCTGCTCAAGTTGCTGCTGTCGGCGGTCCTCAGTGCGTCAGACGATGTGAGAGTCCGATCAGACGCCTGAACCACCGACGGACGCGAGACGTCGGTTCTCGGCTGCGGGAAATGACGTCGTCCGTTTTCCTCGCACGCGACGAGCGCGGCGGAGGCGAGCAGAGTTCTGAAGGGGCATTGTTTGTTGCAGGCTCACATCAGCGCGCTCATCAAGTCCAAGTTCATGAGCTACAGGGACTTCCACACTCTGATGTACACCTGCGCGGCTGAGTTCGACTTCCTGGAGTTGGAGGTCAGTTCTGACCCCCCTCCCCCTGTTGACGATGGTTTCTGGGCGAAGTGGGCTGATGAGCGCTGTGCTCCTCCCCCCAGACTCCCGTACGTTACCTCAAGACGCTGCTGCTGCCCGTCAACCTGCTGCTGCTGGCGCTCATCGTTTGGAGGGTAACCCCAGCCTCTGTCTCCCCTCCACGTGCTGCACCTCTGAAACCGGACGCTACCGTCCTCCCTAACGTCTTC
This sequence comes from Lagocephalus sceleratus, assembly GCA_911728415.1. Lineage (NCBI taxonomy): Eukaryota > Metazoa > Chordata > Actinopteri > Tetraodontiformes > Tetraodontidae > Lagocephalus > Lagocephalus sceleratus. Next base: position 11,159,664 of record CAJVRN010000126.1, read on the forward strand.
TGAGCCCCTTAAATTCAATTTCTTTCATAAATCTGGAGCAGATTTAGAGGAAAAACTCAGAGTTGAGCTTTTAGGGTCGAGTTAAAGGCCAATATATAATTGTTATAACAAATAAACCTTAATGTAAATCTCTCAAGCAGCTGCTCACCTTCAGTCGGTTTTCTCACACTGAGAAGACGCTGACTTTACCTCAGTGGTGCGTTCAGTGAACGGACGGAGGGGCGGGGCTTAACGGGGCAGGTTGGCGTCGTGATATGAATCCCAAACGTACCTTTAACCGCGCTTTTAAAGGAAGAAAACCGGTGGCGATCTGTGCCTTCCTGTCTGTGCCCCTGCTGTCGATTTGTTTCCGAAACACGAGGCCTTTCTCTGAACGCTGATCTGTCCGTGCTCCAGCAAGCGTGACGGACTTTGTGTGTTTCCAGACCGTCCAGGATGTCGTCCGGTTCCTGCGGGAGGGAGCGAAGGACGGAGCCGACCAAGAGTGAGCCCCCTCTCTCGTCTCGTGGTTGTCGAAGCTCTCTCGTCTGTCACTGGAGGTTTTAACACGACGTTCTCTGTCGCAGGGCCGACGTTTTGGGGAAAGGAGAGGTGAGAGAACAGTCACGGCTGAGCTGAGTCGTGTTTGTGTCCTCGTGAGGAGGAGACTGAACGTCTGGTAACTCTCACAACCCTGAATGAGACGTCTGCAGAGGATATTGGAAACCCTCGCAGCCCTTCATATATTAATAAGTGCAGATTTGAAGAACTGCGTCCAGTAATATGAAGGAGCTCTCATCTGCCTTTCTTCTCCTCCCTTCTGAGTCTCCGTCTCTTCGGTACCTTCAGAAACCTTCACAAAGCGGCGCAGAGATGAAGGCTTGTTCCTGTAATTACCTCCGTGTTTCACTGCGTTGGGCGAGCAGCGCTGCAGAGACCCGGGGGGTGCTCTCGGAGGGAACGCCTCGTTAGCACATCAAAGCGTCAGGGAAATGTCTTTCCGCAGCGTGTCCAGCAAACGGAGGTCTTAGACAGGCTTCCTAATTGGAGCAGAGCTTCCTCTTCGCGTGTCTGACAGCAACTTTTATTACTTTACTGTGGTACACTCTGTCCCATTGGTTATGAACCCTCCAGAGAGTGTCTATTTATAGCTTTAGTAACATGCATTTCCCCTGACCCACTCAACATAGCTTGGAAATCCTTTAAAACTGGTCTGCAGACATTTCTAATTGGGTCTGAAGGTGTGTGTGTGTGTGTATTAGTGTGTGTGAGTGTGTATGTTTTCATCACTAATTGATGCTCAAAGGGCATTTTCTCACTTGCTTTGTCACATTTTTAAAGACCGTGTGTAAAACCTGTGTAATTGTGCAAATATCTCCACACTTCTGCAGCGCTGTGTGACCACTGTGTGTGTGTGTGTTGTTCTCTGCTTGTGTGTGTGTGTGTGTGTGAACTCCCCCTGTCCCCACAGCTGGTGTATCACAGTCTCCAGCTGCTGGCCTTCGCCGCCCTCGCCATCCTCATCATGCGCCTGAAGCTCTTCCTGACGCCGCACATGTGCATCATGGCCTCGCTCGTCTGCTCCAAACAGGTCGGCCCCTGCGTCGCGCCCGCCGGGTGCCCCCCGAGCACGGGTCCCACGTCCTCCTCCTCTCCGTCTCCTCCGCAGTTGTTCGGGTGGATCGGGGACAGGCTGAAGCACCAAACGGCGGTGGGCGTGCTGCTGGCCCTCATGGCGGTGCAGGGCTGGGCCAACCTGCAGACCCAGTGGGGCATCATCGGGGAGTTCAGCAACCTGCCGCAGGAGGAGCTGCTCAACTGGATCCAGGACAACGCCGAGCCCAGTGAGTCGCACCCCCCCCCGGTTCCCCCGCCGTCAGACGGCGGCTTCGCGGGAAACGTTTCCGCTAAAGGTCGAGGAGATCAGCGCGATAACTGCTGACCTTTAAGCTACTTCTGTCAGAGCCAGCGGGAGTTTTACTGCAGCTAAAGGTCACAAGACGGCTGAAGGCCTGAGATCAACCCGTCCGAACGCCGTCGGGGGGGGTTTTAAACGTGTTTTGAACTTTGATTATCGATTAAAAAAATATCAGCGGTGTCAGTTTCACAACAAATCTGAAGTCTGCCAGCCAATCAGAATGAAGCAGCATCCCCGGTTTAATACTCGTGTGTGTGTGTCTGTGTGTGTGTGTGTGTGTTTGTTTGTGTCTGTGTGTGTGTGTGACACAGATGCTGTGTTTGCGGGGGCCATGCCCACCATGGCCAGCGTGAAGCTGTCCACGGGCCGGGCCATCGTCAACCACCCCCACTACGAAGACGCCGGGCTGAGGTCGGTGGTGAGGCCGTACTGTCGCCGTGGCGACGAACGGTGCCCCCGTTATCGCCACACAGAATCATAAATTAATGAGGCTCCAGCCTGTGATTAACTGTTATTCACTGATACTGTGAAATTGCTGCAGCTGGCGCAGAAGAATGTTCCACGTGTTAAAATTAAAAATTAAAACTAAATATGAGACGGTATTTCTCATGTGTGTTTTATGTTATGTAATATATATTATATATTTTTTGTGTTTTATAGGGAGCGAACGAAGCTGGTGTACTCCATGTACAGCCGCATGTCCGGAGAGACGGTGAAGAAGAACCTGATGAAGCTCGGGGTGGACTTCTTCGTCCTGGAGGACTCCTGGTGCACCAGGCGAACGCGGTACTTCGCACACTTCGGCCGACTGGAGGGGGGGGTGGGGGTAGAACCGGGGTTAGGGGCTGGGCAAGTCCTCACAAACATAGAAGTACAAGGAGGAGTGTGTGTGATGGAGCGTTGGAGAACAGGTTGAGTCGTGAATCAATCCTCTCTCTCTCTCTCTCTCTCCCCTGCCCCCTTCTCTCTCCCTCTCTCTGCCCCCTTTTCTCTCTCTCTGTCTGTCTGTCTCTCTGCCCCCTTTTCTCTCTCTCTCTGTCTCTCTCTCTCTGCCCCCTTCTCTCTCTCTCTCTCTCTGCCCTTTCTCTCTCTGTCCATCTGTCTGTCTCTCTCTCTGCCTCCCTTCTCTCTCTTTCTATCTGTCTGTCTCTCTGCCCCCTTCTCTCTCTCTTTCTATCTGTCTGTCTCTCTGCCCCCTTCTCTCTCTCTTTCTATCTGTGTCTCTCTGCCCCCTTCTCTCTCTCTTTCTATCTGTCTGTCTCTCTCTGCCCCCTTCTCTCTTTCTATCTGTCTGTCTCTCTGCCCCCTTTTCTCTCTCTGTCTATCTGTCTGTCTCTCTCTCTGCCCCCCCTTCTCTCTCTCTTTCTATCTGTCTGTCACTCTGCCCCCTTTTCTCTCTCTGTCTATCTGTCTGTCTCTCTCTCTGCCCCCCTTCCCCCCCCATCCCCAGGCCTGGCTGCAGTATGCCAGAGATCTGGGACGTGGAGGATCCTCACAACGTGGGTAAAACCCCCCTCTGCACCTTCATGTCCAGGAACTCGCGGCCCCACTTCATCACGGTTTTTTCCAACGATGTTTACAAAGTCCTCCGAGTCCCCAGAGCTGCCCACGACCTCAGATAACCTGATCGGACACACCGCCTTCACACTTTTTCTTTCTCATTTTTATTTTTTCCAGCCGTTCCTCGGCTTTTTCTTTTTACTCTTTTCCTCCCTCAACATTCCGCAACTCCTTCCCCCCAAGCGGAATAACCGACTCCCCCCCACGTTCCGAAGGACCCGACCGCGCCGAGGAAGGTGTCGGTTCTCGGGGATCAAAGAGACGCTTCTTCTGTAATCAGTGTTATTCTGGTTCGTCTGTTTCTCGCGCCGATCGCGTGCGCGTTGCCGACGTTGCAGCACGAGCGCGAAGACGTCCTCGTACTGTGAAACGCATATTTTTTTTTTTTTTTTTTAACTCAAACAAATTAAATCCTGTCAAAGCACACGGTGCGTTCACGGACTTAAAATCACGTGGGAAAATTCGGTTTTCTTGAAAAACACAGCTTTTATTTTCGCGAGCTTCTTTTTTCTTTCTCGAGCGACGTTTTTTTTTTTTTTTAAATATGCCAAATGTTTATTTTACAAAGTATCAGTGTTTACTTCTCGTTCATTGCCAAATCTCGTTTTGTGACCATCGCCGCGCGTGTTTACGTTTTTTTTTGTTTTTTTTCCGACGCACGTGACGAAAAGTGAATGTAGCTTTCGACGGACCTCCTGCTCGTCGTTTTTGTCGCCCCCCCCAGCAGAGGCGCCGAGATGCGCCTGGTGCTAACCAACATCCGAAAGCATCTGTTTCCATGGCGACAGATACACGGCCGTGTCCTTTAAATGTCGGCTTTGATCAAACGAGGAGCGACGTGGGCGCGTCTCCTCCCTCCGTGGATTCAAACGGGGGTTTAAATGTTCTTTTAAATGTTTTTCTTCCTCCGTGGTTGGCTTCAGTTTAGCGTTGATGTTTAAACGAACTGTTGTTTTTTTTTTTTTACTATTATTGTTTTTTTTTAGATGAAACGGGGAAACGTAACGAAAAAGGGGCCCCGCTGTGGTGAGATTTAAACGTGTCCTGTGACGTCTTGTTCCGAGTTTGGCGCCGTCGACGTTCGTGTAGACCAGGTTTTCTCGCTGTGATCTCGGTCAGACTGTTACGGTCTGTTACTCAGACGTTAAAACTGCCGCTGCAGGCCGTGGTTTGTTCTAGAGCTCTTTTATAATGTTTGTCTTAAATAAACGTATTTGATCAGCACGGCGTCGCCTTGAACTCACGCTGGACCCGGATCGACTGCAGATGGTCAGAAACCCAAAGAAGTGTGGATTTAACCAGAATATCGACGTTTTCAAACGTGAATTAATAAAAAAAAAAAGTCCACGCTTTTAATTTGGAGGGAAAACCTGCAGGAGAGTAGATTTATTGTGATATAATTACATCTGTGAGGGGAGAGAGAGCCCTGTGAGGTCAGAAATGTGGATAATCTAATCTAATCTGGCAGATTCAGGGAGCTGGAAATCATCTGGTGTAAATGAAGGAGAGAGACGGAGAGTTTTCATAGTGTTTCGTGACACGACAGAAGGTGAAATCGGCGAGTCGCGCCACAACGAATCAGCGCTTCCCTTGGAAGCCCGACCGCGGGCGGCGCTCAATCCAGGCGCGACCCGTACACCTCCACCTCGCACAGCGTCAGGAACTCCTCCCGGTCCGGCAGGAAGACGTTCACGTAGCGGCCGTCCATCCCGTCGCACTCGAACCCAACGGAACTCCCTGCTGGGATGTTGGCGATCACGGCGCACCTGAGGGGAGAAGGCTCAAGTGTTGAACAACTATATTATTGATTTATTATTTATTTTATATATTATAATTTTATATAACATATTTTATACATTTCTGCTATTAAAAGTTTCAAATACAACTAAACTGATATAAAAGTGTTCAGGTTTAAGTCCTAATATTCTCTTCTATGCAGACGATAGTTAAGTATTTTATTGTATTGACCAACACGGACGTATAAAAATATAGATGGTAGATAGTTGTGTTATTGATCCTCTAGGGTAAATGTAATTGCATCAGTAATAATTGATTAATTGACCTTTAGTTGATTGTCTTGGCCTTTTCTACATGTTTAGCATTCATCTATTTTACTTTGTGAATATCCTATAGTCTAAACCGGTGGTCTAAACCGGTGGTCCCCATCATCGCTGACCGGGGGGGGACACATAGATTGTTCGTATATCAAATCTAAATCTAAATCTGGGCCTTTTCCCCTTCAAAATAAACTTTCCACGTCTTTTTATTTACTCGTTTTGATCGCTTTTGGCGACCAAGAGAATCCGGTCATTTTTCAAAATAAAAGACTGTTCAGACTCGGATAATAAACAACAGAAATAATTATTTCTTGGGCGGACCGGTACCGATTGACCCATGGACCGGTACCAGTCCCCGCCCCGGGGGTTGGGGACCGCTGATCTATGCAAAAAGGAGAAATCTCTAAAAGTGAGCATTGTAGATGGTGTCCTGATTATTTAAATGTTTTATGTTGAAGGTGTCCGGTTGGGTCCTCCGACCTGCCGGGTCGACGGCCCGTTCCCGTTTACCTGGGGTTGCTGTTGCCGTTGTTTTCCAGCGAGTCGCCGATGCGGATCTCGGCCCCGTCGAGCCTCTCCGGGTCGGTGTCGATGTTGGTGACGTTGACGGCGAAGACCCTGTGGGGCCTGCGCAGGTCGAGCCGCCACCAGGGCCCGACGCTGTTGCTGGTGTGGGAGCAGGAGCCGTGCTCCCACCGCCCGTCGCGGTTCCCGTCGATGGCGTTGTAGGCGGCCCCGAACTGGTACAGGCTGGACTGGGTGGCCTTCCCCTGGAGGGCCAGGTTCTCCCCTGGGGGAGCGACAGGCGCCATCAGAGAGCGCGACCTTGGCGAGGGGGGGCGAGGGGGCGGGACTCACCGGTCGGGGCGGGGTAGCCGAAGACCTCCACTTCGCAGAGGGTGAGGATCTTCGCCTTTCCCTCCAAGGACAGGGTCACGTAGCGCCCCACCACGAGGTCGGTGAAGTTGTGGGACTCCTCGTTCCCGGGACTGCCGAAGGTCACCACGCTGGCGGGGCGAGAACACAGCGGGATGAGTGGGCGGGGCCACATCAACCTGAACCTTGGCGCCCGAAGACATCGTTTTTATTTTGTGTTTCCACGTCTCAATCAAATTTGTGTCTCGTTTATTTGCCTCTATCGACCAGCAGGGGGCGCCACCGCCGACGATAGGAGCCTATTTTGAGGCCTGACGTCGATATTTCAGTTTCAACCGTGCGTTTTTTTTTTCGCTCACGGCGGGGTCCGCAGGGCGTCGCTGTCGCCGACGTGGACCTTCAGGCCGGCCAGCCTGAAGCCGCAGCAGTCCTGCCTGTTGACGACGGTGATGGAGGTGACGACGTAGGGGTCCAGCAGGTCCACGGTCCACCAGGGGTCGTCCTGCTCCGCCGTGTGCGTGCACGACCCCCGCCTGAAGGAGCCCTGGCGGTTTCCGTCGATGGCGCCGTAGGCGTCCCCGAACGGGTGCTCGTAGTGGCTGGACTGGCTGGCCTTGCCGCGCAGGGCCACGTTTTCTGCGGGGCAAAAAAGAGCGTTTATCGACCTGGACCCGGTCCTGGCGTCCACGGGGAAGGGCTCTACTCAACGGTAGGCGACGCCGGAGCACGTCCTCAGGAGGAGCAGCGCCACAAAGACACGCAGGTTCTTCATTCTGGCTGCAGGAAAAACGCTCATGAATCACACGAATTTACCGAAAACCACAAGAGGAACCTGCTTTAAGACCTGGTGTCCACATGAGGACATGAGATCTGGGCTCACCTGTAATACAACAGCTAATTCTGCTCATTGTGGGGTCAAACGTCCACACACAAGGACAGTTAAACGTTATATTATTACACATTTAGATTGTTTGTCCCTGCATGTGGACATCATGTTCCCCAAAAACACTCGTTTCAAAATATTATTAAACTATGATATCCTTGTCTTTATCCAACATCAGGTCCAATAATCCGAAATGAAGATAATTTAAGAATGCGTATAAAGAGAGAGCTCAGGTCTTAAGAGGTTAAAGAAGCTTCTGAGCCCTGGTGGAGTGAACGAGGTTTGATTTACCGCCTCCTCAGACCTGGAGTCCACACATGTGGACATTAGATGTTGTGTCACCGATCACATAAGAGCTGATTCTTCTTAGTGTGGGGCCAAATGTCCACATACATGGACCCATAAACATTATATTATTACACATTTAGACTGATTGTCCCTGTATGTGGACATCATTGCTCCCTTTATGTGGACATCATTGTCCCCAAAAACCACTTGTTATAACAATATTATCAAAACATGATTCTCAGTCTTTACCCTTATCAGGTCCAATAATCCTGAATAGACGTGTTAAGGATGTGTATCACAAAAGAGCTCGGGTCTGAGGAGGTTAAACTCGTAGATTTGAGTTAAATTTCGCATTTAGAGCTGAAAGTGGGGGCTTAAAAACCCCTGAACTCACCGAACTGATTCTCTGACTACATCTGACGACGGCGACCCGAGAGAAGCGCGGGGCCGTCCTCACGCCGGGCCCTTTATGTCGTCTCCCTCCTCCGGGCCCCAATCGCCCAATCGCCCCCCCCCCCGGGGCCGTTGCGCAATCCTCTGCGGTCGCTGTTATTTCCTCCCCTCCGCCGGCGCCTCTCGACTCGGTTTCAAAACTCGAGCTAAAAACGTGGGTCTCGTCCCCGCGGCTTTCGTCTTGATTCTGCTTCTTCGCCCGACGCCCTCGAGGGACCAGACCTGCAGCGTTCGGCCTGGTGACCTTCGGCGACCTTGGGCCTTCGCCCGGGCTCCCTCCCGTTTTCAGTACGACCGACGTCGACCAAGTGGCCCGGCCTCGAGTCCGCGGTCTTATCGTGTCGTCTGACCTCACGATTCGCCCTCTCGCCCAGCGACCAGGCCGGACCGAAGACGCAAAGGCCTGACCCGGACTTGACCAAAACCTCCTGACGCATCAGTTTAGGACGAAAACAACCGGCCCTCGTTATGCTGAAAACGCTGATTTCGACTTTGCGCACCCCCCCCACACACACACACACACACACACACACTCCCCAATAACAAGCGACACTTCTCTGTTCCTCGACCCACCTCTGAACTTCGCCTGTTTCAGCACATCAACACATCCAACGCCGTTTTTCTCGTTCGGGCGCGGAAAACGCAACTTTCCCCGCTTCCCCTTTTTTTAGTTGCCCCAAACACCGAACGCTGCTCTGCCATTTTTTTAAAAAAAGAGCGGGTGAGGGAAAGGGAATAACATTTTATTTCTGTTCATCTGAATCAGAACTTCAAGTCTGCAGAAGACAAGAGAGGACACGAGCACATCCATCATGCAGGCGTGTAGAAAGCGATTCAAGGCGTCATGGATCCAGTGGTAGAGGTTCTGTTTGCTCTTTATTTGCATGTGTGTCGACCAGTGGGTGCAGATATAAACGCACTGGGACCAGTGAGACAAAGAGGGACGTCTGACTGGTGACGGGCGGACGGAGCCGTGGGGGTCGAGCGACCCCTGGTGGCGGTGCGAGTGTACTACAACCTGCTCAAAGTTTATTAAAAATAAAATATTAAATCCGCAATAAACGACGACGAGACCCAGATGGATGGGTAAATGGTGGATAAATAGTGGATAAATTATGGATAAATGATGGATGAGTGGTGGATGAGTGGTGGATAAATGATGGAGAGGTGATGGAGGAAGAAGAAGTGATGGACAGATGTGGCGTTAAATTAAACAGGGAGGGGTGAAGAAGAAATCGGATATTAACTTAGACTCTGAAAATATTTAATACCAGATGTTATTACAGGATGATGGACTGAGTGTGTGCGTGTGTGTGTGTGTGGGGGGGGGGGGCACAGTTGCAATTATATTACTATAGAATCTGCAATAAATGACAAGACCCAGATGGATGGATGGATAAACGATAGATGAAGAAGTGATGGGCAGATGTGGCGTTAAAATAAGCAAAATAATCGTATATTAACTTAAAATAAAATATTTCATGCCAGATGTTCTAATGTCTGAGTGGGCGGGAGAAAAGCGCAGTTGTGTTTAGACGTGTGTACAAATGTAAGCGGTTAAAGCAGCTTAAACATGCCATTGCTTAAGCCTTCGTACCTTATGAGATCACATAACTCCTGTACTGGCGTCTCTTCATTGGCTGCCCGTTAAATTTAGAATCATTTTTAAAACCCTCCTCTTGACCTACAAGGTCCTCAGAGGCCTAGCTCCATCCTACCTGGAGGAGCTAGTGATACCTTATCAGCCCAATAGACCGCTCCGCTCTCAGAACGCTGGTCTACTTGTGGTTCCCAGAGTCTTTGGGAGTAGACTGGGGGGCCGAGCATTTAGCTACCAGGCCCCCCTGCTATGGAACCAGCTCCCTGTCCTGGTACGGGAGGCTGACTCCACCTCTACTTTTAAGACCAGACTTAAAACCTACCTCTTTGATAAAGCTTATTGTTACTAACCTTGTAGTTCAGTTACTATCATAGACAGACTAATGATCATACTTAGGGGGTCGTCTAATCACCAGGTTAAGATACTAGTTATGCTGCTATAGGATCACCAGGTTAAGATACTAGTTATGCTGCTATAGGATCACTAGGTTAAGATACTAGTTATGCTGCTATAGGATCACTAGGTTAAGATACTAGTTATGCTGCTATAGGATCACTAGGTTAAGATACTAGTTATGCTGCTATAGGATCACCAGGTTAAGATACTAGTTATGCTGCTATAGGATCACTAGGTTAAGATACTAGTTATGCTGCTATAGGATCACCAGGTTAAGATACTAGTTATGCTGCTATAGGATCACTAGGTTAAGATACTAGTTATGCTGCTATAGGATCACTAGTTAAGATACTAGTTATGCTGCTATAGGATCACTAGGTTAAGATACTAGTTATGCTGCTATAGGATCACTAGGTTAAGATACTAGTTATGCTGCTATAGGAACACCAGGTTAAGATACTAGTTATGCTGCTATAGGATCACTAGGTTAAGATACTAGTTATGCTGCTATAGGATCACTAGGTTAAGATACTAGTTATGCTGCTATAGGATCACCAGGTTAAGATACTAGTTATGCTGCTATAGGATCACCAGGTTAAGATACTAGTTATGCTGCTATAGGATCACTAGGTTAAGATACTAGTTATGCTGCTATAGGATCACTAGGTTAAGATACTAGTTATGCTGCTATAGGATCACTAGGTTAAGATACTAGTTATGCTGCTATAGGATCACTAGGTTAAGATACTAGTTATGCTGCTATAGGATCACTAGGTTAAGATACTAGTTATGCTGCTATAGGATCACCAGGTTAAGATACTAGTTATGCTGCTATAGGATCACTAGGTTAAGATACTAGTTATGCTGCTATAGGATCACCAGGTTAAGATACTAGTTATGCTGCTATAGGATCACTAGGTTAAGATACTAGTTATGCTGCTATAGGATCACTAGGTTAAGATACTAGTTATGCTGCTATAGGATCACCAGGTTAAGATACTAGTTATGCTGCTATAGGATCACCAGGTTAAGATACTAGTTATGCTGCTATAGGAACACTAGGTTAAGATACTAGTTATGCTGCTATAGGATCACCAGGTTAAGATACTAGTTATGCTGCTATAGGATCACTAGGTTAAGATACTAGTTATGCTGCTATAGGATCACTAGGTTAAGATACTAGTTATGCTGCTATAGGATCACTAGGTTAAGATACTAGTTATGCTGCTATAGGATCACTAGGTTAAGATACTAGTTATGCTGCTATAGGATCACTAGGTTAAGATACTAGTTATGCTGCTATAGGATCACTAGGTTAAGATACTAGTTATGCTGCTATAGGATCACTAGGTTAAGATACTAGTTATGCTGCTATAGGATCACTAGGTTAAGATACTAGTTATGCTGCTATAGGCCGAGGCTGAGGGTCCAGAAACATGATCACCTGACAGGCCTCTGCCACCACACTGGTGATGGTTTCCTCTCCTCTCCTCTCCTCTCTCTCTCCTTCCTCTCCTCTCCTCCTCCTCATCAAGCAGACTAGTTATGCAGATTCCTGTGTAGTTTTTCTGCCCCCCCCCCCTCTATTTATTTATTTATTTACAGGTATCACCGCCTTCGGAGCTGCATGATGACCTCTGGCCCGCTGACCTGTTGTATATTGTATTTTTGTATCTTTGTGTGTGTTTCTGTGTTCTGTGCCTCTCCTCTCCTCTCGTCTCCCTCTTCTTCCTCTCCCTCTCCTCCTCTCTCTCTACCCATCTGTCCATCATCAGGAGGGTCCCCCTACATCAGCCTGGTCCTGCTCAAGGTTTCTTCCTGTTAAAGGGGAGTTTTTCCTTGTTACTGTTGCTTGTCTGGGGTTAGGCCCTGGGATCCTGGAAAGGCCTTGAAACTATGTTTGATGGTATAAGACGCTCTATAAATAAAGATTGATTGATTGATTGATTGAAGGTGTGAATTTTAAAAAAAAGTAATAGGAAAGTTGCTGGAATTCATACAAAAAGTAGTCTTTGCAGACTTGGAAGGCAGAAAGTAAACTACGGTTTTAACGTGGGCAAAGCGAACCGCCTACATTTCCCATCGGGCCGTGGGGGGGCGGGTCTCCTTTTGCGCCTGCGCAGTACCGTTCGGGGAAAAAAAAAAACTCGCGGAGGAGAAAGAAGGCAGCGGACAAAACACACAATGGCGACGTCGGCGAACGCGGCGAGCGGGGCGGGCTCGGGCGGCCCGGCGGGCGGCCCGGCGGGCGGCGGGGCCGCGGCGGGGCGCAAGAAGGACGGCGGCCCGTCCGCCAAGTTCTGGGAGGGCTCGGAGACGGTGGCGCAGCTGGAGGCGGCGCGGCTCTGGGTCGGGAAGCACTACAAGAAGGTGGGCCTCGCCGCGGGGGGGGCCCCGGCCCGGCCGTGCCCCCCCGGGGGTCCGGCTCGCCCCGGGGGGACGCGGGGGCGCGGTTCTGGGCCGGTTCGGCCGCGCGAAGCCGCCCCCGGGGGGTCCCGGTTCGACGCGCGGCGAGGCCGAGGGGCGCGTTAGCTCCCCCGCGTTAGCCGCTAACGCTCGCGGGGTTTTTAAAAAAAAAAAAAAAAAAGCGGATAAAAACCGCGTTTTCCCGCGTTTTTAACCGCTTTTTTCTTCGTTTTTCGAACCTCGGACCGCAGCCGGTTCTTCCCGCTGAGGCTCGTGATGGTAATATTGTGGGTCGATATTAGTCGATATGAGCCGTCGCCATGGAAACACATGGAAACACCCCCCCCCACCCTAAAAAAAGTGTTTTGGGTGAAAGTTTGTGTGTGTTGCACCTCCGCCCGTGCAGCATCAGCACCTCTGGGGGGGGTCTGATGGCTACCGTCGTGCAGACAAAGAGTGTGTGTGAGGGAGTGTGTGTGTGTGTGTGTGAGGGAGTGTGTGTGTGTGTGTGTGTGAGGGAGTGTGTGTGTGTGTGTGTGAGGGAGTGTGTGTGTGAGAGAGAATGAGGGTGCGTGTGAGGGAGTGTGTGTGTGTGTGTGAGAGAATGAGGGAGTGTGTGTGTGTGTGAGGGAGTGTGTGTGAGAGTGAGGGAGTGTGTGTGTGTGTGTGTGTGAGAGAGTGAGGGAGTGTGTGTGAGAGTGAGGGAGTGTGTGTGTGTGTGTGTGTGAGAGAGTGAGGGAGTGTGTGTGAAAGAGTGAGGGAGTGTGTGTGTGTGTGTGAGAGTGAGGGAGTGTGTGTGTGTGAGGGAGTGTGGGAGTGTGTGTGAGTGAGGGTGTGTGTGTGTGTGTGAGGGAGTGTGTGTGTGAGAGTGAGGGAGTGTGTGTGAGAGTGAGGGAGTGTGTGAGTGAGTGAGGGAGTGTGTGTGTGAGGGAGTGTGTGTGTGAGAGAGTGAGGGTGTGTGTGTGTGAGAGAGTGAGGGAGTGTGTGTGAGAGTGAGGGAGTGTGTGAGTGAGTGAGTGAGGGAGTGTGTATGTGAGGAAGTGTGTGAGTGAGGGTGTGTGTGTGTGTGTGAGAGTGAGGGAGTGTGTGTGAAAGAGTGAGGGAGTGTGTGTGAAAGAGTGAGGGAGTGTGTGTGAGAGTGTGTGAGAGTGAGGGAGTGTGTGAGTGAGGGAGTGTGTGTGAGTGAGGGAGTGTGTGTGTGTGAGGGAGTGTGGGAGTGTGTGTGAGTGAGGGTGTGTGTGTGTGAGAGTGAGGGAGTGTGTGTGAGTGAGAGAGTGTGTGTGTGTGTGTGTGAGGGAGTGTGTGTGTGAGAGTGAGGGAGTGTGTGTGTGTGAGGGAGTGTGAGAGTGAGGGAGTGTGTGTGAGAGTGAGGGAGTGTGTGAGTGAGTGAGGGAGTGTGTGTGTGAGGGAGTGTGTGTGTGTGTGAGAGAGTGAGGGAGTGTGTGAGAGAGTGAGGGAGTGTGTGAGTGAGTGAGGGAGTGTGTGAGTGAGGGAGTGTGTGTGTGAGAGTGAGGGAGTGTGTGAGTGAGGGTGTGTGTGTGTGAGAGTGAGGGAGTGTGTGTGTGTGAGAGTGTGTGTGAGAGTGAGGGAGTGAGTGAATGTGGGTTAGGAAGTGTGTGTGTGTGATGCTTCCTGCTCGTCCACACACACACACACACACACTCAGCTTCAGGGATGCGTAACCACCGACTGGACTCTCTAAACCATCTAAAGTCGTCCCGAGGGACCGCCAGCGTCGACGACGCGCGTAAACAAACGCTCGTATCCCTCGACGTGATTCGTGTCCGGTAACCTTCCTCCCCCCCCCCTGCTCCCAGTACGTCCAGAACGACTCCCCGTCCAGCAAGTCCCTGGCGGGCCTGGTGGTGCAGCTCCTGCAGTTCCAGGAGGACGCGTTCGGACGCCGGGTCAACAACCCCGCCCTCACCAAGCTGCCTGTGAGCCGGGCCCTTTGCCCTTCCGACGTCGAACCTCGCGGCTGTCGCCGGATCCTCACTGCTGCTCTGCTGCTTTCCAGGCCAAGTGTTTCCTCGACTTCAAGGCAGGGGGCGCTCTCTGCCACATCCTGGGGTCTGTGTACAAGTTCAAGAGCGAGCAGGGGTGGTGAGTGGGCGCCGTTCCTCCCTCAGTGGGCGCCGTTCCTCCCTCACGGCCCGTTTGTCCCTCTCGAACGCTCTCAGGCGCAGATTCGACCTGCAGAATCCCTCGCGGATGGACAGGAACGTGGAGATGTTCCTCAACGTGGAGAAGAACCTGGTCCAGGTAACGACTGTCGAGCAGATGAAGCTGCTTACTTTGAGCGAAGTGAGTCGTTCAGTGTCTCGTGGGTTCAAACGTCCCCGGCGGCGTCTTTGTCTCCGCTCCAGAACAACTGCCTGACCAGGCCGACTGTCTTCCTGTCGCCGGACATCGAGCAGAAGCAAGCCAGCAAGCTCAAAGACATCATCAAGAGACACCAGGTGAGCTCGGAGTCCGGTCGGGAGGGTCTTCGGGGGGGGCGTCGGCGCGGGGCTGACCGTCGTCTCTCCCTCCTCAGGGCTCCATCACCGACGACAAGTCAAAGGCCACGCATCACATCTTCCCCTCTCCGCCCCAACAAGACGAAGGTGCGGCCAAACGTCGGGGGCTGGGTTCGTGGCGGGGGTGTCACGGGGGGCGTCGCTCACCCGAGTTTGTGTGGTTACAGAGGAGTGGCTTCGTCCCGTCATGAGGAAGGACAAGCAGGTGTTGGTGCACTGGGGCTTCTTCCCAGACAGGTGAGGAGATAGCCCGTGGGTTATTGTCTCTGCGCTCGCACGGGCGGATGAGTCGCAGACGCCCACGACCGTATTTCTCAACACGAAACCCCGGATGTTGTTTGTTTTGTAGCTACGACACCTGGTTGTCGGCTGGGGAGGTGGACGGGGACGTGGAAGAGCCCCCCAGCTCCGACAGGCCCTGGAAGGTGAGTCCACGCGAAGCCTCGGGCCCGAGCGGAATACCCGTTTTTTAATGAGCCCCGACGAGGAGCGCAGCCTAACCGGGGCCCCGCCTGTCCTCCTCAGGTTCACGCCAAGTGGGTTTTAGACACCGACTCCTTCAACGAGTGGATGAACGAGGAGGACTACGAGGTGGACGACAACAAGAAGCCTGTCAGCTTCCGCCTGAGAATCTTCCCCAAGGAGGAGGAGGTAGAAAAAAAGAAAAGAGTCGTGTCTTTAGTCGGGTTGACTCTTTGTGGCCTGGGAGGACTCGGGTCGCGCGAACGTGTCAAAGCCGACGCGCGCCTGCGCGCAAACCCTCCGCTGCTGCCAGTCTGTGTCGTGCTGCACGAGGCTTCGCCTGCCCACCGTCCTCTGCCTTCCTCCTCTGCCTCGGTCTGTCTGTCGCGCATCCTTTCCAAGCCTTTCCTCACTCTGTCTCCTTCTGATGTGTCTCGGGGTTCCTGTCCAGGACAAGGAAACCACTTTAAGTCCCACCTCGGTTTCCCCGTGAGCTGGATTGTGGGCCCGCAACGTAATCTTGTTGTCGCCCAGAGTGTGTAAAAGATAAGGAAAATAAATGAAGACAGATTGCAGGAACCCTGGTCATCCCCTCCACCACCACGGCACCCCCCCCCCCCCCCCACCTCCCTGTTGTCGATCTCCCAAAGCTTCCCTTCCTTGTGTGTGTATCCGTTCCATCCTCTCATTCTGCTGCTCTTATTCTCATCCTCCATCCCTCGCTCCCTGTGCTGCACGGGATTTTGTCTGATCAGTCTTCCCGTACACCCGATCGCAAGGAGCGCAAGGCCAACTCCGCCGGCAAGAAGAGAAGGCGCTCACCCTCGCCGCCCAGCACTCCGGCCGAGTCCCGCAAGAAGGGAGGAAAGAAGGGGTAAGGGGTCTGAAATATCTCGTTACTGCTGAAGGAAACGAAGAATGAGAGGCCGTGAACTCGCAGTGAGGCTTTTACCTTTGATACGTCTGTGCTCTGAAGTAGAATGATACCGATGTTGATTCAGTCCGTTACATTAAAGGTGATTGAAGGCCAGAGTTTGTCGGCAGTTTTTAGTGATTAAAGACTCGCGAGCAGATTCGTTACAGCGGGGAGCAGGATTCAGGCAGACCTTTTCGGTTAATGTTCGCGACGGCGCGGCGGAACCGCGGAGGAAACCCGCGCTGCCCACGTGAACCTAGACTCTAGAGGGAGGTTTCTGGCGCTGCGGTACCTTAAACCCATCTCCCTGTGGCGGCAGGAACCCCGGAGTGCACTGGAAGAGACGGGGCCACAGAGGAGAGGAGGAGGACACCGAGGAGGACCTGACCAAGGACATGGACGACTCCTCGGCTGGTGCCAGCATGGAGGACGGCAGCATGTCCAAGAACAGTAAGTGAAACCTGGATGCACTCGCTTCCTAAAACCTGATTAAAAAATCAACAAAGCAACAATTTCACGCTCAAGCGTGATGTCTGAAGCATCTCGGTTTAAAAACAAGAGGTGGGTCACACACGGGAGGTCACAGAAAACCTCCAGAAAGGACTCAGGTCCTCAAGTTTTTATGTGATGAAACCTCTATTCAACGTGTGTGTTGGTGATGTTGAATGGAGGTTCAGTAATAAAAAGCTCAGACGCCCCCCCCCCCCCAGGTACGTTGGAGTGAGCTTTCTCTTTTATTTCAGAACCTTCCAGCTTTCGTTTGCAGGGAACCCGATAATATTCAAAGGTTTTATTTCAGAACCGCTACCCGCTGCCTCTTTTCTGGATTCGCACAACACAAAAACCTTCTCTTCCTCAAACATTCCCTTCATTTAGACCAGATCCCATCTGGGATGTCCCACTTCCCCCCCCACCCCCACCAGGCTCAGTCCTCCTCACGGGTTCTATTTTAGTGTCCTCCTCGGCGCCTGCGCGCTCGAGGCCGAATGAAATGAACGAGTAGTTTTACTTCTGTTTCTCGTTTTATTCTAGCAAATTCAAAGAAAGACAGCGAGAACACGCCAGTGAAAGGAGGGAATGTGGCTGACCTGGGTGTGTGTCCCCGCTTTGAGTCTCTCTCTCTTAACGGTCGGCCGGTCCGCTTCCTTTTGGCCTGACGCCGTGCGCTCGTTTGTGTTTCAGATGACATGGAAGACGACTCCGTGCTGTCCGGGAAGGTGAGGGTCTCGTCCCCGGAGCCGCGCGACGCCGCCGCCGCCGGGCGGAACCCCCGCCGACTCTCCCCCCTCCGTTCTCACCCGCAGGATGACGAAGAGCAGAGCAAAGCCGAGGTGAACCGACTGATGGACGCCAGCGAGGACAACGTGTGCGAGCAGACCCACCACATCATCATCCCCAGCTACAGCGCGTGGTTCGACTACAACTGGTGAGGGGTTGAACCTCGTCTGCTGTGTGACCTCTGTGTGACCTCCTGTCGGACCCTCATCCCTCTCTCCCCCCCCAGCATCCACGAGATCGAGAGAAGAGCCCTACCCGAGTTCTTCAACGGCAAAAACAAGTCCAAAACTCCCGAGATGTAAGATGTGGCGCTGCTGAGAGCAGCTTCGGGCCGCGTCGTTCCCGTCCCCCTGACCTCTGCCCCCTTCCCCCACAGATACCTGGCCTACCGGAACTTCATGATCGACACGTACCGGCTCAACCCCCAGGAGTACCTGACCTCCACCTCCTGCCGCAGGAACCTGGCCGGGGACGTGTGCGCCATCATGAGGTGAGTCCCGTCTCGCCCGCCCTTCGTAGCTTCTGTTGTCACCAGAGCACGTCCTGGTGGGGGGGGGGGTCATGATGAACCTGACAGAGGTGCGAGGTGTGAGGCCTGCAGACGTAACAGAACCCCCCCTCTGTGCAGGGTCCACGCCTTCTTGGAGCAGTGGGGCCTGGTGAACTACCAGGTGGACGCAGACAGCCGCCCCCTGCCCATGGGCCCCCCGCCCACCCCCCACTTCACCGTGCTGGCCGACACGCCCTCGGGCCTGATCCCCCTGAACCACAGACCCCCGCCGGTAAGACCGAGGGGCCCCCCCCGGGGTGGGGGGGCGACGGCGTGGGGTGTGAAGAGGGCGGTTCTGAGGCGCTGTCCCCCCCCGTCTCCCCGTAGATCCCCCCTCCCCAGCAGATGCCGAACTTCGCGGACAAGAGCAAAGACAAATCCATCGACCTGCAGAACTTCAGCCTGCGGACCGACCTCTACAAGAAGATCCCCAAGGTCCGTGTGCCCCGCCCAGGGCGCGGGTGAGGGCGCGCCAGGCCCGACTGAGCGTGCTGCGTTTGTCTTTCAGGGCAAGACCGGCGGCTCCACCAGGGAGTGGACGGAGCAGGAGACCCTCCTGCTGCTAGAGGTGACGCTTTCCTTCGGCTCGTCCTTCCAGGGACGCCCGGGTGCAGCTCGGGTTCTCACGCTCGGGCCCGGCGCCGCTCTTCCCCCCAGGCGCTGGAGATGTACAAGGACGACTGGAACAAAGTGTCCGAGCACATCGGCTCTCGCACCCAGGACGAGTGCATCCTGCACTTCCTGCGGCTGCCCATCGAGGACCCGTACCTGGAGAGCACCGAGGCCTGCCTCGGGCCCCTGGCCTACCAGCCCATCCCCTTCAGCCAGTCCGGGAACCCCGTGATGAGCACCGTCGCCTTCCTGGCCTCCGTGGTCGACCCCCGAGTGGCATCCGCCGCCGCCAAGGCGGCTCTAGGTGGGGACGCGCTCTAACCCGGGGGCGGTCCGCCGAATCGTTCCGCCTCCTCGTTCCCTAAAACGTGAACCGTTCCCGCAGAGGAGTTCTCCCGCGTGCGCGAGGAGGTTCCCACCGAGCTGGTGGAGGCCCACGTGAAGAAGGTGCAGGAGGCGGCGCGCAGCACCGGGAAGGTCGACCCCACCTTCGGCCTGGAGAGCAGCGGCATCGCCGGGACGGCGCCCGAGGAGCCTGAAAAGACCGGTGCGTTTAGAATAAGAAACCTTCTGAGTTGTTGTTCGAACCAGTCATTTAAAAAAAAAAAGAAACAAAAACACATTTTAATGTTTAAATATATTTGCATGTTGTTACGATTTTGTCCACCAGAGGGCAGCAGACAGCAGCAGTCAGGCCTGTGGGGGGGTGTGTGTGTTTAGCAGTGACAGCATCACCTCATCTCACACACATTTCTTTGAGTTGAAAACGGAGGCCAGTGCTCGGTGTGTGTGTGTGTGCGTGCGTTTGTGCGTGCACATGTGTGTGCACTGCTGGTGGATTAAAACAACAGTGGCAGATGGGGTGAGCGAGTGGGAGGCAGGGGAGGGAAGAAACTGGGTCAGCGCACTCGTTTGTGCGCTCCTCTCCAGTTTGCTCCGGAAAAAAAAAAAAAAGCTTCAGCATCACTTTTGCCTTGACGCACAACACGCAGACAACCGCTGCGCTCCCGGTTTATCGGTGAGGTCAAACGCAGCGGCTCGGCGCCCACGTCCAGCGCGCGCGCGCGCGCGCCGCTGACGCGGCCTGACCCTCGCCCGGCCACGTGCGTGCGAACGCTCACGTGAGCCTCCCAGAACTGCCGCTCCGATTAAACCGCGTTTAAATTGAATGTCCCCGTCTGCGTTTCTCCCTGTTAATAGATTTCACCAGAGTTAAATCTGTGAGGACGCGGCGTCACCGACCATCGGGGCTTTTGTTGCTAGAAGGTTTAGAGGCGTTAACTAACAACTTTAACCCACTAACTCTGGGCCCTTGGACTAGAGCAGACCAGAGTCAGGTACCAGTTAGTCCAGCGCCACCATGAGGTCACTGTTCTGGCTTTGATAAGTGTGCGAGAGTGTTCTTTTGGTGCCTCTCTGGACTCCTCTTGAGCTTCTGTCAGTGAAATGGTGTTCTCCGTCCCACAGAGGGCTCAGAGGCCGAGAAGATGGACACCGACTCGGACTCTCAGCAGGCGGACAAGGTGAGAGCGCCCCTCCCCCTGCCTCTGCTCACGGAGCACAAGTCTGCCTCCTCTCCCCCCCCAGGATGACTGTACCCCCCCCCCACATTAGGTCGCAGCGTGGAAACGCCCACAGGCTGAATGCGGCGACATCGACGCTCTATCAGCAGCTAATTGGTTGATGGCTTCCTCTTTAGTTTCCGTTCATCAGTGTTAAACAGTGATTTTCCATCAAGGTCAATCAGTTTTCCACTTGTGCGCCCCCCCCCTTAAAAAAGGGGGGGTTGATAGCCCCCCCCCCTTTCCCTTTTTAAATGTTATTTCACGTGTGACCACCTCGTCCTCCTTGAGCCCACGAGGCCGTTCTTCTGTGTTACTTCATGTCTCTTTGTCCTGGATGCCCCCCCCCCATACCCCACCCTGACCCCCCCCAGGCCGAGGCAAAGGACGAGGCCGAGAAGCCGAGCGAGTCCGCAGAGAAGAGCGGCGAGGAGGCGTCTGAGAAGGTGAAGAAGGAGGGCGCCGACACCTCAGAGCGGGAGGACGACGAGGAGGACGGAGGCGAGGCGAAGACGTCTCCCTCGGGTAACAACGGGGTCGTCTAAGAGTCACGTGATCGGGGGGGGGGTCCGGGCACGTAGCGCTGAAAGGTGTGTCCGCCGCTCAGACAAGGACAAGGAGGAGGCCATGGAGACGTCCTCGGAGCAGGACAAGGAGGAGAAGGCGGCGGCGGACGAGGGCAAGGACAAGAGGAAGAAGGTGGAGCACGACATCGACGAGGGCAACATCGCCACGGCGGCGGCCGCCGCTCTGGCCTCGGCTGCCACCAAGGCCAAGGTGAGTGCCCCCCCCCCCCCCCCCCTCGGTTCGCTCGAGGCGCTCCTCACCCGCCCGCTTCTGCCTCCCCCGTCTCAGCACCTGGCGGCGGTGGAGGAGCGGAAGATCAAGTCCCTGGTGGCCCTGCTGGTGGAGACCCAGATGAAGAAGCTGGAGATCAAGCTGAGGCACTTCGAGGAGTTGGAGACCATCATGGACCGAGAGAAAGAGGCCGTGAGCATCGCCCCGCTGCGCTTTCCCGCTCTTGTCCGCCTGTAAAACAGAAAAAAGGGGCTTCAATTACCGTATTTTCACGACATAAGGAGCACCGTGTTTTAGGGCACCTTCACTTAAGGGGTTCTAGACCTGTTCTCACATACAGGCGCACCACGTTATGAGAGTAGAATAGAAGCTACAGTCGTGGCCGGGGCTGATGATGCCTTCACGAGATCGAGCTGCGCTAAAGGGAACGTCACTAAAACAGTCAGACAAGTCGGTCAAACTTTATTAACGGAACACGAACCGACACTCTCACGACTCCGTTCACTCCCAAAGTGAACAAACTGCTGTTTTATTATTTTTCCCGAGTGACTTAAGGTTTACGTTTAACACAGTTCTTTTAACAACAGCAAGTTATAACAGGTAGCGCGACATTTTTATCACGTAGTGGACAGTAAAACACGTAAAAGAATTGGTCTGATACCATTGCAGTAAATCAAACGATATACGAGCTGTTACTTCGGCCACGCCTTCTGACTACGGTAGCTGCGATTAACCGATATTAATCCATTCAAAATGCGCACCATCTATATTTATTTAGAAATTCTAGCCCTATATTCGTGAAAATACGGTAATCAGGTCGCCATCGCGAACAGTCAGAGCCGATCACCCACCGGCCAACGAGCGAGACACGTTTCCGAGGAACCGCACGGAAATATTCGAAGAACTTCCCAGAGCGGCACAAACACAGAGTCTCCTCTGTTGTTCGGAAGTTTAAAAAAAAACAAACAAAAACTGCAATTAATATTTCACAGTTCACCTCCCGATTTCGGTCACCGAACAAGCCGCTTCTCACGGGGCCCGACCGGACAAGCGCCGGTTGTTCCGGACCTTCTGGTCGTTACCTTCCATGACACCGCGGGGTAACAGAGTGTGTGTGTGTGTGTGTGTGTGTGTGTGTGTGTGTGTGTGTGTGTGTGTGTGTGTGTGTGTGTGTGTGATCAATCCCCGTAGACCGTTGCGAAGCGTAGAACCGCGTCTTTCCGCAGCGCGTGAAAAAAGGGGCGCGCTGGCGTAAACGCCGCAGCCCGGAGAGGCAAAGACCCACGCGGCGGGGCGAGCCCTCGCCCCCTCGCCGCTCCCGCGCCCCCCCCGCCTTGCCCGTTCGCCCCGCGGCGCCTTCGTTTACTCCCGTCTCCCCGACCCGCAGTTGGAGCTCCAGCGGCAGCAGCTGCTGACGGAGCGCCAGGCCTTCCACATGGAGCAGCTCCGCTACGCCGAGATGAAGGCCAGGCAGCAGATGGAGCAGCAGGCCGCCGCCGCCGCTGCTGCCGCCGCCGCCGCCGCCCAGGCCCAGGGCCAGGCCCCCGGGGCGGGGCCCCTCTCGGCCCACCCTCCCCCGGGCATGCACCCCGGGGGGCCCCAGCCCCACCACGGAGCCCCAGTGCCCCACCACGGCGGGCCCCCGCACGGAGGGGCCATGCACCCTGGCTACCCTCCCATGGGCCACCACCCCATGGCCCCCCACCACCCAGGACAGACGGGTGAGCAACCCCCCCCTCCTCTCTCCCCCCCCTCCTCCCCCCCCCCACCTTCATCCCGTCTCCTCTCCCTTCAGGACCGATGGGCCCCGGTCAACCGATGCCCGGCCGGATGATGCCCGGCCCCCCCACCGCCGGCCCCCCCCCCGGGGGCATCCCACCCATGATGCCCCCCCGCCACCCCGGAGCCCCCAACGGCATGTGTACGTCACCCCCCCCACCACCACCTCCTCCTCCTCCTCCCCGTGACTTCGCCCCCCCCCTCCCCTCCCCTCTCGACCTCTGACCATCTCCCCCTCTTCTCGTTCCAGACCCCGGCCCCCCGCCCGCGCAGCCCGAAGCGGTCCCGCCGGTGGCCCCCCCCGTGGGCCCCCCGGCGCCCCCCAGCGCCCGGGTGCCCGACAACTGAAGCCCGGACACACACACCTCCTCTCAGGGCGCAGCGGCGAGGGTCCTCTAGTAACAAACACTGTTGTCGGCTCCTTCACGGGGACGGGGACGGGGACGCGTCTCGCCCTCTTCTCCTGCTCCTCCCCCCCCCAACCCTCTTTTAAAGACACTGCTGTAACCCCCCCCACCCTCACCCCCCTCCTGTTTCCTCTAAGGGCCTTTTTACACCAACGTCTTGCCCCTGAGGCATTCGCTCTGAAACACACCGGAGAGGCGGCGGCAGGCGGACAACGGTTTTGTTTTGGTGAGCGTAACGAACCGAACCATATTTTATTCAACGCTGGTGGGGGGCGAGACCCTCGGAGGCCCACGGAGGCCTGTTTGGTTTTAGAGGGACTAAAGTAAAGGCGGTTCAGGCCACAGCTGCATCTCCACATCTGGACGGCGCCCCCTGCTGGTGCTGATGTTCGGGGCCGCAGCCTGACGACGTGTGTTTTTTTTTTTTCTCTCTCCGGTGTGTTTCTGTGCAAATCTTTCAGGTCCGAGTTCAAAACTGTCTTAAACTGCTCAAGCTTCTGTCCTGACGCGCACACACACACACACACACACACACACACACACTCACAGAGGGGACTCAGCCTGGCATCACTCTCCAGTATCTACCTCTCGCTCCTTTTTAAACCATACACTGTAGTGAGTGCACACTCACGTGTGTGTGTGCGCGCGTGTGAGCGCGCGCGCGTGTGTGTGTGTTCCTCCTCGTCCCGTTTGAGACTCTCGCGTTAATCACCGTAGCTGCGTTAATGAAAACGAAGCGTTTTCTCTCCCGTCGGGCGTAGAGCGGCTCCTCGCCCGTCTTCGACTTCCCTCGCTTTCAGGAGCTGAACCGTCGTTTGTTTGTTTGTTTTTTTTTTTTATTTCATCTTCCAGAATCTGATAAATTATAATTGTTGATGTCGCGTTTGACCTGGAACTCCCCGAATATGAAGAATCTGGTCGGACTACTTTCCGCGGCGGAGGAACACGCCCGGGGGCCGTGATGATTCAGCCGCGCATTCGTCGACCCGAACGCGTTTTAAACGACTAAAAGCGACTCGACGTTGATGCGAAAGTCTCGGAGGTCTCTTTCGAGATCTGCGTTTGAGAAAAAAAAGCTGCAGGCCCGAGCT
The DNA here is from genome assembly GCA_911728415.1 of Lagocephalus sceleratus. Classification (NCBI taxonomy): domain Eukaryota; kingdom Metazoa; phylum Chordata; class Actinopteri; order Tetraodontiformes; family Tetraodontidae; genus Lagocephalus; species Lagocephalus sceleratus. Next base: position 11,184,054 of record CAJVRN010000126.1, read on the forward strand.
GGCGCCTGGTGTGGGGGGGGGTCGGGCACCCGAACCCCTCCGCCTCGCCTCCTTTTTCCGCCCTCCTCAGGCCCCGCCCACCATCCCAGGTACTTTGATGCTTTGTTTTTTTTTCCCCGCTGCAGGAGATCAAAGCAATACCCTCGCCGTCGCTCGCTCCGCTTCTTAGTTACGGAACATCCCGAACTTCTCAAGGACTCGCCGTTTTAAAAACTCGCTTCGTGTGCCCCCCCCCCCCTTCTGCTTGCACTGTTAGTACCTCTGCTACCTCTGCTAGAACTCTTCCTCACTGTCTGCTACCTCTGCGCCCCCCCCCCCCGCCCGCCTCCTCGCACTACCTCTAGTTTTCACGCCCTGTCTTTTTCGCCGCCTTTTGGCCACGCCCACCTCAACTGCTGCGTCACCGACTGTTGCCCCCCCCCCAGCCCGTCATTTAGCCCCACCCTGAAAACATATATATTATCTTTAATTGCTACTTAAGTGTTAATGTATTTTTAAGTGTAGATGGATGTTCTGTTTTGGAAGTTTGTAGCATTTGTTTTTTCTTTTGATTTTTTGTATGAGGGTCTGTTGGTATTTGGACCTAGACGCTGTCAAATAAACCGTTTTGTATGAGCTTCATCGTTTTTTTGTTTTTTACCCTCCCCGACGACGTCTCCATTTACGTTTTTTTTTTTCAGAATTGTCGGAAGGCGAAGGTCAGATTCACGTTTAAAGTCGGGAGTTGGAGAACAAACCCTTAATAGAGTTCCTTTTATTGCCGCCCTGCGTGTAAATCCAGAATAATGGGACTAATGAAGGATTAGCCGTGTGAAATTCCTGTTTTTTCCTGGATTAAGCGTTCCCGCCTTTGTGTAGGGCCCGGAAAAACCGGAGTGTGTGGCGTTCAGAGGAGCGTAAACCAGTTTGCTGTGACATCACTGCGGCGGTGCCGCAAGGCCGGGACTCTAAAAAGAGTTTTTAAATCTAATAATCTGGATTTAATTTACTGTAAATGTGCAAAAATGCTGTGATCGCTAATGCAGCGGAATTGCGTTCATGTGGCCCTTCTCTTAACCGACGGAGAAGCTGTTGCCAGGTAACGGTTAATTATAGGATGTTTCCCAGCACAAGTCGTCTCTTGTTGCTCACAATTTACTTTGGAATATTTGTTGTGTTTCTCCGTCTTGTCCCAGTCCGGTAATCTGGCACACGCCGGGATTTCCCCTCCAGCGGATTGACCATGAGGATGTTATTGAGAGGAGCCAGAGGGTGAGTGTAATCTCTGATGGAGGGGTGTGTGTGTGTGTGTGGGTGTTGGGGTGGTGTGTGAACATTTGTCTAATTCCTCCAACAGGGATGAAGCCAGAATATCACCAATAATAACCACAACACACACACACACACACTGATCCACCCTTTGAAACAACAGTTTGGTTTAAGTATCAACACCAATTCAAATAACTAAAGTAAACATCTTTATTTATTATTATTATGATGTTTTGATCGTGCACGGGGAGGACTTTGAGAGGGGTTCTGCGTCCGCCCACCAGGGGGCGGTCCACCCCATCCCGTTTGATTGCGACGTCTCTGAGCCCACAGAGTCGCCGCTGCAGCCGCAGTAAATGCGTTAACGTGTTCGTGTGAATCACACACGAGTGGACTTCGGGTGGCGGGACCGTTACGGTAACCGGTTTCACGGGCTGGGAGGAGTCGCGCTCGTGTCTTCGGGAGGGAGACAGAATGGGATCTTGGGTGCTTTTGAACCTCTGGCCTACTTTTAAGGCCTGTTAATTTTTCATAAACGCGCCGGCGACGCCCCCCCCGCTCTAATCCTGCGGGCGGTGGAGAACCGTCAACGTCTAAAACACGTGAATTCATACACGCGCTTTATTGTGTTTGAATGTTCGTATCTCAGGTCCCAACGTTGAACTCACACACACACACACACACACCGCTGTGATTTTTCTATAAATTAAACACATGAAATGAAATATTGAGCTTAAAAGGGTCGACTCAGCTGATTGAATTATACATGTTTGTTTAACTGTTAATGAGCCACAACTTTAACCGTGTGAGAAAACTGATGCTGGGGATCGCCGACTTTTAATTTGGCGGGTCTGCTTCCTGTTTGCAAGTGACCTCCTTGGGTTAGGATTAGGCTTGGGATGGCTCTGCCCCCCCCCCTCTCTGGGGGAGGGAGGCGACGCCGGAGGCTCCGGAGAAGCCGAAAACGGTCGGGTTACGGAGCGCGGAGCTCGCCGGCGAAGGTTTCGCTGTGGACGCGGGAGGCGGCGAAGCATCGATTATGAAGGAACCAGCGCACGTGAGCGCGTGCACGCCCCCCCCCCGGCACGTCCTGCAACGTCCAGGAGTAACGACAGTGGAAGCACAACGGTGATAACAACACTCCGTTCCCGTGGCGACCAATCGGATTTCCCTCGGGGGGGGCACGAATGTGACCCTTGACCTGGAATCAACATCTGGCTGGTTTCATATCTTTCACAGGGAGAGACGAAGACCCCCCCCTCTCCTTGACCTTGACCCCCCCCGACTCCCCCCAGAGAGGCCCCTGTGGGGTCGTGAGGTCACCTCAGGGTCAGGTGAGGCGGTCTAAGAACCCCCCCCGAGGTCCTTCTGCATCATGAAACGGGACGTGGCGTCCGGTCCCACGGCGACAGACCGTCGTCGGGCACTTCGGGCCTCCAGGCGAGGCCGCTCGCTCGACCCCCCCCGACCCCTGACCCCTGACCCACCTGGGAGCTCCACCGGAGGGAACCAAAAACAAACGAGAGCGAGGGGAGGAAGCGGAAGGAAGGAGCGCGGGCGGGCGGGATTAAGCGTCCTTAATCCGCGCGTTGATGAGCGCTGCCCCCCTTTTTTAATGCTCCGAGAGCGCTCGGCCCGGACTGTCACAACAACAGCACGTGACCCCCCCCCCCCCCCACCCCCCCATGGACACAAACACGCTTCCTCCCTGTTTGTGGTCCAACATGTGCGAGCGTCCCCCCAACATGTGTGAGCGTCTCCGTTTCCGAGGGTTTCTGCGTCGCGCGTGTTCACTGGGAGGGGAGGGGAGGGGGGGGCAGGGGGGGTCAGATGTGGGCGGAGCCTCATCTCGCTCCATTTCTCCTCCTGTATTCACACATGGTCCACACACACACACACACGTTCTTGTTTACACGGGCGTCTGAGGACCGGGGTGCATGTGTGAAAGTCCCTCTCTCCCCGGTGGATGTGCTATGAAGTCAGATTAATGGGTTGGAATTAGTGTCATGACTGCGGATCTCTCCTAATCACCATGGCGACTCGCTGAATCCAACATAATCTGCTCTGGAATCATATCGGACTTCCAGAGATTTTTTTTTTTTTTTTTTTTGGTCAGCTGTTTTTCTAAACTTCGGATCCGGAGAGGTGAAGCTACTTTCTCACCCTTCGGAAAGAGACGACACGAACCGGGGAACGTTTTTTTTTTTTTTTTTTTACGCCTTTTTCGTCCAGATCGACGACGATTTCTCTTTTTCTTTTTGTGAAGCCGGAGCCACCGAAGTTCGTCCTCGACCTACTTTTCCAAACCCTTCAGCGCATTTTCTGTTCTATTAAACATGGGGGGGGTTTAAAATTCAAATCTGCCTCTTTCTTCTACCTAAACACACACACACACACACACACACACACTCACTCACACACACACACAGTATCTCCTGTTGCCCAGCCTCCCTCTCTTTATGCTTTGTGTGTGTGTGTGTGTGTGTGTGTGTGTGTGTGTGTAAGAATGCCCATGCCCCCCCCCCCCCCACTGCCACCATCACCCCCGGGGCATTCATCACCCCACATTCACCCCTCCAATCACCCCTCGTCTCACCCAGACACCCCCCCCTCCCCCCTCCCCTCCTTTTGTTTTCTCCCCACAGAAGAGAAAACAAAAGTGTTTTGACGGCATCACACACACACACACACACACACACACACACACACACACACTTCTGCTTCATTCCTCCACTTTTATTACTTCAGTGTTCAAGTTTGAACATAAATGTTGTTTTTTTTTAGTTTTGCTTCTTTCAGGGGTCGAAAGAGAAGAAGAAGAGGGGGATGAGGAAGAGGAGGAAAGTTTGTGAAAGGATGGAGAGGAGGAGGAGGAGGAGGAGGAGGATGAAGGGAGGGAGGGAGGGAGGGGGAGCATCACCCAGCCCCCCTCCCTCCCCCCTCCCTCCCTCTTCAGCTCTCCTCTCTCCGCCGCGCGTTCGTCTCTCTCCAGCCTCCCGAGTGTCCGACGCGCCGCTCCGCTCCGCTCCGGACCCGCTTGGACCCCCGCGACTCGGCCTCCCCCCCCGACGTCACCTGCGCGTCCCCCCCCCCCCCCACACACACACTCACCCCCCCCTTTCCTCCCGACAATGGAGCCGTGAGCAGCCCGGAGGAGCGTCACCGTGAGCGGACACCGCAGCGCAGCGAGGCGGGCATGGAGCAGCAGCGCGCCCGGCCCGGGCTCTAGAGCGACCCGCCTCACCTGGATTACCCCCCCTCCTCCTCCTGCCCCCCCACGAGCTTTACCCCTCCAGAACCGTTTTCCAGAACTCCACTTCCAGCTTCTTTTTCTCGTTTCCTGCCATCTCGCGCCTCCCCGACCGACGCGAGGCGACCATGCGGGGGGACGCGGACCCCTCCCGGGGCTGCTGGAGACCCGCGCTGCTGTCGTGCGTCCTGGCTCTGCTCCTCATCCCGCTGTCTGTCAACGGTAAGGACCCCCCCCCCCATCCACTCACCCCCCCCCACAACACCCCTCACCCCCCCTCACCCCCCACTGCTGCTGACAACCTCTAATTTACATGAAAGAATCTGGGATCAGATTCAAAGCGGACCTAAAGGAGGTCAGCGGGGCTCCGGGGAGGGTCGGTGCGGGAGGGGGGTCGGTGCGGGAGGGGGGGGGTCAGTGTTCAGGCTCTTTCCGAGGCCTCGTGCGTGGAGAGACGCTCCGCAAACCGCGTTGATGTCGATGGGCGAAGCGGCGCTCGCGCGCTGGCTGAGGGTCTTTGATGCGCGCGCGGGAATGGGTCATCAAAGCTGGAGACTCGGGGGGGAAGAGGAAAAAAATGAGATTAAGATAAATAAAATTAAAAAATAAAGGCGTGAAGATGCACGGGGGGGTCACGTGACTGCTGCTGATACACGCTATTGGATTCCAGGAAATCCTGGATTTTGGGATGAAGGGGTTTGGGAATGGTGTTTACAGCCGGGGGGGGGGGGGGTAAACCGGGGGTTCGGGGGTCAGGTCAACGTTCCAATGAGGAAGCGGGTCACCGGTGGGGCTCTCGAGGGGGGGGGGACCGGAGTGGGAACACGGTGGCGTGACGGCGGTCCGGCCGCTGCAGCAAAAAGCAGGATTCCCAGAGGAGCGCCGGCACTCCAGCCACACAAAGGCAGGATTAGGGCTGGGGGGGGGGGTGAGGAGGGGTGAGGGGAGGGGGGGGGGCGAATAATTCATGAGGGATCTGGACATTCTGATACACACGAGGAAGAAGCCCGGAGACGATCCGTCTTCTGCGTAATCCGGAATAATCTGACCCTCCTCGACCCCTCTGGGGGGGGGTGTCCAGGGGGGTCGGAACATCCGGGCCCGGCGTTCCCTCCGGCGACCGGCGGCGCCGCTTTACGGGAACGTAAAACAAAAAGAACCAACCCGACGATTCGCAGGCGATACGGGGGAGGAGCCCGGCGAGGCCGCGGGGAGCCTGCGGGCGCTTAATCTCCCCGTTCCGGCGATCCTGGAGAGAGGGAAGGCCGTCCGCCCTGGTTGCCACGGTAACCGGCTTTGGTTGGCTTTGGTGTGGCGGGTCCCGCCTCCCCGCCCCCTCCCCCTTTGATGGGGGGGGTCCGATCCCTAATCTGGCGGTTCTGGGTCAATCCGGAGGTCGTGCCCCCCCCCCAGATTGACGGCCCAGTCACCTCTGGATGGCACATCTGG